>CM072097.1:46205572-46560572 GCA_036850905.1 Luffa acutangula
TGGCCCTTGCCAGCAACCACCTACAGCATGCAGTAAATGATAAAAATGACATCATATACTGCTCAAATGGAGCTAATTATCAAACACGTTATAGCTCAGAAATAAAAGAAATTACAAAAAGTGACTCAACTTTTAAGTTATCAATACTTTATTCTATAAATCCCATAATTAAGAGAGCAATAGATAGATAACCGATATATTCATCCCACAACCAAATCAAATCTTTATCCATAATTTCATTTATGGGTCTTCTTTTTCTAACTGAAGTGAAGTGTCATCGTGTACACCCTCCTCTTTGATCTAAAGGGAAGAATCTTTCGACGAAGAATCATGTATTTCTTAAGTTTCCTATACCTTAAAGTGTCACAGAAGAATCTTTCACTACTTCACTCGAGACTTCCAATAAAGCCATTTTGGGTATCTAGGTGGGGCAAACTTTTGAAATCTTTTTGTAATGATTCCTCTTTTAATATACAAGTCAATTCAATAGTTTTTTGCAACCCTATTGGCTAGTTGGGAGGTTACGTCTTCCTCCCTCATTGCACCATATTTTGGGTTAACATTACATTTCTTTATATTGAATGCTATCTGAAGTCTATCTACCTGCTTATATTTAGAAATTTACAAAATTCTCTCTGAAGTCTGCAACTATCTTTTGATTCAATACAGAATGCTATCAGAATGTTTTTCAGTCAACACTAAAGTTCACGTTGTTGTTCAGACATTAGACCTCCATGCAAAAGGGAGGGTGATATAGTAACTTACAACCACGTCGCCTTCCTCACCCATTGCAACAGCAGCACGTACAGCCACACGTCTAATATCATGCAGGAAAATCCTATGACCATTTGAGAGAGGCGGATAGTAATCATTTTCCCCATGTTTCAAGTAATCCTGCATAGTCCAGCCTATACCAGCCAACATATCATCCAAGATGTCCACTGATCAAATGAGATATTTTTGTGTCAGTATTGGATCATCAAACATTTGTTATGGATATAGATATATCAGAAAGAAGTTATGACGCTCGCAAGCAGCCATGATGTTATTCATACAATAACACATGCATCTCTGCAGACTGCAAGCATTATGTAGGTAAAAGTGATTCTAGATAACTACTAAAGTACTGTCTCGAAAGTTAACATACATGGATCTTCATTCCTTGGATTATCAGATGTCAGAATTGTAACATCACTTTTATCGGTTGCAATCTTTGTCATCATGGGTCTTTTCCCCCTGTCAAGCTCCCCACAGCATCCAAAAACTTCACAAACAGAATAAGAGAATTTTGGTTTAATAAGAAACATATTCCACAAACATTTCCTGAGGCTATAACAATTCTGAGCTAGAGAATAAAGAGGAAGAATGTGAACTTCAGATTATAGGGAAAAAAACCTTCTTCTGTAAGAAATCGAAAAAGAAGCCAGATAAAACCAACTTGATTGAAAGATGTAATAAGAGTGAAAAATTGATTCAAAAAATACATTTCTGATACTATATGGGAGACGATTGCCCTTAGATCAAGCTGTTTACATTGAAAACAGAAGGCGAGGAATTCTTGTTAAATGTAAGTTGAGAAATCTAGTGCTACCAGATACATTTCCTCACAGATATGTGAAGCTAAATAAGAAACTAAGAAATGTACCAGTGATAATCCTCCTTGGCCCAAGCTCCCTCACAGAATCAAGCAGCCGGGACAGGCCATCAGGAGTATGAGCATGATCAACAATTACACCAAATGCCTGTTCCTCATCAATCAGCTCAAATCTCCCTGGAACAGCATCGACCTCTTCAATACCTCTAACAATATCCTCTAATGGTGCTCCAACTGCAATCCCCACTGCCACTGCTGCAAGAATATTGTATATGTTATGCTTTCCGAGCAACCCTGATGATATCTCCAATATGCCCTGAGGAGTGTGAACCAAAACCTGTGTCTCAAATAGTGACAATTCATACTTCAGGGGATGGACATCGGCATTTTTGTTTTCCATTGCAAAGGTAACAATTGGCACATCTGGGTTTCCTTGCCCTATGAAGAATGGTGCATTGGGATCATCAATGTTAACAACTTTTCGATGTCGGTCTGGATCCACCATCCTTTTAAATAGCTTGGCCTTGGCATCCCTATACTCCTCTTCTGACCCTTGAAAATCCAAATGGTCCCTGGTCAAATTTGTAAAAACCGCTATATCAAAATCAACTTTATCACACCTGCCTCGAGCAAGTCCATCGGATGAAACCTCCATGACAACCGCTTCAGTTCCATTATGAAGCATCTTCGCCATTAAGTTTTGAACCAAAATAGCATCCGGGGTTGTACTTGGCGACTCCAACTTATTGTCCCCATGTAAATAATAGGCCACTGTACCTAACAGCCCAGTTCTCAACCCCATTGCCTCATACATCCCCTTTATCAAATAGGAAGTGCTGGTTTTACCATCTGTCCCAGTTATTCCTATCACGGCCATATTCTTTGACGGGTTCCTGTAAAAAGAAGCAGCCAATGCAGGAAGAACAGAATTAGTATCCTCCACCATTACCAAAGCTTTACAGCCCAAAGTTTCTTCTATGTCTATCTCCTTGCTAGCCACCACAGCCACTGCACCCCTCTTATCCGCCTCAGTTAAATATAAGTGTCCATCAGTTTCCCTCCCAACACAGCACACAAACAAGTCACCCGCGTTAACCATCCTCGAGTCATGTTGAATGCCAGTAATTTCTATCTCTAAATTGCCGAAAACAGAAACAGGAACGACCTTACTTTCATCCAAGAGCTCAGCTAAAGTCATTTTGAACTTGGGTTCCACAATCCTAGCCTTAACTTTTCCATAGCTATCAAAATCTACATCAAAAGAATTAAAAGAAGAAAGTTGATCCTGACCACCTAATTCACTTACATCGTCATCCAAATTCCCAGGCCCATCTTCATCCCCGTCCTCGTCCTCCGAAATCACTGTAAGCCCCTGAAGCTCGTTAATCTCCTCCAAATCCGCGACCTCCTCAGTCTCCAACTCATCAACGCCCTCAATATCATCTTTCTCAACCGCCTTTTCTTTCTTCGGGTTCGGCTTGAGAAGTCCCTGCTTCACGAACTCCTTCCGCTTCAGAGCAATAGCTTTGTCAATTTCACCAAACAAATCATCTCCAGTGCTCTCCGAATTCAAATACTCGGCATTCTCAGGAGCATCCTCGACGTCAGCAATGGCCGACAGGTAAGTAGACTGATGCTTCTTGAAATCCTCCTCCTGAAGCTTTCTCGCACGAGCCGCTTGGCGGTATATCTGCTGAAACTTCGAAACCCCATGGCCAGCATCCTCCGCAGCTTCCGGCGGCTCGTCGTCGGCCGGGTCCGGATAGAACTTGCCGTCCGGCCCGATGGCGGAAGGAACTGAAGGTCGGAGAATTCGAATGGCGGGAAGATACTGGCGGTGAAATTGAGGTCTTAGAGATGGAATAGTGGGACGAGGAGAGAGAATGAGGGGAAATGGAAGGAAAGTGAAAGCTGAAGCCATGGAAATGGAGATTTTCAGACCGAAGTCTTAGCGGAAACTTGCTGCAGTTCCGACGGGGACGGAGGATTCAAGCGGATAACGATTTGAATGTTGAAAACGATGACGTTTTGCTGAATGTCGAAGTGGGCCGGTTTCTGCTATTGGGCTCTTTGTGGTCCATTTGCCACTAAGCGAAATTTGGGCCTTCAGTTGTGAATTTCGGCCTTTTAGAAATAAATATTTTTTTTTCTTTTTTAGCTAACTTTTTTTTTTTAGAAGATTTTTCTTTTTTAGGTAACGTTGTGTAAAAGTATTGCTAATTTATTTTTGTTCTTTTTTTTTTTTGAAAAAATTTATTTTTGTTCTTCAATCATATGTTTAAATTTTTGCTTTGACATAGTCAGCTAGTTAAGATATATATCTTCAATCAAAATGTCAGATAATGAAATCTCCACCACCAAATATTCTTAAACTAAGGAAAAAAAAAAGTAAATTTGAACCTTTTTCAATGAATAAGATATTTATTAATTTTTTGAATTTCAAAAACTTTAATTATGTCAACAAAGTTGTTGTTCATGAACTCAAAATTTAAAAAATAAAATAAATTGCGTTGAAGAATTTTATTTTTTTGAAACATTTTATCGGAATGATAACTTTAAAACAATCAAATAACATGAAGCAATATTTAGAACTCCAAAAAAAAAAATAAGAAGAAGAAAAAAAAACAACAACATTTTAAGTTACCTATGGTTAGAGGGCGTATACCGTATAAGACAAAGTTGCAAAATTGAATATCTATTTTTGAACACCTATATATATAGAGAGAGAGCGAGAGCAAGCCAACAAGAGTATAGTTCAACTGGCACAAAGTATATGTTTATGACTTAGAGGTCATGAGGTCGAATCCTCGCACCCTAAATATTACAATTGTTACAATTTCACAAACTTAAAAACTATAGTAAAATTTTAAGTTGTTTAAAGAAAATTATGTGTTGTTATTAATTTATGATAAACACAACCACCACCCTTAAATAATAGCAATTGTTACAATTTCACAAACTTTTATTTAAAAAATCAAACTCTCAAACTTTTTGAATCGTTGCAATTGATTCCTTGTCATTAAATAAGTTAGAACCTATTAGTATAATACAAATTTCTTCTTTCTCAAAATAAATAAATAAATAAAATAAAAATACAAATTTCTTCAATATGTGTATCCTACTCACATAGGAAAACTGGCGGACCAAAATGTACCCTAGTTTTGAACAACTTTTTAAATTGAGATCAAATCCCGTATTCAAAAGCATTTGAAATACAACTCTGTCAAATTCTTATTTTCAAATTTATAATTTCAAATCTCTAACCAAAATGCAACATAGTTTTCGATCCACTCCAATTCATCTCGAATCTTCCTTCTTTCTCCTCCACCCCTCATAGCATAGATCACACAACATTGGATCGTATTGGCAAATTGAACCCTAATGTTCAATAATAACTTGATTTTTTTTTTTTTTTTTTGTAAACTAGTGACATTCCAATGCTAACATGACAAAGGACAATTATTGTTATAGCAATTGGGAATGGAATCTTGGACTAAAATTGCAAGCATTTATTTGGTCATTTAAGATCTCCCATTGTACCAACGCTAACCTAACATTTCTACATCTCTTCCCATCTCCCCATGCCAAGGACTCAACAACCATGGCCTTCGAGCCATGTGCAATCTTCAAATCTCAAGTGAGGATGCAAATGAAGATTGAGACCTTTTTTTCGGAGATGGGGATGGATAGTGCCATATTTCAACAACCTATATTATTGTTTGCCCTCGACTATTAATTTGATATAGTACTAGTGATGTTCTTATGGTATAAAAACTGCTTAGGGAATTGAAGATTTTCTCCCTACTAATAAGGTTTCTTTGCTTTTAATCAATTTTTGTACAATCATCAAAATCATGTCATAATTCTAAGAATTTATGCATTCTAATGAGGAAACGATTTTCGTGGGGAACAATTTTTTTTTTGGAGCTAAGGCATCTCGATAGACTTGAAGCTTGTTTCAACATGACGTGATCATTAGACACTCACCTCTCTCATGTTTTGAGACATCCATCTTGTCACTCTCATGTTGACATTTATACTACATTACCGTTTGATAACCATTTGGTCTTTTGCTTTCAATTTTTTAAAATTATGCTTGTTTTCTTCAAATTTTCTCACAATGGTTTCCATTTTTGTTAACAACATTTTTGAATTCCTAGTCAAATTCCAAAAACAAAAACAAGATTTTGAAAACTACTTTTTTTAGTTTTCAAAACTTGACTTGGTTTTTAAAAAAATATGGGAGAAAGGTAGGTAATAAATAAATTAAAAAAAAAAAAAAACTTATAAAAAAAAACACAAAAACCAAAAAAAAACAAAAAAAAAATTAAATGGTTAACAAACGTCGTCTAAGTTGTCTTAGTTTTTTTTTTTTACTTAAGGTGCTTTGAGATGCATGTCACTCATATGTGTTGAATATGGAGTTCAACAAACCCAGAAATCAATCGTAATGGAACAAGACATCTCCAATATGAGTATAATTTAATTGAATAAGACATCATATCATCAACCAAACGATCATAGGTTTGAATTTCCATTCCCATATACTACATAATTTAAAATAAAAAATAAATAAAAAAAAAAATCTGGATGGGTCATATCTATCTAGTGTTAATAATTGCAAGGCAAAGTTGTGGAGTACATTTGACGATGGGTGTGCTTGAGTTCATTGAATAATAACCAATTAGATTGAACAACTTTAATAAATCTATAAGGATAAACATGTTCATTTGCATATAGCCATCTATAGCCTTTAAATAGGTTTTCTTGCCTTTAATATTTGTTTTAAAATTTTGTACAACATCCTTTCCTATTGAACAAAATACTCAATATATTTGATAAACATGAGCCCACTGAACAGGTGCTCAATCACTCCATGAATCCATCTTATCCAATATATTTGAAAACACAAAATTGAATCCCAAGTTACATAACACACAGGCTCTTCCATCCCTTGTCTCCTACTTGATTCCAAGTTATGCCATTGTCATATCAGGTAATCTAAAGCTACTCTTGACAAATTGCTATAAGAAAAAACTAACAATTTGCATGTACACCAATAACTACCATTTTTCCTTTATAAATCCAGGGCATACAATTTACAGGTGACTCTATCGTACCAAGAGTATTGGGCACTTACCAGTTTCTGCAGCAAGAACCCCTGTGAGGGGTGGGAGTGAAAGAAAGAAAGAAAGGCCAAATTAATTGTCATCAACTTTCTGCTTCTTCCAACGATATGCAGCTTCAAGGATCTTAAGATTTGTAGTTTGTGTTTCTTCAGGGAACAAATAATCTATGTATTCCTCGAACCTGCCAAAGAAAAATTTTAACATGAGCAACAAAATATCTCATATGCACCGTAAATTTGTAAATTTGCTGCATTAATGCTTTCGTACAGTACAACAAATTGCTATGAGGTGGATGAATGAAAAGAGGTTGAGATATAGAAATGATGAACTTCTTTTTTTTCTGATGACTTGGTGCGCCACAAGAGAAATAATAGAAATGGGAAAAAAACAATTTAGACTGCAAGATTTAACCCCCAAATTTAAATAGTATAAAGAATCAAAGCTGGCGACTAGTCAACTAGATAATAATTGATGCATGACATAAACATTTAGTTATTCACATACCCAGCCGGACCGTCCTCAGTAACAATTTGCCGCCTCTTCTTAAGTTTCTTTGGAAGCTTAGACTGCACTAAGCTAACATCACCAAGTTCACCAAAACTTGTCTCCATATTCAACCATTCCTCAAGGAGCATAGCTCTCTCCTCTTTCAACTCTGGTGCTGAATTTCTGTAGTAAGTGATAGCTTTTTCGAAGACCCCTGAAGCATGAAACTAAGTCAGACTTCTATTCTACTTGAGAGATGACATAATAACAATACCAATGACCTTGAAAGAATGCAATAATATCGAGTTTCCTTACTTCTAGCATGTTGAATGCATTGTTGCTTCCGTGCATGAAGATATTCCTGCACATCGTCTTCTGGTAATTCCGAAAGCTGGCTGTCATCCTCCATAGCTGATGCCTCAAACTTAGCATAACTGATCCACACTTTCAAGTGCTTTGTTCTGTCTAGAAGTCTCTCATAGAGCTCTCTGGTTCTTTCAAATTCATTTTCTGATATCTCAAAATCAATATAGGCCTGCAAAAAACAATAAAAATAAGACTCATTTCAACCTCTGACATTCGTGAATATTTCAAGTCACTAAACAATTTTTCTTTTTTGTTAACAAGATGTACAATAGAGGGCACAGGCAAACAAACAGATAACATAGATTTGACGCCCACATTCATAAGAGTTTAGGACATCAGCTTTCATACTTTCAGGTGAATTCAAAAATTTTATAGCAAACCCAAAATCACATACACCAAACTCTCAAAGTTCAACAAAACGAAAGCCTTAAAGGTAAGAAATATATTACAATCATATACTTGTAGTTTTTCTAATCTAACTTAACAGAGCTCTTCACACATCAGGACACTGTTTCATAGGCATATACTCATTACATTTTGTATGATTATATTGAATATCAGCTTCAAGTCCATATACCATAAGGTAATTCATGTGCCCATCCTGAAAGTTGAATTGGTTGTAAACCTTTTATGTTTATTTGGTAGTAGCATGTAAAATAGAGTCCCTTATATGCCAAACAGAAGAGAATTGCAAATTTTCAAATGCCCCAAGTTAGGACATTAAATAAAATGGACAATGTGAAGAAAGAAAATTATTAGTAGTTCCAACGAAACTGAGCTAAATAAACAAAAGAAAGATAAGGAATCAGACCACTGAATGAAGGGGCAAAGTAGATCCAAGAAGTCTGATAATTTGAAAAATTGAAAGAACTTGACAAACATTTATAAATGATTGGTCAAAAAAGCTATAAAAAAATTAAATGACATTTCAGAAGAAATGGCCAACATATACACTAAATGGAACCTTCAACTAAAGGATTAATTCCTGAAGTACCTTCCACAATAACTCGGGCATATCAAGTGCAGGCTGTGCAATTGCAAGCTCAAATATAGACCTGGCTCGCTCAGTTTCACACAGAGATCTCTCCAGCTCTGCGTACTTGCTCCATGCATAACAGTTTTCTGGTGACCACACCAAATACTTTTCATACAATTTACGGCATCGGTCTATATTTCCAAGCTGCAGTTCTATCTCTATATACTTCTTGAATATCTGTTATTGAATAAAACAATAAAATGAACTCTCCAACAAAAGAGATGATATTTCAAAAAAGGAAAAGAGAAAAAAGAAAAATCTATACATTACCTTATCTTTGGGAGCCCTCCCAATTGCATTGCCTAGTATTTGTCGGGCACCCTTTAAGTTGAATTGTCGTATTTCAAATTGTGCAGCTAATAGCCATATCTTTGCAAATGAAAACTTCCCATGAGGTATCAAATTTAGACACTCCCTGCCAAAATCTATATTGAATGAAAAAAAAAATCCATATATCTATAACATATATTTATGTTTATCAAGACAGTTGAGTAATTTTTCCAAACGATTACATATTGCACATTGAACTTTTTATACAGTAATATGACGCACATTCAGATGCTTATAACGTTATACTTTATAATACGTGTCATATCACACAAGGTACGAGACTTGAAACAAAGGCCATGGACTACTGGCTGACAGATACTCTGTCCAGCTCATTTCCTTTTCATAGAAGTGAGATATTGTGCACATGTGACATAAGATTAAGAAAGAGCAATGAAACAAACTCCTCAAGAGAGAGACTGTAAATTGAAAGGAAAACAAAATTTTCCTTACCCCAGACATTAACCAAACAACACAAAATGAACTAGAGAAGATTCAGCACTTCTTTGGACAATAAATGAAAAGATTCAGCACATCTTGGACAGAAACGTGAATTTTGGGTCATAGACAGCAAAAGTAAACTTTACTATTTTAATAATTGTCCCCTAGATATAAGTCATCAAGAAGTACTTTAAACACTCAGGCCGATCTAATCAATAACTATGTACTATCTGCCATACCATGACCCTGGTGCCTTCTAATTGCTATTACAAACAAATTTGAAAAATAAAAAGAGATATTAAATTGGCATTCAATATGCAAATATTACTTGTCATGGACAAGAAAAGATAAATGCAATTATATAGGCTTAGATGAAGTGAAAAAAATCTAAAATCAATTATAAATTATAGCAGTTTATTCATACCAAAAAGTTATAGCAATTTATTAAAGTTTCAGATTCTTACAGTGCCAAACAATTACAGATATTAACATCATCTTAGAAATTTTCTTTCCTTTGTTTTCAGCGACAGTTGTTCTAATAAATAAATAAATATTAAAAAAAACATCACACATACTAACAACCATGAAAAGTAAAGCATACCTATACACATCACGAGTACGCTCAACGTCTGCAGCATCTAGTTCTTCATATAGAGCATAATTGATCCTAAGATGGATAGTAACAAACAATCAGCAAATATTCATAACATCTGTATACTCAAAACGAAATTAGAGAAGATACACATAGGATGTATTTCTTGATGCACTTACCATAGGTAAATATAACGCTGCCAATACCGTTTCTCTTCAGCCGGAGGAACATTGGCTATTGCTCTTTCATACACTTCCCTAATCCTCGCCTTGTTCCCTGCAGTCTCCTCCAATCTAATATAATCAAACCAAGAATCATAATTTAGGGGATTCTTCCTCACTTCCTCTTCATATTGGAACCTCCTCTTCCCCACTATAGCATCTTCTATTCCTTCCTTATCCCCGTACTGCTTCTCAAATGCCACAAACTTCCTATAGATATCCTCAGCTCTACCTTTGGGGATATGATCTAGGGCAAACTTATATATACACCGTGCCCGTTCTGTTTCCTTACACCTCTCCTCAAATTCAGCAAAAGCAACAAACAATTGCTCTGCCTCTTCATCATCAGCCAACTTCTCAACAGCTCTCTCATAAACATTTCTTGCTTTTGCAACTTCCCCATTTTTCATCTCAAATTTTGCAAAACGTATCCATGCCCCAACTTTGGGGTGGCACTGAACAAAGCGCTCAAATATGCCTCGCGCACGTTCAACCTCATTGTATCTCAACTCAAACTTGATGTAAGAGAGCCAACCTTGCTGGTCTGGCATCCAGCCCATCCACCTCTCAAAAATCTGCCTTGCACCAGCAACATTGCCCAACATTTCCTCCATATGGATGTACTTGTACCATAGTTGGTCCACTCTAGGCAAGAGGGTGACTGCTCGATCCCAGACATTCCTCGCATGATTGATAAATTTATTCTTCATCTCAACCTCTGCATACTTGAGCCAAAGGGTATGGTTTCGATAATCGACCTCAAGAGCACGCTCCCAGACAGAACGAGCCCGATTGAAGTCCTTCTGAGACTCTTCCCATTGAGCATACTTGATCCAAACACTGATATTCCACCGGACACGACGAATAAGATCCTCAAATTCCTTACGCTTGCGAAGGCGATAATCAGCAAGTTCAGTTGGATCAGTGATTTTCTGCTTGGGCGGTCTGATTTCCGCCTCTTGTCGTTCACGAGCCTCACGAAGAATCTGCTCCGCAGTTATCTGAATTGGTGCAGGAGTCTTGTTCTTCACCCTAGTAGGTCGTGGCAACTTCACCTCTGCATCCTTTCGAGTAAGGTAGCCTAGGGTTGGATCTGCATCTTTGGACGAAGACATTATTTCAATGTAGTTTAGATTTTTTACTTTGAGTAATGAAAATACTCTCCTTCAGAGGTGCCTTCTCCCCGCAGCAAATGTTGCAACAACCGGCGGCGGCGGCCAGCAACAGGCGGCGATAATGAAGAAGCAACCGCAGGGAGGGGGGAGGGGATCCGAAATAGTGAAAATTGCAAAAGATAGGAGGAAAAAAAGGGGACAAAGACATTTGGTCCAGTTTTTATTTTGATAGACTGACTTTGAGGGGTGTGAAATGACTAATTTACCCCTTATTAGAAAAAAACCCTTAAAAACTAACAGCACGCG
Organism: Luffa acutangula; assembly: GCA_036850905.1. NCBI lineage: Eukaryota > Viridiplantae > Streptophyta > Magnoliopsida > Cucurbitales > Cucurbitaceae > Luffa > Luffa acutangula. Next base: position 46,217,186 of record CM072097.1, read on the forward strand.
AGAAAAATTCAATCGATTTCCAGGCGAACACGAGGCAGTGAACATGATTTCACACGGCGGCGACCACAAGTATACGGCGGCGACGGCGAGTTTACGATGGCAGCGACGGTAAGTTCACGATTTCCAGACAGTGGCAACAACAAGTACACGAAGAGGGTCTTGTGCTTAGTGAACTTGCGGCAGGAAGAGGCGAAATTTGAAGTTTTTGGTATTTTAAGTTTTTAGTTGGGAAAGAGGTGTGAAATAACTATTATGTCCCTCTGTTAATGAAAGGTGGAGGTCAAAAAAATGGACAGTTTTGGTCTTCTTATTTCTTTCTCGTTTTCATTTTCGATTTGCAAGCTCTTAAGTTCTGAATCCGCATAAAATCGATCGAAGTTTACAAGGTTTTAGTTTGAAATGAGGTTTTTCTATTTTTTTTAACTCACATGAATTTTGTTTGCCCATCAATTATTTTGGCCATATGGTGTATTAGTGTACATTTTATGTATTTTCAATTGTATTGGTTTCCATGAAAAAAATCATTATCAACATTTTTTTTGGGTATGTGATGATGGTTTAGATGAATCCCGGTCGGGATTTAGCACTAGGAATGAGCAGAAAAAATTAGCAGAACACACGACGACGAAAAAAAATAGATTACTGTGAAATTTTTCAGTCTCGATCCTGGCCAGGATGAGGATCGAGAAATAACTAGGTGGATGAGGCTGAGATTATACTTTTCTGTATATTTATATTTTTCTTTACATAAAATTCAAAACAAACTTGGGGTGGAGTGGCTTTGTGAGGGCATAACAGTACTTTCACATCAAAAGTTTTGATTGTTGATATCACAATCATCAAGGGATAAAAGAACAAGAAATTTAAAATGGGTCAACTTTCCAAACTCAAAACTTAAAAAGCCCAAAACTTCAAATTTCCCCGGGAAGAGCTTTCGTTGTGGATTTTTCTATCTTTTTCGAACTTGTAGCAGCACATCCATTGTCTAAGTAGGGTTTAGTTCCAACTTTTATTTTCCCCCCATTGGTTGATGGTTATGCTTTTCCTTGGTCCATCTTTGGTGTCATGGTTTTACTTTCATGATTATTGTGAACAGTTTATTAGTGATATAAAACCATTTACCTCTAGAGCTACTTTCGGGACATAGTAACTGGTAGCAGCTTAGGAGGTGAACTTAAGTAATGAATATTGTATTGTAATTGTGAATTCTTCTAAGTTTGTTTGTTCAATGAAATATTGCTGCTCATTGAGCTTCATTTGCTAGGTGGCATGAAGGAGATGGATGACCATTTTGTTGAGCGAAGCGATTCAATGAAAAGAGAGTTATATTTCATGTTTTCATATATATATTTGGTAGCAAATTCAGAAATTGGATTTCAATTTAAACAATGGTTCAAAATGTGTATGATAATATATTTATAAACCATGAATTATTTGTAGTTATCAACTAAATACTAAATTGAATATAAACTATTATTAATTAATTTTTAAATATGTTATGTGTTATAATTTTTTTGGGAAAAATACACTTTTAGTCCCTGAGGTTTGGGTTAAGTGACAATTTGGTCCCTGAGTTTTGAGATAAGAAGCATTTTGGTCCATGCCGTCAACTTTTCTGTTAAATTTTAACCGTTGCTGACGTGGCACTATCATTTTAATAAAGAAAATTATTTTTAAAATAAAAAAATATTTAAATATTATTATTTTAATCTTTTACTTCTTCCCCTCTTCTTCATCTTCTTCCCTCCACATTTTATTCATCTTCTTTCTATCTCCTTGCCGGCGACCAGCGGCCGGCCACCACTCGCCGCCGCCCGCCGGCGACTGATTTTTTTTTCTTTTCTTCTCATTTTTCCTTCTCTCTTACCCCATTTTTCTTCTTTTCTTTGTTTTTTTTTTTAAAAAAAATAGAAGAAGGAGGAGGGACTCCCTCCTCCTCCATTTCCGCCCCTCCTCCTCCATTTTCGGGCGGAAATGGAGGAGGAGGGAGGTCCCTCCTCCCTTTTCTATTTTTTTTTTAAAAAACAAAGAAAAGAAGAAAAATGGGGTAAGAGAGAAGAAAAGAAAAAAAAAAAGTACAGTCGTCGCACGGCCGGCGACCGACGGCGGCGAGTGGTGGCCGGCCGCTGGTCGCCGGCAAGGAGATAGAAAGAAGATGAAGAAAGGGTGGAGGGAAGAAGATGAAGAAGAGGGGAAGAAGTAAAAGATTAAAATAATAATATTTTATTAGTTTTATTTATTTTTATATTAAAAATTTAAAAAAAAAATTAAATAAAAAAATGTGGCCACGTCAGCAATCTGTTAACATTTAACATAAAAATGGACGGCAGGGACCAAAATGCTCCTTATCTCAAAACTCAAGAGTATTTTTGTTGAGATTGAAAACTCAGGGACCAAACTGTCACTTAACCCAAACCTCAGGGACTAAAAGTGTATTTTTTCCCTAATTTTTTTATAATTATTATTTTACAATATCATATAATTTATAATACATTATATTATACAAATTTTAATTTAAAAATTAATAAATTGAGTTTATAACATGAAATACTATATTTATTAAAGTTTTATCTTTTTTAATTTAACTCTGCATTTAAAAATCTCAAATTCAAAATGTGTATATGCTAAAAACATTTAAGAAAAAAAAAATTGTTTTCAGAATGTCCACTATTTGGATCACAGAATCCGAAAACAGTTTTTAAAAACACATCTGTCATATTCATTGAATTCAGTGAATCTGAAAACATAAAACAGAATCCGGATGGTCTACCAAACAGGCCTTAAGGATTTGTTTTAAAGATTATATTTTGGTTGATGGTCATTCGGCAAAAAAGAAGACTTGTTTTCCAATTTCGAGTTTTTTTATTTCTCATATTTGTTCATATTTGTTGGATTTTTCTTGTTGTCAATACTCAATAACTTTGGGATTTTTTTTTTTATAACAATGAGATGGTATATTTGATTTCTTCTTATCTCCAATAAATTTCTTACAAAACATCAACTTACGTGAAATGTGAATTTAGGGGGAATTGTCAATTACATGCTTCAATGGCAATTCAAATGAAAAGTTGACCAAAAGTCTACATTACAACATTTATGCAAGTTTTGAGGTTTAAATTGTTACGATTTGTTAAGTTTGGAGTTCAAGATGAAATTGAAAGGGTTAAAATTGATACAATCGACTAAGCTCATAGGTATTCCTTTTTGTTTTTTGTTTTGTTTCTATTTATTTATTTATTTATTTTGGTTTTTTCCCATTTTTTCCCTTTTCACATAAAGTTTACATTATTGTTCCGTTTTTGCCCTCGACTTTTTAATATATAACTATTTTACTCTATCTTCTTTATGGTTTAAGACTGGTTGCCATTGAAATAACTCTTATTTTCAAATTTGTAATTTCAAATCTCTAGCCAAAATGCACCCTAGTTTTCCATCTAATTCCAATTCATCTTGAATCTTCCTTCTTCCTCCTCCACCCCTCATAGCGGACATCACATAACGTTGGATCGTAATAGCAAATTGAATCATAATGTTCAATAATAACTTGATTTTTTTTTATTTTTTTGTAAACCAATGACATTCCAATGCTAACGTGACAAAGGACAATTATTGTTATAGCAATCCCACCAAATGAAGGAAGCCCATTGAAGAAGGGAATGGAATCTTGGACTAAAATTGTAAGCATTTATTTGGTCATTTAAGATCTCTCATTGTACCAACGCTAACCTAACATTTCTACTTCTCTTCCCATCTCCCCACGCCAAGGACTCAACAACCATGGCCTTCGAGCCATGTGCAATCTTCAAATCTCAAGTGAGGATGCAAATGGCAGATTAAGACCTTTTTTTCCAGAGATGGGGGTGGATATTGCTATATTTCAACGACCTATTTATTGTTTGCCATGTTCTGATACCAAATGATAAAGACTCCTTAAGGAATGAAAAATTTCCCCTGCCAATAAGGTTCGTTTAATTTCAAATATTTTGTGCTCAATCATTCAAACCATGTCATAATTCTAAGAAGTTATGCATTGTAGTAAGGAAATGATTTTCGTGGAGAACAATTTTTCTTGGAGCTAAGGCATCCTGATAGAGTTGAAGCTTGTTCCCACATGACCTGGTCATTAGACACTCACCTCTCTCGTGTTTTGAGACATCCCTCTTGCCTCTCTCATGTTGACAATTATACTAAAGTACTAAAGTTGTCTTGGTTTTTTTTTGTTTCTTTTTCGGGCTTAAGGTGCTTTGAGATGCATATCACTCATATATGTTGGAGATATGAAGTACAACAAATCCAGAAAACAATCGTGATGGAACAACACATGTCAACTTGAGTATAACTCAATTCATTAAGAATCATATCCTCAACCAAACAGTGATGAGTTCGAATTTCCATTCTCATATATTGTTGAATTAAAAATATATAATAATTAATCGTGACGGGACATATCTATCTAGCACCAATAATTGCAGGACAGAGTTGTGGTACTGGTATATTTGTGAGCAATTGAGAGAGAAAGAATAATTATGTTATTACCAAAGGCAAGACACAATGCCGAATATAAAGCCACACAAGGGACAGGTGTAGCTATCTGATAAGACAATTAACAACAGACAAATATATGAAAAATACAGGGAAATAGAGCATGAAATATTAAGGATAAATAATGCTTTATCAATTTGAATATGGGTGTGCTTGAGTTCATTGAATAATAACCAATAAGATTGAACAACTTAATAAATCTATAAGGATAAACATGTTCATTTGCATATGGCCATCTATATAGCCTTTGAATAGGTTTTCTTGCCTTTAATGTATGTTCTAAAATTTTGTATTATTTATTTGTATAAAATCCTTTCCTATTCCTTATCTTTGATATTTGTTCTACACTTCTACTCTTAATTTTTGTTCAAAATTGCAGTACTTGAACACAAACAGCTAGTTCCCACAATTATTTTGTTTTAAAGCGCCAAATTTATAATATCTGTATTTCTAATAATGTAATGTCATTGTCAAGCAGTAATAAGACAACACTGCTAAATGTTTCAAAAAAAAAAAGACCACTTGTAAAACTAGGCCCATTTAGAGATTTTCAAAGATTATAATAAATAACAAAATGTTATAATAAAATGATTGTTAGTTTTCTTTTTAATCTTTTTTGAGTCATCAGCATTTGGGTCGAAGGAATTAAACTTCAGGCTTCTTGATCGAGAGTACATGTCAATTACCGTTAAGTTATATTCACTTTGATAAATGATGGTTAGTTATTATATCCTTTATGACATAAACAACTTATCAACCAATTCATAACAACTTTATAAATGCCAAAGTGAGAATAGTTCAACGGTAATTAGCATGTACACTCGATCGAGAGGTCAGAGGTTTGAATCTCTCTACCCTAATTGTTGTTCAACTAAAAAAAAACTCTACAAATGATGATGAGCATTCCATTAAAGAAAATAGCATGATTGATTATTAAAAGTGCAATGTCACTGCAACTATTTATGAATGTGACATTAAATTTGGACTCATCATGGATCTTTTGGAACAACGTATTGAATCTCACATGGATCCTACAAGTAGATTCTAATCCTATATGGGGTTAAGGTGTCTTACCTTGGTCAAGTTACAAATTAACTTGATTTATATGACTAGAATCTAACTTGATTGGACTACCTGAAAAATATTGAAAAACTAAAAAAATAATGATAATAATAAACCAATCGAACCGACCGGTTGGTCGATCAACTGTGAATACACTGCAGAAAAATTGATACCAACCGACCGACAAACACTTCTAGCTACCATATATATTTGTATTTATCATGTGTTTGACATGCTTTTTAGTGTTTATGAATGACTAAACATGCTTTGGAAGAGGGTAGCGTTGGTTTAAAATTAAAAAAAGAAGGGGGTAAAAATTGTTTTAGACCAAATAAAAATGTTTTTTCTATAAAAAAAATCAATAATCAAAAGTAGTTTAAGAAATAAAAAGAAAAAAAAAGGATAAAAGATAAAAACACTCCAATGCTGGTTAATCATTCTTCCTCTAAAAGTGCTTATAAAAGTATGTGGGTGTTTATGCTAACTTATAAAGAAAATGCTTTTTAAATAAAATTAACCTTTTCAATTAACACATCTTGAAAAATTACTAGTTTAGATGTGATTAGTACAACTTCCATAATGACTTCATGTGACTAAAAGTTTTTTTTTATTAAAAAAAAAAAAATACCGTGTTTAGTAAGAAATAGAAAACATGTTTTAAAATTCATATGATTTAAAAATTCTTTTTGAATAAACATTATGATTTATGGAGATAATTTTCTAAACGGACACTAAAATGATTGAATGAAAATCTTCCAATAAGATAACTTTCATAATTCATATTGATTTAAAAATTATTTTCTTCAAGCACATCCGAAGAATTAACTTATAGTGAGTTTTTTTTTTTTTTTTTTTTTTTTTTTTTTGTTTTTTTTTTGACAACATGTAGGAATTTCGAACCACAAACCTTGTGGTTGTCATCAGTACATAATTATGTCAGTTGAGCTAAACTCTTGTTGACAACTTATAGTATGTTTAGTATAACTTCCTAAGTGATTCTTGATGACTAGGAGGTTTTTTTTTTTTTTTTTAATATTTAATTACCATTTTTATAAATATCTCAAGATGACGTCTCTATAGATTTACCATTCTCGAGTCAAGTCCCAATTTTTAGTCTGAATACACATTTGAGCTTCATAGGTTTTGATATCATATTAGATGACAAAATCAATTGGCAATGAAAATAGTAACTCATGTATCTTATAAATTGTGATTCATCTTTTCGACGTGGGATCCTCAACAAGTAGAACAACTTTTAAATATAGTGCAACAAACCTGTTGATGGTCAAATTTGGTCGGGAGGAACTCACCTGACCTTCACGTGCCACCAACGATAAATTTGTTTGAGAGGGGGGAAGACGTGTCCTGCAAGACAGAAAACCTGCACACCGGTGTGGTGCTTACCACACCACCTCTGATGCTCAAGTCAGAAAATGGAAGAAGGAGAGCAAGAGAGCAAGAGGAGAGAGTCGAGAATATAGTTCGGGATCCCATCTTCAGTGATGAAGAGAGGTTTAAATATTTGCTCATGCTTCTATGGTTTTTAGAAATTCGGAGGCGTTCCGAGCTGAACTAGGTGAAACCAGGATGACCAGGGACAGTATGGGACCGAACGGAGGCGGACGAACTCGGCCCACCGTGGGCCGAGTGGTCTGGCCAAGGCTCGTTCCCTCTGGCCTTGGTCCGACCTTTTGGCCCGTTTTTGCCTCCGATGTCCATATTCTGATCCTATTTTTGGGCTCGTGTCGGGTTTTCCTCGTCAGCTCCTTGTACATCGAGGTGATTCAAAATTACCTATAACACAACCAAATTTTTTACTCAAAATACGTTTTTTATTATAACCAAATAAAAAGCACTTTCTCGAGAGGTATTTTAAGAAGGGAAAAAAAAAGAAGCTTAAGCTAAAATGAATGTAAAAATCACCATAAGTATTTGATTTTTTTTTTTTTTTTTGAACGGAAGTATTTGATTGTTAGTTAAAAAAAAAGTATTCAACTATTGTTATTATTATTATTTGATTAAAACTCAAAATATTTTATTTAACTATTTGTAGTTGAACCGATTATAGGAGTATGATTTCAAACTTTTAACTTTTTAATTGAGGAAATATGTCTTAGTCATTTTAGCTGAAGTAGACGTGCTAAGTATTTTATTTCAAAACATTCTTTTTGGGAAAGTTTTTTTTTTTATAGATATTTTCATAAAACATTTATATATAATTTTTTGAAAACATTCATAAGGCATATTAAACACACCTACTTGGGCCAAATAATGTCCTTAATAAAGTATCTCAAAGAAAAGAAAAGATTTCCTACTCTTAAAGTAGGTTGTTAGATTTGCTAGCCATAAAGATTGTTTCCATTTTAAAATTCTCACACACACGGTCATTATTGAAACCACAATACTAAATTTTAATAATTACGTGAAAAAAGTATAAAAAACATCCTTTCTTATTTCAATAATTGTCAAATTATTAAAAACAAGTTAAATTATATATATAAAAAAATATACTCGTAACCTAAAGTTGGTTTCAATTATACCTCTCAACTTTCAAAAGTTTTATTTTAGCTCTCGAAATTTGAAGTTTGTTTCAAAATGACTCTTAGAGACATTTTCTATTAAATTTATGGATGAAAAATGGTGTGTTTACATGTCTTTTATTGTTTTTTTCTGTCCATAAAATTTATGAAAAAAATGTATTTAAGAATTGTTTTGAAACAAACTTCAAACTTTGACGGCTAAAATGGAAGTTTTAAAAGCTCACGAGTATACTTGAAACCAACCTCATAGTTCATGGGTATTTTTGATAATTTAACCTTAAAAATACTTTTTTTGAACCTTCCTTAAAAATACTTTTGAACTATGAAATTGACTTCAATTGTACCCAAAACTTTCAAAAATTTTATTTTAATAATTGAAGTTCGAAGTTTGTTTTAAAATGATAATTGAATGCATTTTTCTATTAAATTCATAAATGGAAAATAACGTGTTTGTATATATATTGTTTGCTAATATGAACATATTTGAATACATATGTGAAAAAAAAAACAATAAAAACAAATGAAAATAATTTTTTCGTTTTATAAATTTAACGAAAAATGTCTTTAAGAGTATGTTTTGAAACAAACTTCAAACTTGAGAGTTAAAACGAAACTTGAAAGTTAGGTACAATTGAAACCAACCAAATAATTCAAACTATTTTTTTTTTTTTTTTTTTTTTTAGTAATTTAACCTTCAATCATGGTAAAAGAAGGAAAAAAAAAAAGCACCCTCCATAAAGTATTACCAATCCTAAAAAGATAAACAAACTTTCATGTAATTTCAATTTATAAAACAAATGGCATTTGTAAACTGATTTTTTTTTAAAAAAAAAAAATCTTATTTGTAAACAAGACACAATTATAACTTGGTAGAAAAAATATAAATATTTTAAAAAAAAATTGAAATAGAAAAAAACAAAAAATATCATTTTCAATTTTCATCCCCCAATTTCAAATTTCAAACAGAGTAATAATAAAAAACTGAACCAATGGCCTACAAGTTCCGCCACTGGTCTTTGTCTCACTCCAAATTGCTCATTAATGGCAGTTCTTGTAAGCAGCAATACGACAGCGTTTTCACAAATTCCGATACCCCTCTACGCGCCGGTACGACGTCGTACGCAGGACAATCCAAGGCCCCAACTGCGAAAGGGTAACATGGAGTTGAGGAGTTGGGGCAGAGCGAGGGAAAGTAACCTTACAATTGCTTGAGTGTAAAGCTTTCTTTCTGCAAATTGCCAGTCCATTTCGCCATTAATCAATCCAAAATCCAATACCCATATTCAACTTTCTTCTCTTTTCGTTTTCTATATTTGTCCCATTTTCAATCCCTTTTCTTTCTCTTTCTCTTTCTCTCTCTTCCCACCATTTTCCTCTTCGTCTTCTTCATCTTTCCCTGTTATTCCCCTCTTTTTCTTAGCTGTTTTCACTGTTCCTGTACGAGTTATGGGTCCATCTCCATTTCCTCCTTTTGCTTCCTGTGGATTCAACCATACCCAGGTGCCCCATTTCTCTGTTTTTTCCCATTATTTTGCTATTTGGTTTGCTCTGACATTGTAATATTGGTTCACTAGTCACTAACACTGGTTGGAAAAAAGTTTATTTCATCAAACCCACTTTTCTTTTTTTCCATGGAAACAAACAGAAACGGTCCCTGGCCTTATCTTGACTTACTGTTCAATGGAGACTTGTGTTGTAGACTGTAGTGTCATTTCGCCATTAAGATGGCCTACCCCTTTTGTTTTTCTGTTGGGAAATGATATGAGGCCTCTTGAAGCAACTTCCTCTGTATTTGCTTGGCCAATGGCCACCATTTGTTTTGGAATTGGTAGAAATAGTTTCACTACTTCCTTAAAATGTAGCTTGTTAGCTTTCTTTTACTTTCTTTTGTTTACGAAAATACGTATAGAGGAAGGCAATAGCTGAGTTTTGTAAGAAAAGGGAAGATAATAATACGTTTTGTTCACTTCTTCTTCTTCCTTTTTTCTCTCTGCTAGTGCTGTGTACTTGGAACTATTTGTCCATATGTATGAGGCGATTTCAACTGGAGCAGGGTTTCTTTTCCCCCTAAATAAATCTTTGTTCAGATGTATCCTTAATTATAGTTTGCATTTTGTTTTACTTACTGATGGAATGTTTTTTAATGCGGAAAAAGTGTAGACCAAGTGAAAGATTCTTTTTTGTTCTCTTCTGATATTTGGGAAGACAATCTGTTTTGTGCTCTTTTGTAAAAGTGGTTCCTTTTTGGGTTCTCTCTTTTTTATCATTGAGAGCCATAGTTAATCATTCACCATGCCAATAGGGTCGTCAGCAAGATTAGTATCACGGGAGAAAGGAACTGATCGGCATGGAGCAGAGGAAGCTTTTCTTGGATCACATTTCCTCGAATTATTCTCAGCTGGTAAGAAATCCTCCGAATTCAATGGTGTCTGGTGAAAGAATGTCTCTCTTGCTTCTGTTTTTTGAACTTTTTGTTGAAGTTCTTGGGTGCCAATCTATGTGTTTCTGGTATGTGACCAATGGATTTGAGTGAAATATTCATCCATGAATGTATTTTTGGCTTCTCACTGGTGTGTACTATAGTCATGTTTCTTTATGTGTATGTATGGAATTACTAGTTGTGTTATGAAAGAGTAAATCCCATTCCAATTATTTCTCTTAACTAATAGTCTTAGATGTAACGAAAATTTGGCATATCTGGGAATGGAGAGTTCTTTCTATCTCTTCAAGATCTAAGTTTCAGTTCTTTATGTATATCTGAGGCCGTAGCTCTTAGAAAATATCAATTCTCAGCGTTTTTTTTTTAAATTTTTTTTTAATTATTATTATTATTATTATTATTATTATTATTATTATTGTTATTCTCGCTAGTTATGCTGCATTCATCTCTAAGTGTCATTGCTGAAGATTTGTTACATTACGAATCTTTTACCCCCTAAATTATGCCATTTATTTTCATTGGGATCTTCAGATGACGTGTGATCCAAAATTCGGTACATTCATTATTAGCGAGCAGCTTAACTCCAGGTAGTATTAAACTTGGAGATATCAAGAGCTCTTATTATATGTGCTTGTGATCATTATGTTGACCAATCGAACTGCTATCACGTCATTGATGGGATTATTTGGGAATTCTGATGATCAAAAGTTTTTCTTTTCAAGTCTAAGCTTTTATCTATCATGATATCCTTTTTTTGGCTCTATCATCATCGATTATCATCATGAATTATGAAATGTGGCACAGTCTTTACTACATTATATTTCTATCTATTTGATGACGGTGGATCAATGGTTGGATTATTTACTCTTGAGCTTTCTTGAAAAATTCTCCAGGGTAATAAATTATGAAACAACCGCAGTTGGTCGTACAAACGAGGGCCTTCTGTAAAACAAAACATAAATAGGACTTTTGCAATGGGAGCAAAGCATATGCAATCTAATTCTAGCATGGCTGGAAAAGCCTCAAAGAGCCACCAAATGCTGTGCAAAGCTGTTGATAGACCTATCAGAGAACTTCAACAGCCATCTCCTAAAAATTTGGCGGCTGCATCATCAAATAAGCTAGATTCAACAGCATCAACAAGAGTGGCTTGTAGCAGAAGTCGAAGATCTTGTACTTGTAAAAGTTGTATGGAGTTTGGCCGACATAATGAGATCAGCCTAAAATTGGTTCAGAAGAATGAAGCGGCTGAGCCATTTTCAAGTAAAAAGTTTGTTGGTGTGGCTGACAAACAGTGTAAACAATTATTAGATGCATTGGGAATTTTCAATTCAAATAAGGAATTGTTTGTAAATCTACTACAAGACCCAAATTCTCTGTTAATTAAACGTATTGAAGACTCTACTGATTCACGGAACAGAAAACAGCAGATGAGGACTTTCTTTGATGGCAGGTTGTCAGAAAATAAGATAAGAGAAGTGGGGGAATATGATGACCCTGCCTATAGTCAAAACTTGAAGCCCTGTGATAGATTACCCGCTGAGGAAAGTGATGATTCTCTATCCTTGGAAAGAATAGTGGTCTTAAAGCCAAATCCAACTAGCTCTCTGCATTCGGCTGTGGGAACCAATTATTGCTCGTCTCTGAAATCTCATTCTAGTTTCATAAAGAATGTGCAGAGTGACAAGGGAACTCTTTTTTCTTTTAGACAAATAAAGAGGAAGATGAAGCAAGCAATGAGGGTTGGGAGAAAAGAAGTTGAATGCCCATCAACTAATGGCATGTCCAAGAAAACTCCTTTGATCTGTAGGGCCCCGAAAGATGATGGTAAACAGACGGTTATGGACGGCACTGGAAGTTCCTACTGTAATATTCAAACAGATGATAAAGGAATTTCTATTTCTTTTCAAGATTCCCTGAAAAGAGATCAACTAGACAAGGCATTTTACTATAGAAATGGGGACAAGACGGCTTCAACCAGTGAAAGTACTGGCAAAAAGGCAGGCCAGTCAGCTGTTTCCGGTCATCTCAAACGACAGAAATCTAAGAAGCATGAAGGGGACAAAGAGGTTTCAAGAAAAATGAAAGCAAAACCATGGGGGTGGGTGATGTGCTTTTCTGATGATGATATATTAGCATCAAATAAACCTGGATGCCATACTGCTGGTCATATGAGCTATTCCCACCTTATCAATAAGAGATTTATTTACGAGAAGAAGTCAAAACCTCAGAATGATGAGAGACAAAGTTGGGAAACTCCACAAACGGCTAAAATAAAGGCTTCTTCTGCAGAGATGAGGACGAGGAGAGAGGATGACCAATTGTATGGGTCAAATACAGAGTTGAATGTATCACACGTCATTTCTCCTGATGTCAAAGTGGATGAAGATTCAATTGTCGAAGGTGTAAATATACTGATGCCATATCTTATTTGGCTCACTATTCTTCCTTGCTTAAACTAAAAGAAATATCACATATGCAGGGTCTGGGAAGATTGTAAAAGACATTGCCACTATACACCAGGAAGGAAATATTTGTTGTGAAGCATCATCTGGATTTGATAACAATTGCAACACTAGTTTTTGTCAGACAACCAACAAGATACATGACTTTGGAGAAAAAGGAAATCTGGAGCTCTCTAAGCTGGTGAGCTGCACTCTTCCCATGGAAGTATCTAGGAGCTGCTATTCAAATTTGTTCTTGGTTGTCTTAGATATGTGACATTTATTTGTTTGTTTCAATATTGAATAGCCCAAATTTTGATGTTTAGCATCTTAGAATACCCTCATCCATTTGTATTTTATACCCAACTTGGGTTTGCTGCTTGATATTTCAATCTACCACTTTTTGTGGCAATAGGTATTTTTGGAAAGCTCCTGAATTTTTTAAGCATTGCATTGCATTGTGTTTTATTCTTTATTTTTTATTTTTTTTAAAATGCATGACTTTTCCATAAATGTATTCAAGATTCTCTCTCTTTACACACACACACACACACACACACACACATATATATAAAAGAAACAGTCAAGATTCTCATGTATATTCAAATATGCTTAATCAATTTTTAATCAGCTCTTTCTCATTAAGCATTCTATTCCTAAAGTCATTTTTTCTAGAATTGAACAGCCATACAGATGCTTTGATTGCATTTTGTTCTTTTTATATAACAGTTTTTCTCTTATCAAAGAAGACTAATATAAGAGCATTTTTCACTATTTAACATTGTATTGTGCTATAAACCCTGGCAACATGCAGAATTTGCCTTTGGAGGTTCAACCATCAGCTTTGTTCGATACATCTCCATCCAGCTCATCAAGATTTCAAACAGTGGAGGCTCCTAATAGTTTGTGTGATAAAGAAGTGCAGCCACTACCAGAAACTATTCCTGACCAACTTTTGGAAGATGCTGCCTCTCGTAATCTTGGTTTCACCCCAGGAACAGGTATAGTTAATTACAAAGGCAGCGTTTCTTTTTTTCACCTCTTATTTATAAACCCATTTCGCAATCTTAGACTGATGCAATGTAGTAAAACTTCACAGCTGAGTCAACTGGTGAAGCACTCCCCATTAATTTTGAAGAGGACCCTGGTTTGGCAAGGTTGCTAGAGGTTCTCAATCCTGCCATCGCTTCCTTTAATTGTTGTGGCTCCATCTCTCAGCCTGTACTCGAGCTGCTACAAGTCTCAAAACAGAATTGGAATGAACTGTCAATGGATTGTCATTCTTCAGCTTGGCTGCGGATACCGTTTGTTGACAAAGTGAAGTTGTTTAGTAGCCAGTTATGTGGTGATTGTGTGCTTATTTTCGACTATTTTAATGAAGTCCTTGAGGATGTTTTCTACTGTTATATTAGATGCTCCCCATGGTTATCATCTTATAAGGCACACGTCCCAGCACCCGATAAGGAAAGCGCTTTGTATCATGAGGTTATGCAACATGTAGATTGGCCTCTTCTGCAGCAGCAGCCACCACAAACACTGGACCATCTTTGTTTAAGAGACTTGAGATCTAGAACATGGATCAATAATCCAACTGAAACTGAAGAGATTGTTACCATTATAGCGGAATCAGTTTTAAAAGAATTAATCATTGAAAGTGTTGTTTACCTTGGTTTGTGAAGCTTCCCTTTACCATTATACATCTTTATCCGTGCAAATTCTGGATAAACTTGTTATATCCGAGATTATGAGCCAGAATTCTTTGTAGAGTCAGCTGTCTATTTGAATAGGATGTTAAGCAAGTTTTTCACTTGCTTTTAGATCAGGAAATCATGTAATTCTTTGGCTTGATTCTACCATGCTTCTATTTGTATAGTTGAGTTCCAATTATATTAATGGACACCATCCAATTTACTGTTACCTCATCATATATATGTTTTTTTAAATATGATTAAACTTTTCAATGTTCAATGTCAGTGTTGAGAAGATTAATCATTCGACTTCGGTAAAGAAAAAGAAAAGAATCCAATGTTATATTTCCTTTCAAAGTAATATACTCTCAACTGTGTTGTGACAAGTACTTGAAATTGTAGAAAAACTTTCGCAGGATATCTTTTGTGCATCTGCTGCCACAAAAACATGAAAGACTTGAAGAGGATGTTGGTAGTTGTTTTCTCTCTTTTAGGTGCTTTGAAGAACAGAGAATTTTGTCCCGAGAGGAAGACTTGGAGGTAAATAGATAAGTCGAACAACTCAACAGACCTTCAGTCAAGAGCTTAACGGTAAATATGTTACTGAAACTTTAGTCCCGATGATTCTTTTCTTTTGTTTCTTCTTTGCCTCTTTATACTCAAAGGTCTTTGTTTTTTTCTTTCATTGTCGTTCTCTTGATACTTCTACTTTTTCCTGTCATGCAATTGCTAAAACAAGCGTTTACAGTCATTGTCTAATCATCTTTACAACCTCGTGTGATCCTCATTTTCTTGTCTTTTATACCTATCTCATCAAAGTTTGACGTTTATCACTACAATTTACTTCCTCGTGATGGAAAAGAAAACAGGGAAATTAGGTTATAACAGCCTAAAGGGATGAAAAGTAAATAACTCTCTCCTTTGAGGTTGATAGTTGATGATTCAGACGCATAAAATTGCATCTTTTGGCCTTGGCCTCATCTTCAAGTCAGTATGCCTGATACACACGAAAACTGATGTATTTTTCTCTGCAGACTGAATATGGTGACAGATATAATTGATTGTGCCGATATCTTCAAGCAGGCCTTTCAGCCATCCTTTGCTCAAGAATCACTGTACAGGTTAACTCTACTTCTTTCTAATTCCTGTTTGCAAATGTTAGTAGGACATGTTTGAAAGTGATTTTGGAATGGTCAAAATCACTTTTGTCCTGCCTTTTTTTAGTGATCTTTGGCATGGCAAAAGTGATTTTGGTCCTTCCAAAATCATTCTCAAGCATGCCCTTAATGTGTGATTAGTTCTATTTAAAGATGTACTTCTATAATCATATGGTATCTACATAAGAAGCACAAATACAGACATAAGACAAAACATGATATGGACATGGTGACACATCATTTTTTTAAAAACTTGGACACGGACATGGCAAGAATACGTTTAAATATACATTTTCTTAAAATATATATCATTTTTATACAAAATGGGAATTCAAAGTCAATAAGTTTATGCATTTATATGTTTAAAAAAAATGAGTTTGATGTACTTCAGTCTCAAAATTTATTATTTGAATACTTAGCAAGTGTTTGATATGTGCCTAACAAATGTTGGACCTATATTGACTCTGTACAACTAGTATCTAACACATATCTATTGTGCTAACAAGTGTCTGATACGAGTCCAACAAGTATGGAAGTGTCCAAGTATCCAACACGGACATGCTAACCAACTAAAGTATCTGTGTGTCTTAGGCATCTACTGATGAAACCATCCACAATTCTCACTAGGCTGATAAGTGATAAGTGCCCCTAAGACAGACTAGACGTATGAACTCGTTCCTTATAAAAAAAATGTACAAGTATTAACGCATGTCTAGTAGTATGGCTGCCCCTAAGACAGACTAGACAGCAAGATTTGATGGCAGCAAAATATTTAAAGCCTTTGGGATCACATCCTTCAACAGATAACCTGAGGCTGGAGGCCACAATCAACGCAAACGGTCATATTATGTAAGCGATCTATCACTTACTAAACATATTAGCCCTCTTAGATATTGCAATTCTGTTCTTATTGATTGCATTTGCTTCTCATTAGTTTGCAGTACTTAACTCTATAGGTAATAGGTCCAAGGTTTTTGGAGCAAAATTACAGATCAATATGTGGAACCAGAGTGCAAAAAACGATCAATTTAGCTAGCCCTAGGGCTCTAGAAAGCAAGAGAACAGTATACTAGGTGGGGAGTAAGTGAATGTTCTGAATTCATTCTATTTTCTTCAATCAGATTTGACTTGTCCTGGATTGTTAAGAACACACACATTCAATTACTAAAATTCAAGAGGGGTTTCTTCAATTAGATTTGACTTGTCCAGGATTTTCCTAAACAAATTGCTTAAACCACCCTTGAACTATAGTAATTACTATTATTGCACTCACAAACTTTTTTATTAAAAAAAATTAAACCTTCTTTCTTGCATGACTGTAAAAATGGGGTCCTTTTGTTACCCTTGGTTAAAAATTCCATTAGATGAGAGAACAAAGTCTCTTTTTCTCTCCACCACATTTTTCTCTATAAGAAATTTTCTCTCACTAACACCCCCTCTAAAAAATCTCTCCTCTCTCTCTAACACTCTAAGAGAGAAGACCCGTGGCAGAGAAAGAAAGACATACATTGTTTTAGATAAAAACAGACCTATCACAAAATCTTTAATGGAGAGTAAAGAAGGGCCCAATTTTTACTATTATAAAAGTTTGAGGATTTAATTTTCACAATCAAAGGTTCGTGGGTGCAATTGTAAGTTTGTAACAATCATTTAAGAGCGATCGGTACAATTTGCCCGTTTTTTCTCTATCAACTCCTAGGCTTTCATGTTGTATCAGGGACAATGGAGATATTTAGAAAAAAAAAACAGTTGAAAATCCAGCTATTCTACAAAGAATCAAACCCTTTTCTAAGCTAAGATATCATGAAGAAAAATACCAGTTCATAATATCCTAAGTTTTCTCTCAAGTCTAAGCTTATGAATAGTAGGAACTATGAAAACTGATCACTCTAAAGTCCCCCAAACTCTCACCATTGTCATTCTTCAATGATAACTGATTTAAATGTTTGATTTGTATATTACATTAAGGCCCCCTACCCCAAACTCACAGTATTGTGATCTTATTGCTGCTTCAGTTTCACTCTTAGGATGAGACTTCTTTAAGACTTTAACTTCATATCTTCACTTTTGGTACATTCGCATTATAACTGTATCAAATGCCTAAGGGATAAACCAACACTCTTATTGCTTAGAAAACTGTCTACTCTATTAATTTTTTGTTGTAGGATGTCATTACTTTTTTTTTTTTTCCGTGAGTGTCCGGGCCAACTTACGCGCACCTCGACTAGTCTTATGGGACAACCGTCTGACCCTACTACTTTTGGTTGCCAAGGAAACTCGTAGGATATTAAATATCCTAGGTAGGTGGCCACCATGGATTGAACTCATTCCCTCTAAACCCTTTATTTTTTCTATGGCCCTTATTGACCATTAGGGCCAACTCATGATGGTTTGTAGGATGTCATTACTGGAAACTGGTTGTTCATGTGGGAGATAAATACGTCGGCCGCTGGCCGAAGGCGTTGCTTGCCAATTGGAGTGGAGGCGTAGCATCGTTTGTTTCATGAGGAGGTGAGGTTTTAAGCTCGATGACAGATCGGAACCGAGGCCTGCAATGGGGAGTAGCCATTGTCATGAAGAGTGATTTAGAAAAGCTGCATACGTGAAACAAATCCAAGTCTGAATGCAGGTTTGGTGTCGTTTGTTTTGAATCAGTTTATTTGAAACTCTCTTCTCAAAAAAAAAAAAATCAGTTTATTTGAAACTCGTTCTGTAAATGAGTTTTTGGTGGATATGTCTATTGTGATTCATGAATGACACTGCTTCTTGGTGTGAAAACTCTTGACAGTTTCAGCTCCTTAAATTTTCAAAAGTTTCATTTTAACCTTTGAAGTTCGAAGTTGTTTCAAAACGACCCTAAAATTTTTTTCAAGAAAATCTTGATACTGTGAAAAGTCTTGCTAGATTCTTATTTTGCATAATCTCCCATTTCTATTTATTTGGGATCTGTAATGAATTCAAGAAAATGATTATGATTCTCATCATGAACCTACAAAATTATCTTTTTTCTTTTACTATTTCACTTGAATGTATGTGCCAATCCAAGGTCAAACAAAAACTTGATTGGATGGAGATTTTTCTTTTCTTTGCCATGCATTTTGTATCCCAATTCCCACATTGCATTTTTGTATTCAGTTAATGTTAAGCTTAAAATTACTTACAAATAGATGTGAAAAATAATAATTTATTATGTTTGATGATTCCTAAATTATACTCAATGACATATTTTATCCAACATAATTTAGGGCTCTGTTTAGGATTGCGTTTGCAAGTTTAAAAAGTGATTATAGCACTTTATTCTAGCTCAGTTTTCTTTTGGTTTCAAGGTCGTGTATGGCTTAATTTACTCCACGTACCTAAGTCTTGATTGAGAAAGCCATAACATGTTTCACATTTGGAAGATTTGAATTTTTCATATTCGTTAAAAATTGGTACAAGTAACAGCAACTATGGTTTGATACAACCATAGAGACTAAATTCTAGTTTTGTCTAAATTAGAGGGACCAAATTTGTAATTTAACCAAAACTTTATTTATAAATCGGGAAACAATATTTTTTGGGGGGATTTGAACCTCTAATCTCTTGGTCAAGAGTGCATGTCTTTTACTGTTAATTTATTCTCATATGAAAGAAGGTGTTTTGTTTGTTATGATTCTATATTTCATTATATTGTGAGGTTAAATACCAAATAATTATTCAACGATTTACTAAATAGCATGAAAAAATTATTAAGCATTATATCCATTAAAAATCAAAATAGCTGTTTATATAATTATTGCATAAAATCACTCCTATAAACTTTTTTTTTTTTTTTTTTTGTGACAACATGTAATATTGTTATTTTTTAAACCTATTATTAAAATATAATGTTTTCCAAACTATTTATTAGAATATTATAGTTCTAAATATGTGGATGTAGTTCATATCTTAAGTGACAAGTACATTATAATTGTCTAGATGAAAGCATTAAAAATCACTCTGAAAATAATTCAAAATTGTAAGGGACAACGAACACACCGCATATCTCCACAATGGTATGATATTGTCCACTTTGGGCATAAGTCCTCATGGCTTTACTTTAGGTTCACCCCAAAAGGCTTCATACCAATGAAGAACTTGTCCTCTCTTACATATCCATGGTCTTCCCGTTGTCTAACCAAGGTGAGACTTTGGTCGCATTCTCCCACAAAAATCAACTTTAATTATATGAAAATCATGGTTAAAAATGTAAAAGCAAACATGAAATTGATTTTGAATGATTAAAGATATTGTTCACACGAGATTTTCGAAGAGAAAATTTAATTCGTGAAAAGACTTCTTGTATATTGATTTCTATGTATAAGTAATTGTGGAATACAGTCTCTAGTTATACTCCTTTGATGCTTTCTCTCAAGGTAGCTTTGATCTACAAAGTCTTCAAGAAACTTTAATCTTCGGAGTCTTGAAGGTTTGTTCACCTTTGAAGGATTCTCCTGGATGATTGAAGTAGACTTCAGGCTTCAAGTCTTCAGTCTTTAGATGACTTCACTTCAATCTTCAAGCTTGCAGGAAAATCTGGATTTTGGTCTTCAAAGTCTTGCGGGAGGATTGGAGCTTCAATCTTCAGGATCTTGCAGAGAGCGGTCTTGTATAGAGCTTTGATCTTCTGAACCTTGTAGAGGCTTCAGTCTTCAAAGTCTTGGAGGAAGCTTCAAGCTTTTGAACTTTGCAGAAGCTTCGATCTTCAGAGTCTTGCAGCAGGATCTGGACTTCAATCTTCAAGATTCTTGCAGGAGGAATGGAGCTTCAATCTTCAAGTCTTGTAGAAGGATCAGAGCTTCAGTCTTCCAGTCTAGTAGGAGGATCAGAGCTTCAATCTTCCGAGTCTTCTGAAAGCTTCAATCTTTCTGCCGCCCCCTCCAAATGAGCCAAGGACTCCTATTTATAGAGTTCCCAACGGCTTTAATGGGCTTGGGCTTAAATTGGGCTTGGGCTTAAATTGGGCTTGGGCCCATATATGGGCCTGGATGAACTTTTGGGTTTTAGGCCCAATTATCTTAATGACATTGGGTTTAAATTGAACCAAATTTACCCTAAACTTAATCATACTTTAATTTAAGTTTATAAACTTTAGGATAAATTAAATAAATGATCATTTGATCTTAAGTTTAATCCTTGTTGGATTCGATCAAGACCGTTAACACAATTAGACGACCACAAAATGACACGTGGCCTTTCTTATTTTGCCATAATTGATTTTGAGATATGTATTAATTCATGACACCCCAAAATTAAATAATGACGTGGCAATCTCTAATTGGTTGGAAAATTTCTATGCCAACAGATATGTTTCGAGGTGATTTCAAATATGACAAAACTTATTTTAGCCATTTCAAAATTGGATTTTTTTAAAAAAAAATAAATAAATAATGTGGTTTAAAAAATGAAGACAAATACATAGGACTTCTAAAACTAATTCCAAAATTAGGATAGTTAAATCGTGTACATTGGTTGCACGAGTTCGCTAAATCGCAACCATGTGCAGTCACTGGCAGATCAAACAGATATTGCTTCAAGTTTTGGTCATGGTAACATAACACAACAAGATAGTGATGATGTGATTCATCATCAATCACACATGGATGTGTCTCAATCTAGTCGTGGAGCTCGTCATAGAAGACCACCACACTGGGGCACGTGAGTTTTTATTAATTCCATGAAATTGTTTATATGTAATTTTTGTACTTAACAAAACCTTTTGTATTAGACGTCCTGTTTAATTAAGAGTTTCACTGTTTGTCAAATTTTAGAAGAATATATATGAATTTTTAACTAATAATAATTATGAAAGAAATAAGGAAACATGTTAAACGATTTACTTCAAAACAATACAAATGGATAATTGAAGAAACAAGGAGGGAAGAAAAAAAATGAAAATTTACAAAGAAATCGAGGCCGAAATCGTGTACCATGTGCACGATTCTAATGTTAATCGTGTCCCACGAACGTGATTTTTTAGCATAATCACGTACCATGTATGCAATTTCAACAGGTCACCGCCATATCGTCCACAGTAAACTCGTGTACGATGTACATGAGTTTTGACTACCCTATTTTTGTCAACTCTTTTATCTTTCACTCCTAGTTTGCAATTTGTTATTTTAAGTACATTATTAAAATTATTATTTTTAAAACTACTTTAATTTTGTTATTTCTTTTTTAAATTACATTATTCAAGAAATTAACCCCCAAATTGGCACCCTTTTATTTCATTAGAAGTGAAAATCTTGTGTGTTCAATTTGTGTAGCATGTTGATACTATATCTATCAAACACTATAATACTTGTTGAATATGAGTAGAACGTTGATGGTGTGTTTGGAATAACTTTCGAAAAACATGCTTTTTAAAATAAAACCAATTTTTCTATAAGCTCATTTAAAAAAATAATAATAATTTAAAGTGTATTTAATGTAGTTGCTGAAGAAGAAATTTTGGTCAATCACAAATTGTCACGTCGTTATTTAAAATTAATGACGAAATTATTTGTAATTTAAATTTGGGACTAATTATAAGTTGACATGTGTCCCAAATTTAATTTGAAGCTAAGATAGGTTGGCAAATCTTAAATTGAAATGACGCACGTCTTCAATATGACCATTTGGTCAAATAATAAAAGTTTAATTTGATCAAAGTTAGATCATATGGTATTTGGGTCAAGTTTAAATCAAACCCAAATCCAAATTACTAGACTCAAAGTCAGTAAAGTCCAAGTCCAAATGACTTGGTCCAAGATCAACAAGCCCAAGTCAAATGGGTCATGTCCAAAGTCAATGAAGTCAAAGCATGTGTCCAGGGAGAACTAGGGGAGCTCTCCTTCATTTTGTAGGTTTAGAAGTTGGAAATCTCAGAGAATAATTCAAAGAGAATTCAGAACTCAGAGCAATCGAAGACTTCTAGAAGATCAAAAGACTCCTTGAAGCTCACAAAGCTCTTGAGACAATTTCAATCTCAAGAACAATCTGCAAAGCCCTTAAGATGATCTCTAATTCGAGAACAAACATTCCAGCCCTCGAGTACACACAAGAGAGAAACTTAGAAGATTACATATTAGAGATTGTACTTCACGTGTCTCATTCATTTGAAATTATGTGTAAACAGTAGTTTCTTAAGTGTTTTAGATGATAATTATTTTTTTTTTTAAATCAAATTTTAAAGAAACGCTTGAGAGATGGATTATCCAAAAATGTATTTGAAGTGATTAACTAAAAAAATTTCAAAGTATGTAGTAAGAAAATAAAACATATTTATGTTTAATGGAGTCACTTTGATACTCATGGGATATAAATCGATAGTGAGCCACAATGTTAAGAGTGTGTTTGGTTGGTAGTCTGAAAATAAAAATTTGAAAACAAGAGATTCAAGTGAAAATCAAAATTGTATTTATGTTTTTAGTATTTTTGGATTGATGTTAGGATAGAAAATTGTAAAAAATGGGTCTTAATTTAACAATGATTCAAAATCTGGGTTTGATAATACATTTACCACAAAAGTAGTTTTAAATACCAACTAAATATTAGGTTAAGTCTCAATTATTATTAAATAATTTATGAAAAAAAATTATGTTATAAATTTCGTGTACTTATTAATCTACCATATCATATAATTTATGATATATTACATTATACATATTTTAATTTAACAAAAAATGAAATGATTTTATAACACGAAATACTATATTTATGAAATTTTTTACCTTTTTAAATGTAATTATCCATATTGTTTTCAAAATTTCCACTACCTTAAGTGACAAAATCTAAAAACAATTTTCATAAATAAATCTACCAAATGCAAATTCATCAACACCCTATTCAGGGAATTTCAATGTTAACAAAATTAGTAATCTAACTTTTTTTTTTTTTTTTTTTGTTACATTACAAGTTTGGTTCTGAACTTTCGGGGTTTGTATCTATTTGGTAACTGAACTTGAAGAAGTATCTAATAGGTTTCTGAATTTTAATTTTTTTTTGTATAATAGGTCTCTAACATATTTGAAATTTTTAAAAATGAATTGATCTACTATATATAAATTAAATTTATGTCTAATAACACACTGAAATTCCAATTTTGTGTATGTAGATGTGTGAATTTACAAAAAAAAATATATATCAAATAAATCAGTGGCCCATTAGATACAAAATTTGAAATTTAAGGATCTGTGGAACTAAAAACTTATTATATATTTTATAATGTTTAGGACCAATATAGATAAGTCTAAAAGTTCATTTCTCGAAAAAAAAAAAAAAAATCTAAAAGTTCAATAACTTTTGTTTTGTTTTTTTTTTTTTTTTTAATAAAAAGTTCAATAACTTATTAAATATTTTTTAATCAAATAAACACAAACTTCAAGTTGTGTAATTATTTGTTTATTTATTGTGGTTGTTGTTATTATTATTTGGGAAAAATTCATTTTGAACCCTAAACTTGAGGGGCTGTATCAATTTTAACCCTGAACTTTCAATTTCATCAAATTAAACTTCAAACTTATCAAATCGTATCGATTTTAACCCTAAACTTGCATAAATGTTACAATGTATACCTTTGATTAACTTTTTTTTTTTAACCACTATATGTAATTGATTATTTCTTTTTTTTTTCTTAATTCACATTGCATCTGAATTGGTTTCTTATAAATAAAATATTGAAGAAAATTTATTTTAGATGACTTTTTCTTGTTGTTGAGGATTTTATGAGAGTTTTTTTTGGTGCTATTTAAGATTACGAAAACAAAAAAAATTTTGGAGGTTTTTTATCTTCAAATATTCGCTAGTCTTTTCTTGTTGCTAAGAACTTTGTGGGATTTTTTTTCATTCTTTTAATGTTTCTTTTCTTGCTAATTAGAAGAATGTACAAATCTAGGAAACGGAAATAAATAAATTTCGAGTTTTTTATTTCTCATATTTGCTAGATTTTTCTTGTTGTCAATAACTATGTGACTTTTTTATTTTATAATAATGAGAAGAATTGTCTGAGATATTTGATTTCTTAAAGAGTGTTTCCAACAAATTTCTTACAAAACACTAACTCAGGTGCAATGTGAATTTAAAAAAATAAAAGGAAATTGTCAATTACATATTTTAATAGCAATTCAAATGAAAAGTTGACAAAAGGTCTACATTGTAACATTTATGCAAGTTGGAGGTTCAAATTGATACAATTTGTTAAGTTTGGGGTTCAATTTGCTAAAATTGAAAGTTTATGGTTAAAATTGCTACAACCTGCAAAGTTCAGGGGTCAAAATTGTTTTTTTCCCTTATTATTTTGAATGGTAGCTCTCATCTATGTGATGTGCCCATCTGATTCACAAATGGCTCCATCTCATCTCCATGGCAGCTCTATTTTAAGATCTTATAAAGGAATATTATGGGCTTAGCTTTGCCTGTTTTGTGTTGATTATGAAGAAACCCACACATGGTGGATTCCAATACAATTTGTCTTTTCCTATCCCAACCCCAATAATTTTCTTTTCTTTTTTCTTTTTTAATTTAAAAAAAAACATTTGAATGAGACACGACCCGAACTCCGATGAGAGATAACAGTGAGAGATTTTTTCATAATATTATATCGTGGGGCAGGTCTTACGAGTCGTGAACTTCTTTTCTTAGAGGAGAAACGACAATGGTATATGATAAGCATTCAATGTTATTGTTGTTGAATTCAATAGTTTAGCTTATGTTGAAAAACTTTGGAGGTTTTAAAAGATCCTAAACTTCTCCGTCACAGCTGGTAAACACTCTAGCAAACAAAAGCGAATGAAAGAAAATAAAATTGAAAGAAAAACTTTGCTCAAATTACACGTAAAATAACAACCTTATGTCCTAATCTTAATTTAGACATCTTTATTATTCTAATGAATTTGTTTTAATTTTAAACTTCATCCTAGATTCGAATCGAATTATTTGATAATTAAATTCCACAACTTTATAAATTGATATTTTTATTGATATTACAATTCAAGGGGAAGGGGAAACCTCTAACTTTTTATGCAAGGTTATTGAGACCTGTTAACCATGTTGATTTTCAATAAACTTTTTAGTAATTCTCGTATTTTCATTTATGTTTTAAAAAATAAAAGAAATAGATTTTATTGATAAGAAGGTCCAATTTTCTTTAAAGGTGGGTTAAAATTTTACGTTTTAAATTAGTAATATTTGGGTAAGCATGTTCACATACATATTTCAATAAACTAGTAGAGCTTAAATTGAAATTTCAATGCATGAACTTTCAAGTCAGTGTTGACCTATTAAACACAAAATTAAAATTTTGACAATCAATCTGACACTGAATTAAAAATTTTAAGATCTATTAGACTCAAAATTGAAAGTTTAGAAACTTTTTTACAGTTTCGACCTCTATTAGATACAAAATTAAATTTTAATTTAATCAAAATATAAACACTCCCCCAAGCACAGTGGCCGTGTGAATGTTGCACATCCCCTTCTCTAAAGAAATCTTATATAGTGTAGGTCAAACTTCGAATTCAAGCTTCTTAAAGAAAGTAGATTAGATACACAGCATGTGTATGAGCCAGAGTAAGCATAGTTTAGCGATAATTAATATATACTCTCAAGTCTCGACCACGATGAAATATGATATATTGTATCTAAAAAAAAAGATACATTGTTGAAATTAAAAATAAAAAAATAAAACTGTTGTACTTTTTTTTTTTGAAAAGATAAAACTGTTGTACTTAAATAAATAATATATATACACCATTTTGTTCCTGCCACGAATACAGATTTTACACAGAGAATGTGGGGTCCACTCCTTCCTGGAGCCCTCACGTGAAAATCGTGTTAGGAAGGAGTTTACGAATTTACTCATAAAAATAATTTATTAGGTTTAAAACTTTTAAAAGTAAATTAAAAAACCATAAATAAAAGAAAAGGGTGAAAAATCTCCAAATAAATTCTTCTTCTTCTTCTTTTTTGAAAAATAATAAATTTTTCTTTTTAAACTTATTATAGATTTATTGTTCTTATTATTCCTTTTTTATTAAAAATCACCGTTGGTCCCTAAACTTTCGTGAACTAACAATTTGGTATCTGAACTCTGATTTGTAACGATTTAATATTTGTACTTTTAAATTTATAACAATTGGTACATGAACTTTGCTTTGTAGCGATTTAGTCTCTATATTTTCACTTTGTAACAATTTAATTCATGTACTTTCAAATTTGTAACAACTTAGTATTTGTTGCAAAAAAAAAAAAAACATTAAAATTAAATGTTGCTTTTTATATCCAATGATTAAACTTTGTAGTTTATAAACATATTGAGTCCCAAATTAGTTTATTAATCAATCTATGTAAGAAATTTCATTAAATTTTTACATTAATTTTCATAATAAAGACTAAATTGTTACACATTTGAAAGTATAGGGACTAAATTGTTATTTATCAGAATTAATGGACTAGATCTTTCCAAAATTGAAAGTACATAGACTAAATCGTTACATAATAAAATTCTGATACTAAGTTGTTACTTTCATAAAAGTTTAGGGACCAAAAGTAATTTTTCACCTTCCTTTAGCCGTTTTTAAGTTATTTGAGGGTAGATAATTTCCTATGTTTTGGAAGCAACAATACAATCGACTAGTTTTTTATTTTTTTGAAATGTTCCACTGAGATCTTAAACTTCATAAATGGGGATATTTAGGCCCTATTTGATAACCATTTGATTTTTGGTTTTTGGTTTTTGAAAATTAAGCTTATAAACATTATTTCTACCTATTGTTTTTCTAATACACTTCTTTCCATATTTTAAAAAACCAAGCCAATTTTTTAAAACTAAAAATATATATATATAGTTTTCAAAAACTTGTTTTTGCTTTTGAAATTTGACTAAGAATTTAAATGTGTCTTTGACAAATATGAAAACCATGGTAAGGAAACAGGGACAAAACAAACATAATTTTAAAAAACAAAAAACCAAATGGTTATCAAACGGAACCTAAAAAAAAAGCAAAAAAAAAAAAAAAAAAAAAAAAAAAAAAAAAAAAAAAAAAGCAAAAAATGGCATCACCATTCGACTTTTTTTTTTTTTTTTTTTTTTTTTTTTTTTTTTTTTTTTTTTTTTTACCATGGCTATCGAGGCAGTCGTTGTGGAGCACATCACACTGTCAAACCAATGAAATGTCCATAAATTAAATTTTTATGTCAAGAAAATGTTGATATGATTATTGGAATCTCAGTTAACCGTTTTATAAAGGGGTTAATATGATACCTCCCTATGGTAAAGCTCAAATAAGGTCCAAGATGAGTGTGGTTTGGTTGTTAAAAATTTGAGAAGATTAAGATAAAAGGAATATGAGGTGTAGAATAAATCTATAAAGGACAATTTTTATTAATATTATATTTTTTAAAACTTTTTATTAAAATATAACTTTTTTGAAACTTATTATTAAAATATTGTTGTTTTAATTTTTCAGTCAAAGGTCGAGACGACCTTCAAACGCATGTTTGCAAGTCGTCTCTTCAAAAGAAGATGTGCAGGCGTAGCATGATTTAAAAAAAAAAAAAAATATCGTGAAGCAAGAGACGACCTCCACACATAAATAAAGAAAATAGCCTCACTAGTAACGTTTGTGTACTTTATTTTTTCTTTTTCATTTTTTGTGCAGATTTTTGTTTTCTTTTTCTTTTTTCACTGTTCTTTCAAATTTGGAATTTAAATAGATAAATACAAACAATTTAATTTAAGGTATAAAATACACATATTCTTTATATTTATATATATATATATATATATATATATATATATATATATATATATATATATATATATATATATATATATATATATATATATATATATATTGAATTATAAAATTATTATAATCAAAATTTTAATTTAGGTCACACATTTTTTTTTAGAAATATCGTCTGTTCTTTATTTTATTTTAAAATCTTTATCTTTTAAAACAATTTAGTACACATTCTTTAAATTTATTGTTTGTTTTCTTTTAATTTTAAATTTTTATTTTTTTAAAAAATAAAGATAGCAATAATTTTTTAAAAGAAAGTAAAATTGTAGAAGTAAAAGAAAACCAAGTATTTTAAAACGAATAAAAAATTAAAAGTAAAAGAAAACAAACTGTTGATGGTCGATTTTGGCCAGAGGATCTCACCTGACATTCACGTGCCACCAACGGTAAATTTGTAGTTGAGGGGGGAAGACGTGGCCTGCAAGACAGTAAACCTGCACACCGGTGTGGTGCTCGCCACACCAGCTCCGATGCTTAAGTCAGCAAGCAGAACGGTAGGGCGTGGAAAAGTAAGAGCAAGAGGAGAAAGCAGAGAGTAGAGAGTAGAGTTTAGGGATAGAATTCGGGATCCCCTCTTCCGTGGCGAAGAGGGATATAAATACCTGTTCATCCTCCTAGCCTTTTTAGGGTTTCAGAGGCGTTTTAGGTCAAACCAGGCGAAACCGGGGCATCCAGAGGCGGCGGGGACCAGACGGGACCAAACGGGCTCGGCCCGCTCAGCGGGCCGAGGCCGAGCAGGGGGTCGGGCCGAAGACCCGACCCCTTCGGTCTTGGCCCGTCCCATTTGCCGGTTTTGCCTCCTTGGTCCATCTTTCAGCCCGATTTCTCCCCGGTTGTCCTCGTCAGCTCCTTGTGTATCGGGGTGGTCCAAAATTGCCTATAACACAAACAATAATTTTAAAGAATGTGTACTAAATTGTTTTAAAATATAAAGATTTTAAAATAAAATAAAGAACAAAATATATATTTTTAAAAAAATATGTGACCTAAATTAAAACTTTGATTATAATAATTTTATAATTCAAAATAAAAAAATATAAAGAATATATGTATTTTATACCTTAAATTAAATTATTGGTATTTATCTATTTAAATTTCAAATTTGAAAGAACAAAAAAATAAAAAGAAAACAAAAATCTACACCAAAAAACGAAAAAGAAAAAACAAACTATACAAACGTTATTGGTGAGGCTCAAGCCCATGAACTGAAGGAAAACAAGGCACGTGCACACCATATTGCCAACATCAGATTTTGTTTATTTTGATGTGGAGGTCGTCTCTGACGACATTCGCGATTTTTTTTTTTTTTTTTAAATCATGCCACGTCTGCACATCGTCTTTTGAAGAGACGACTTGCAGACATGCGCTTGAAGGTCGTCTCTTCAAGAGACGACTTTTGACTGAAAAATTAAAACAACAATATTTTTAATAATAAATTTCAAAACAACTATATTTTAATAAAAAGTTCTAAAAAATATAATATTAATAAAAATTGTTCATCTATAAAACGTGGTTCCTATTTTTATTGATTTATTATTTGAAAATAATAATTCTTATTTTTTTAGAATAAAATTGATTTTATGAATTGTTTATTTATAGGGAAAAAATTGAACAATTAATTTTAATAGAAAACACTTTTATCTTCGTTTAGAATCAATAAACTGTCCTAAGTTTATCTAAAAATAAAAAATAAAAAAAAATAAACTTTCCTAAGTTATTTTAAATTCAATCACTGAAATATCTATTTAATGATTTCAAAATCAATTTTGTGTATGAAAACCACGTTTAAAAGTGTAAAATCAAACATCAAATTGGCTTTGAATAATTAAATACATGTTTTTGAGAGATTTCGAACATGATAAAAGTGCTTTTTTTTTTAAAAAAAAAATGATGATAAAAGTGATTTAAACCATTTCAAAATCACTCATAAACATGCACAATTTGTATAAAATCCTACCAAAATTTAATTGCTTTGGTCACAAACTTCTTGAAGTAAAAAAATTAAACAAGAAAACATGCTTTGAAATCAATCTTTTTTGGGGTATAATACCAAGCAACGGAATTCATTTGAAAATCATTTTTTTTTTAAATAATTAGTTCAAAATTAAAAAGTAATGAGATGGTTTATTTAATTTTGAAAATTTTAAACACTTGTTACTGACAAGAATGAGTGTTGTTTATAAATTTGACGTTGACAATCAAAAGATGTGCATGACTCGACAAAAAGAAAATGAATAATTTATATTCCATTTGATAATCATTTGGTTTTTGGGTTTCGAAAATTATGCTTGTTTTTTCTTAATTTTCGTATCATGATTTTAATCTTTATTGAACACATATTTAAATTTTTAGTCAACTTCTAAAAACAAAAACAAATTTTTTAAAACTATTTTTTTTTTTCTAAAACTTGACTTGATTTTCGTGATATATGACAAAACAAATAAACTTATGGATGATGGTATTGTTTATAAACTTAATTTTAAAAAATCAAATTGTTATCAAACGAGATTTTAGATATCGATGTCTATCATATATGTTACTTTTAAAAAATAAACTTTTGCCTATTTTTTAATTTGGCTTTCGAGTTGAACAAGAAGATTAGCTCGTGTCGTACGATTCGCGATCATGTCTGAGTGAAATGACATGACTCTAATATAATTTAATAATAATAATTATTATATTATTATTACTTTTTTTTGTAAAAAAAATATTATCGTGATTTTGTTGGAGATGCGTATGCTCAAGGGCATGGCCAATGCCGTCGCACGTGGCAAAATCAGCCTTCTGGGAAAGGTCACATTGTTATTACATTCTTCATGCCGCCTGCCTCTCACGTTTCAAAGATTCCCGCTCTCTTTTATAATTTTTCTTCAAAAAACAATTAAATAAATTTTATCGTTTTTGTTTTTTTTTTTACAAATATGGGATGAGAATGTTCGAACCACAGATGTTTTGGTCATCAATATAATATTTATGTCAGCTGAATTATGTTCATGTTGACTTCCAACTTTTTTTTTAGGTTCACACTCCACATCGTTCTTTTTATAATCTATTCATTTGTTTTTTATATACTTTTTTAACTTCCGTTTTTAAGGTTCATACTCTTTTAGATTTTTTTTTTTCATATAATATATGGAGTGGGAGATTTGAACCTCTTACATCTTAGTCAATAGTACAAGTTAAGTTTTATGCTAGTTGAACTATATTTTTATCGTCGAGATTTTAGAATTTTTATTTAAATATTATTTAACATCATGTTTATTATTCGAATATATTCCGGAGTGTGTGAGTGTTGAAGTTAGAAAATGTAAGTCAATAATTATCTTAAATTAAGCTGGTATAAGTGTTGCATTAAATATGTCAAATTGAGCTTAGCTCAGCGGTAATTGACATGTACCCTTGACTCTAAGGTCAGAAGTTCGAATCCTCCACCCTAAATGTTGATGTACTAAAATATATATATATATATATATATATATATATATATATATATATATATATATATATATATATATATTGCATTAAATATTATGTAATATTTTTATAAAAGAAAAAAAGATCTTTAATATCATTATTTTAATCCCAAAAAAAAAAGTGTTCCATTTGTTCAGAAGTGTTGCACTCATGTTTACTATTTTTTTAACGCATCACTTCCACGTGACATCGTCAATTATTTTATTATAGTGATGATATATTTATTTCATTTTATTATATATTAAAATTACATTTTTTTTTAAGGTTTTATCACAACTTTAGTTTACGAACTTTCAATATCGTATCAATTGGGTTTAAACGACATTTAATAAGTCCATAAACTTTCAATTTTGTATCTAATAAGTCCTCATACTTTAAAAAATGTCTAAAAGATCTCTAAACTTTTAATTTTGTATCTAATAGGTCGCTAACACATTTAAGATATTTAAAAATTAACAAATCTATTAATATAAAATTCAATTTTATGTTTATCAGAATCCTAAACTTCTAATTTTATATATAGTAAGCCAGTGAAATTTTAAAAATGTCGAATAGATCAATGACTTATTTGATACAAGATTGAAAGTTGAAAGACTTATTGGACACAAAAGAGAAAGTAGGGACATATTCAATGCAAAATTGAAAGTTAAAGGACCAATTGACACATTTTAAAGTTTGAGGACAAAATTGATACAACTTCGAAAATTCAATGACTAAACTTGTAATTTATCTTTTTTAATAAAAAAAAAATTATGTATTAGATACTTTTATCATTTTTTTTTAATTCAACAATATTTTTCTTTATGTTGAAAAAGGTAGAAGAGATAAACTTCTTATATCGTTAGAGTTTGAAGAATGTTGCAAAATTATTAAGGGAGCGTTTGCTTGGTGACCTAAAATCACAAATTTCAAAATAAATGATTCAATGAAAGCATAGTTGTATTTTATATTTTGAAATATGTGTTTGGTAGTAGATTTAGGAATTGGATCCCAATTTAAACCATTGTTCAAATGTGTTTGATAATATATGTATGAATCATAAACTACTTGTAGTTATCAACTAAATACATAGTTGAATATAAATTATTATTAATTAATTTATAAACATGTTATGTGTTATATTTTTTTAGTTTATAACATGAAATACTATATTTGTTAAAGTTTTTTATTTAATTTAATTATGCATTTAAAAATCTCAAATTCAAAATTTGGATACATTAAAAACATAAAAATGTTGTTTTCAGAATTTTCATTATTTGGATCACAGAATCCGAAAACAGTTTTAAAAAACACAGCATATTCACTAAAGCCTGAACATCTGACCTCATGGTTGAGGTACATGCCAATTACCGTTGAGCTAAGCTCGCTTTGGCAATTTGAACCTAAACCTAATAATATTGTTTTCCTCAAAATTTTAATGTCCATCAATTTCATTATAGTCATATGTTTTTGTAATCCATTTAACAAGAAGTATGAACTTGGTTTTAACGTTCTTCATATAATTGCAACCATTCAACTTGATTAAATTGGAAAATATAAGCCAATATAAACATAGCTCAATTAACATATAATTCGTATCAATGATCGAGAGGTCTATGGTTTGAATCCCCCAACTTTCACATGTTATTAAAAAATATATATATATATATATATATAAGATATAAATTACTCACATTTCCAAGTTTAAAAATCTCTCTTAGTATGATTTTACCTTAGAAGTGAACGTCTGGTTTCCAAATCACGAGCATAAAATGTTAGAAGTTAAAATCTCTCACTCCACATCTTCTCTATATGGATGGATGGATTAAACAATATTGTTAATATATAAATATTATCAAAATTCGTGCCGACTTGAATCATTATTCTACAAGGAAAATTGACCTTCATTGAACAAATTTAGAAAAACAACCAACATTCCCGGAAAAAAAAAGAATCAATTAAAAAGAAATCCACATAATTTTTTTTTTAAAAAAATCCACATAAATATAATAATAATATTTTCTCCAAATTACAGAATTGCCATTTGCCGGGCTTTTAAGAAAAGTAAAGTAAAAAAAAAAAAAAGAATTAAACATTTGAAATGAATAACACCAACACTCCTGGCCTTTTTTTTTCTTCATTCTTTTAATTTAAATTTTACTTTTTAAATACATAAATTAAATTTATTTATTTATTTCTATTTTTTTCAATGATTATGTTTTTTTTATGTTTTTTACATGTTTTAAAGCGTTTTTTTTTTCTATATCTAAAATTTATAAGAAAATGTAAATATATTTAAATGGTTATTTTGAAAAAGAATTAAACATTTGAAATGAATAAGGGTGATTTTGAAAAAAAAAACATCTATCTCCCTTGATTTTTATTCATAGAAATAGCGGTGATTTCTTTTGTTTATGTCAGTATGACACGTTTATTTTTAATTCGTTTTATACATGAATACGATATATTTATTATGAAATTTTGGTAGGTTATTTATTATTTACAAAACAATGACATCAACTTTTTAAGTAATTTTGTCTATTTACCATAAATATATTTAAGATAAATCTAGAGAAGCACGAAAAAATATTAAATAAAATTTGCATATTATAATTGAAATTCGAATTTAGATAATGTTTTTAAAATTGAAATAGTAACTTTTGATTAAAAAAAATTAAAATTCTATTATAAAATTATAAAATTATGATTAATGTTTGAATTTAAATAATGTGGTTATATTATAACAAGATTTTGTTGATTAAATAAAAATGGAGAATTTAAATTCTTAGAATGTTACTAGATTTTTCTAAAAAAATGGTTGACGGTGAAGATTTGAAAAAGATTTTACTTTGAAAAAATTAAGGTTGATTTTGTTGACGGAAGAGGAAAATGATGCATAAAATAATTGAAATATTTAGTTATTTTTCGCAATCAATTACATCTTCATTTATAGATATAGATAAAAAAAAAAAACAACCTTTAAAAATGTAAATTATAGATATATATTAAAAATAAACACAAACTTTAAAATAAAAAAGAAAAAAAAAACCTAAGCACCAAGTTCAAAATCTGGAAAAAACTTCAAAAATAAAAAATTGGAGTTTTTTTTTTTCTTTTTTTTTTTTTTTGACAATATGTGGGGAGTTCGAACCACGGATCTTGTGATTATTGATACAACTTTTTTTTTTAACAAATTATTGATACAACTTTATGCCAATTGAGTTAAGCTATTGTTGACAATTAAAAACTGGAGTTGTTGCACCTCTTGAGACACTTTAATTTCCGAAAATAGTTTCATGTTTTTTATAATATTATTTATTTATTTATATTTATTTTTTTATTTTTTAGTTTTCTTTAAAATCCCCACTTGCCTCAGTCTCCCAGCCTAACAGCCGGTCCGCTTCCCGCCAAACCAAACCCATTAAACCCTAATTTTCTCTCCCTCTGCTTTTCTCCTCAACCGTTAACCCTTTAGCTTCCTTCTCCCTCTGCAACTTCAGCCACCTTCTTCAACCTCTCTGAATCATCCTCCATCAATGGACCCCAAAGAAGTGAAGTCCGACTTGGTTTTGATTCTGGACTTCGGTTCGCAGTACACCCATCTCATCACTCGCCGGATTCGGAGCCTCTCTGTTTTTTCTCTTTGTATTTCGGGTACTTCTTCGCTCAAGGCCATCACTGATCTCAACCCACAAGTTGTTATTCTCTCCGGCGGGCCTCACTCTGTCCATGCTAGCGACTCGCCCAGTTTCGCTTCTGGGTTCGTCGAGTGGGCGGAGGCGAATGGGGTGTTTGTTTTGGGTATTTGTTATGGGCTCCAGTTGATTGTGCAGAGGTTGGGAGGAGTGGTGAAGATTGGAGAGAAGCAGGAGTATGGGAGAATGGAGATTGAGGTGGAGAAGGCTAAGGGGTTGTTTGGGTCTAAGAAGGTTGGGGACCGGCAAGCTGTTTGGATGAGCCATGGTGATGAGGCGGCGAAACTTCCTGAGGGGTTTGAAGTTGTGGCAAGAAGTCAACAAGGGGCAGTTGCAGCTGTCGAAAATCATTCCAAGAAGTTTTATGGATTGCAGTATCATCCGGAGGTAATGGGGTTCTTTTTTTTTTTTTTTTTTTTTGTTTAAAACTTTGTGCTCTGTATTGGAATCATACGTTCTTTCTTTGTGCGTTTGGTTGTTTGTTGTTTTGCATTAATATTCAGTTTCAGGTTGTAGATTGACCACATGTTTGTTTCGGTTCTAGAGAGTTCCACCTCGACTCTGCATGAGTTTGTCGAACTTTGGATTTTGTGTGTGTGATGGCGTGTTAAGAAAAAAAAAAAAACTGGCTCGAGTAGACCAAACTTGCTTTATGATCATGAAAAGGACGACCTGTTTGAGTTTCGCCTAAAATATAATCTTCTTACTGGTGCTGGCCTTTCAAAACGTTTTGATATGAGAATTTTTTGTGGCTTCACTGGCTTACTTGTAAACAGATTTCTGCAATTTCTGGTGGCTTATATACTGGGACCAGATATCCCTGGTTGAAGAATAATGTTTTTATGATGTATAATCATGTGTAGCACTTACTATTGTAGACCTGAGATGCATAATGCAATTTTTAACTAACGTGACTCATGGTTTTTTTTTTGGGTGGAACTGATGAAAGGAGAATCTTCATTTATTGTTATCTCCTATGAATTTCTTCATTGGTTATTAAAGAACCTGCCACTGTCAAGTGTGTTGAATGGGAGGGGGGATTAGCAGTCATCAAATATTGCTATGTGATGAACTGATGTGATATCATTCTTGGCATAGTCATCAGATAATTGTCAATCCTATGAGAAG
Source organism: Luffa acutangula (assembly GCA_036850905.1). Lineage (NCBI taxonomy): Eukaryota > Viridiplantae > Streptophyta > Magnoliopsida > Cucurbitales > Cucurbitaceae > Luffa > Luffa acutangula. Next base: position 46,254,138 of record CM072097.1, read on the forward strand.
TTGAACTATTTGTATTTTGTGTAGGTGACACATTCACCAGAGGGAATGGAAACATTACGTTATTTTCTCTTTGATGTTTGTGGAATTACCGCTAGCTGGAAGATGGAGAATATAGTAGATGAAGAACTTAAAATAATCAAAGAAACTGTGGGTCCAGATGATCACGTCATATGTGCATTATCAGGGGGTGTGGATTCAACAGTTGCTGCAACTCTTGTTCATAAGGCAATTGGGGAAAGGCTTCACTGTGTTTTTGTTGACAATGGTTTATTAAGGTATAGAATTAGACTTTATGTACTGAATGATGAAAACTTTGCTTGACTTTTACCTATATAATTTTACTATAATTCAAAGGGCAAGATCTATCCTCTGTTGCTCTATAGAAGTAGAACTGCATGGTACATATTTTGGCCTGTTTAAATAAATCTCACCTTGTTGCCCAGGGATCATGCCTCCGTGAATTTGAGGTCACTGGATTCCATATTTCTCTTAGATAATATCAACGTAAAACTTGATTGCAGAGCTTTTAATGACTCTTTGTGATTATGGCAGGTATAAAGAAAGAGAACGTGTTATGGAAACCTTTGAAAGAGATCTTCATTTGCCTGTTACTTGTGTTGATGCAGTTGATCATTTTCTTAGCAAGCTTAAAGGTGTAGTAGATCCTGAGGTGAAAAGAAAAATAATTGGAAAGGAGTTCATTTCTATATTTGATTCATTTGCCCATGATTTGGAACTTAAAATTGGTAAGAAGCCTTCATACTTGGTCCAAGGAACATTGTACCCTGATGTAATTGAATCTTGTCCACCACCTGGATCTGGAAGTACCCATTCCCACACGATCAAAAGTCATCATAATGTTGGAGGACTTCCCAAGGACATGAAACTGAAACTTATTGAGCCACTTAAACTCCTCTTTAAAGATGAGGTAATAGTTTGACCTTTGTACTGATATGCATATGTCTGGGTTATATCATGTATTTATTAATAATCTTTGAATAAAAACTCATCAAGGTACGCCAACTCGGGAGGATATTGAATGTTCCTGATGCGTTTCTAAAGCGTCACCCATTTCCTGGACCTGGTCTTGCTGTACGAGTGTTGGGCGACGTAACAGAAGGCAATGCCTTGGATGTTCTTCGCCAGGTAATTTCAAGTTGTGCCGAGTTCAAACTGTTACATTTCCTGTTTGTCAATAATATTTAGTTTTCTGTAATTATCCTTGCAGGTTGATGAGATATTTATTCAGTCAATCAAGGATGCTGGGCTTTATGATTCAATATGGCAAGCGTTTGCAGTGTTTTTACCTATAAAATCAGTTGGAGTTCAGGGTGATCAAAGGACACATTCTCATGTTGTTGCTCTGAGAGCTGTTACAAGTCAAGATGGAATGACAGCAGATTGGTAAATCCTTGTCAGCTTGTTCTACTCTTATATGAAACTAAGTAGAATTCCTATATATTGCTCCTAGTTTACTTACAGTATGTCTGCTAAGTTAGAACCCAAAAAACTGATGAAATCAATGCGACGGTTATTTAAAAAACAAACCCAATCTTGATTTTTATTTTCTAAATCTGAAATATTTGTTTGGCATCAAATTTGGCCAAAATCATTTTGAATAGACCCACCTACACTTGCCAACTCGAGGGTGGCTCAAGTGGATAAGACATTTATTCTCAACCAAAAGGTTAAAGGTTCAAATCTCTCACCCTGCACATTTAACTCAAAAACAAACCCATCAACACTCCTAGCTTCAAGCATCTGGTTTTGCTATTGGTACAGGTGACCTGTAGCCTAACATGAAATTAAAATAGTCATGCTATGTCCAACTATGTGGAAAATGCATTTGTGATTAAAGACTGGGAGAAACTAATTGAATTCGTATTTTTTAATCTATGATGGTATTTTCCATTCTTGTAGTGGCCTTGTTTCCACACTCCACTCCAGCTCTCATGGACTCATCTCCTAATCCTTCTCTAAATATTCTAAATGTTTTAAGATTTTTTGTTTCAACTCCAGTTCTTTACACCATAGTCCATATGTCTGATTAGACCACCTGTGTTTATGTTCCTCTTATAATTTCTGTGGGATATTGATATTCAGGTTTAATTTTGAGCACCAGTTCCTGGATAATGTGTCAAGAAAAATTTGCAATAGTGTTCGGGGGGTAAACAGGGTTGTTCAGGACATTACGTCGAAGCCTCCATCAACAATCGAATGGGAATGAAATCTCAACATCAAGTTTTGCTTCCATCAACAATTGAATGGGAATGAGATTCTCAACAAAGTTTTGCTGCTGAGCCTTGATTCTATGTTTGGTTTTATTGTGGTAATGTAGCTGAATTCTATCAAACTTATTTATAGATTAATAAAAAAAATCATGCTCTCTCTCTCTCTCTCTCTCTCATGTGATGTTTATTGAACAGACCAACAAAAAAAAAAAAATAGCAGGATTAAGCCATAAATCATCTTCTACAAACTGTTGGAAGAAACAGAGGACAGTTAAGGTGGATAACTTCATCTGTTGAAGTGAAGGTTTTTTTTTTTTTTTTTTGAAAATGTTGAAGTGAAGATAAGATAAGAATGCAATTGATTCTTGATTGTGACATCTCTTTTCCACTGAGTTATAATGGTGAGAACTGAAGTCATTTAAGTCTTAGTATGATTGTGCCCTGCACCTTTGTTTAATAAGAGGATTTACTTTCTCTTTTTTCTGTTATTTTTTAATTATTGTAAGTATTTAGTTTCTAGATTTTTTTTTTTTTTTTTTTTTTTTTTTTAAAAAAATCGACTTGTAGTCTTGTCAGTTCAGTTGTCATGATAATATGATAAATTAAACAAATTGATCGCTGAAAGAGGATTTACGACTAAGACCTCTCTTTGAAGATAAGCTGACACTAGACTGAATGGAGGACTTCTAAAACAAATTTGGTATATTAGTTTATTAAAAAAAAAAGCATAAGTTAAAAATTACTTCTAGAGATTGATCTCTAAACTTTTCTTAAAGTAACAATTTAGTTTTTAAACTTTTATTTGTAATGATTGTCATGTACTTTTAACAATTTAGTCTCTAAATTTTAATAAGTAACAATTAAAACTATATACTTTCAAATTTGTAACAATCTAGTTTTTAAATTTTCAAATTTGTAACAATTTAATCTTTGCCGCAATTTTTTTTTTTTTTATCAAAATTAAATGTCTATTTTTATTATAATGATTAAACTTTGTAGTTTATAAACCTATCGGATCTCAAATTAGTTTATTATAATCTATATATGTAAGTAATTTCTTTAAAACTTTATATTAATTTTCACGATAAGGATCGGTTACAAATTTGAAAGTACATGAACTAAATTGTTATTCATTAAAGTTTAGGGACTAAATTATTACTTATTAAAGTTTATGGACTAAATCGTTACAAAATTACAAGTACATGGACTAAATTGGTACTTTCATGGAAGTCCGGGTAACAGAAGTGATATCCAATGATTTATTTGACCATTACTTTCTTCACACTTTTTTTATTAGAACTCTGCATATTAATTATGTTATTTGTATGAGTTTTTTTTTTTCATAATGAAATTGTTCAAGGAAATTAATAAAGAATTAATTATATAGATAGGTTATTTCCCATTGAGACAGGAAATGGGAGTTGGAGAAAAAAACGTAGGTTATATTTTTAATTCTAATGTTATTAGATTTTTTTTAATTTTTTTTTTTTTTTTTTTGACAAGTGGGGTGAGAGGATTCGAACCACAAACCTCATCGTCATTAGTACAATTTTATGTCAGTTGAGCTATGCTCGTGTTGTCTATTAGATTATTTATTATAAACCCGTGTATGTAATTTGAATATATAAACCTTACATATACTTTGATTATAGTGTTTGTTAAAATATTCCCTAAAAGTCATAGAATGTCACGTCTATGTGTTTGATTTCTAACGATGATATAAAATTGTGTTTGAAAATTAACCCTATATATTTTTGTAAGCCCTTCCTCATTTGAAATAAACCCTAAAAATACAGAAATGCTACAATATGTCTTTTTTTTTCAATATATGGAGATGAAAGAATTGGAACCACAAAACTATTAGTACAAGTTTTATGTCCATTGAACAATGTTCGAAATAAACTATATAACTCAATTAATTTTTTTTTAAAAAAAAAAATCCAAACAAATTGTACTTTACCACATGAAAATAAAAGTCAAAACAAACTCTTTGATTATTATAAACCCTTTAGATTTATGAAACTAAAAAATAAGCATCATATCTATTGTACACCCTGGTGTTTGATTTTGATAAACCTTATAAATTTATTAGACTAAAAAATAAACGTCATATATAATCTACCAAATATAGATCTACAATATTTTAAAACAATCATGAAATCAAGAACTAAAGCATTTCTCGTCTTTGAGAATTATACTTATTTTCTCTCAATTTCCTTACCATGGTATTCATCTTTGTCAAGAACACATTTGAATTCCTAACAAAATTACAAAAACAAAAATAAAGTTTTGAAATTGGTTGGGTTTTTTGAAAACATGGGTAAGCATTAAAAAAACATAGAAACTTGTAGGTGAAATTATAGTTTATCAGCTTAATTTTCAAAAACCAAAAAGTTATCAAATGGAAGTAAATTCAACAAAATCCCAGCTAAATTTGTGACCAAGTGAACGACAAAAAAATACAATATTTTTAGCACTAACTTTCACCACCAATATCAGATTATGGAATCAAAATGTGGCACTTCAGGCATATTTCAAAATTTATGCCATCTTTTGTCTATTTAGTGAGCTACAAATGAATTCAAGGGGAAGCATCTACAAGTTTTTTTTTATCATTCATTAAAAACTTCTCATTTGCTGGTTGCTCAAGAATTAACATGAGTTTCGGAACAGGACATATCTGTGCTCATTCGAATAAAGAAGCAGCTTAAAATTTGTAAGTTGACCATAAATAGGGCAAAAATCAAACAAAATCCTCAATAATTTCACTGCTGAAATGGATGGAAGATGTTCCATCCACAAATTGGGCAGGAGAAAATAGGACCATTCTTCCTCACCTAGTGACTCGATAAGCCTGCATAACAGGATAGCCCTCAGTCAAATTTCATACATTTCGAGAGTAAATTTCTAAGAGCAGTTCTAAGTTCAAGTCCCAGTTGAAACCCAGGGAGTTGGGCTATCAGCATAATGTGTGGTGTGAGGTTCTTAATATCCCAGTTATAAAAAAGAATAATTCAAAGAGCTGTTGAGCCAAACACATACCTTGACCCTCTTCAATAAATCTTTGGCATTGCTATCATTTTTGAAGTGCTCTCGTACAGGCTGCAGACGGATGATACGAATCTTAGCTTTATAACACGAGTATCTACCAAGTAAATATCCTAGCTGTATTTCTAACATTATCACGAAAGCTGTTTATATTTTATTTTTCACGACAAAAATGAAGCTTATTAGGTTTTGCTTGGATGCTGCTTTATCAGATGAAATTGCAAGAACACAAAGAAACCGTACATGTCAAGATGAAAAGACATAATGGCCGATTTTGTACTATGCCTGGCCAACGTACTAAATTTTTCATCAAGTCATTAAAATCAACATTCAACACCGTGAATATGATGTGGGACAATTTGTGTAAGTTTCCCATGCCTCTATGAGATATGGCTTTATAATTGTAATGATGCATCTGAAGCTGATCTTTGGAATTCGGAAAATAGAGACTAGGACTTGGGTCTTAGACGGCGTCTTAAAGATGATGAGATTGTTAAATGGGCCTCAAATAGATTTTAGATTCATCTAAAAACTTAACAGTGAGCTCCACAGTGGAATTTTTTGTGAAACCACAAGGCCTTGTTAATAAATCCTTATTTGCAGCAAGCTGGAAGGATTTCTATCCAAGGAAGATAAAGGTTTTTCATTGGGAACTTAGTCGTGGTGGTATTGATACAATAGATCGCCTTCGCCTACAAAGACGAATGTCTTTTCTTTTTCTCTCCCCTTCATGGTGTATTATGTGTAAAGCCAACTCGGAAATTCATTGCCATCTATTTGGTTGTCGCACTTTCGCTCAACGATATTGGAATTTTGTTTTGAGTGGTTTTGGTTGGAATACTCAATCATCTTTTGAAGGCTTCACTTCAAAAGATTTTGTTGAGTGGTTATGCTAACATTCAAGATTTATTATCCTTGATTTTTGCAAGACATCCATTCAAATGAGATGCAAAAGCTTTATGGCTGGCCTTTAACTGTTCATTCTTTTGGTTTTTCTGGTGTAAAAGGAATGGAAGGATCTTCAGGGATACTCAATCACCTTTTGAAGGCTTCACTTCATGGAATTAGTTTTATTTAATGCTCTTTATTGGTCTTCCTTATAATTGGAGATCTTTGTTATTCCACCAAGGATGGTTCGGGGTTTTATCCCTTGATCATTTCATTTATCAACGAAATCTGGTCTGGGGTTAATCCCTTGATCATTTCATTTATCAACAAAATCTGTTGGTTTCTATCTCAGGGGAGGAAAAAAAAAAAGACGTTGTGGCTTTATACCTACAACATCATAGTCCAATTTCCATTTTGCAATAAGATTTTCATGATGATCTAAGATAATAAATTGGGATATATTTGTAGGCAAACCATAATTTATATATACTCGATGAATCCTATAACATGGAGTATTTCTTGGAATCAACTCCCCAGATCCAGGAGGCATAATGGAGTTGAGAAATCAGCATAAATGAAAACATACCTCCAGTATCTTATTCAAAGCCTTAGACAGAGCTGGTTTGAGATCACCAGGATGCAGTACTCCTGATTCGTAGTCAGCAATCAATTCTTCAAAGGTCGTGAAGGTCCTGCGGTATTTCAAAACAACAAACAAATATGGGGCCGAGATAAATTATTTACAACTAACATCTAGGATCATGACAAGGGTGAAAGAAACAAGAACAAATTTAGAAATTTTAAAATGAGCAACTAAATCTCCACAGATACTTACTTATTTCCACCATGATCAGCATTCCGTTCCACAGTGAACTCCTTAAACCAAGGGAAAATGAGATACTTTATGTACTCTAAGCACGGATTCCCTTCCACAATTAATGGAGGGCAATATGCTTTCTTTATCTTTAAATTCACTTCCGCCTAATATAGCCACAGGAGCATGTTAGACAATAGATCCAGAACATCTTGCTAACCTCAGAGTCAGACACTTCAGTCAACCTAAAAACTAAACACGAACAAGAAAATAAATATATGCAATTCAATTCCCCTCACATGGGATCCCTAATTTCCCCTATACCTCATCATCTTCCATAAATATAGAGGATGATGGATCACTTTTTGACATCTTCTCCTGCCCCTGTTGTAAGCCTGGTAACATGTCTGCAACCACCATTGAGTCATATTACTTTGCTTAGATTATAAGCATCATCAAGACTAATAAGATCTAATGTGAATGCATTCTAGAGCATACGGTGTGATAGGATGATAGGCTTGTTCTTCCTCTTGATGTCATCACAATACTCTCTTGCAAGTACATTTACCTTCCGTTGATCCATTCCCAGTTGACAGATATCGGCCTGTTGCAGTGGGATGGAACAACTAGTTAATAGAATCATGATAATCTCTCCACGCACCTCAATATAAGAGAGGAGAGTAAATAAATGGACAGTCTATTACACCATGAAAATTTTGTAGCCAGACATTTTTTTGCAGCATTCGTGCCAAATCAGATATTTGCCTCCTTATAAAGTGAGGAGAAAAATGCACACCAACAAAAGACTGGAAAGATAAATCAAAAGAGAAAAAACCTTCAGGAAAAAAATGTCGGCACATTGCATGCATGGGTAGAGAATTTGGGCGGCAGTCAACTCATCCTGTTCATTTCTTCCCATAATTTGGCTACACCTGCAGGAGGGAGAGGGAGGGCAGTAAGCAAACCATGAATCAATACTGTTGCAGATCAAACACAAGTACAGAACATGCACCAGACTCAAATATATACCTAATTATCCTTGGAAGCTTGTTCTTCCGAGCAATATCCATTACAAGGGGCCAGTACTCTGCCGCCCTTGAGTTAATCTCCTTTGACGACCATAAAAATTCAACCTTGCCTCCTTCCAGATCCATCCCAACTGCTTTCCATATCTCAATCAGGTAGCGGCCAACTGTCTCGATTTTCTTCAGATCACCCCCCATTTTGTTGTTAAGCTGAGCAAACCAATCTGCAATCCATATTTTCACTCTACACCCAGCAGAAGTAAGCTTGTTGACATTTATTGCCTTCATCACTCCCTGTCCAAGCGAACAAGGGCACAGATCAGCTCCTCGTGTTCAATGGATCCTTAGGTTCAGGAAACTTACTTGGGAATTGTTTAATTTCCTTTGCGTTTGAGATTAATCTATCAATTACATGCGTCCCATTTTTTCTTGCTCAAATTAACATAGTAAACAGGATACATTGGCACCGAAAACTAAATCCCAATTCACTTAGTTCAGAGCTTCCACTATGCCTCGAAATGCAACATAATTCATTGAGGAAAGTAAACTACAGTTTGAAGGCCCAATTCAAAGATTCCTCTAAACATCACCTGAGCAATATGCATTCTCCCAGATGGTTCGAACCCATCATAGCACACTGGTTCCGGCTTCTTATCAAGCAAGTTCCGCAGCTCATCTTCTTGGATACACTCTTCTCCAACACTTCTGACAATTCGATACTTCTCCTCCAAGCTCAATCTGCAGAAAAATACATAACTAATCAAGTAATATCCAATTCAGATACAAATCAACGGCGAGATGGAGACGAAAACAAAAAGTATCTCAAACCAAAAAAAAACTTCTTACTGGTTTGAAGTGTTTGATGAACAACCAGGCTCCTGCACTTTGGCGTCTGAGATTGAGAGAGACTGTAAATCCTCGGATGTAGCTTGTGAAGGCGCTTCCGTCGCCATTGTAGCCGTATTGAGAAAATGGATCAGAATCTCAAACTTCCAACTTTAGGGTTTTGTTTTTGGTTTGATTTCGTCCTGCGTTTCACTTGCACACTCAGGCGGTTGACTAATTGATCAAATCTTTAATTGTAAATTAGCATCTTTTTAATTAGGGCTTGGGCTCAGGTTTAAGATTTAAAGTTTTTTTTTTTCCTTCCTTTTTTTAATACTAGTATTTGAAGGTGGAGAATAATGATAATAGTAGATTAGCCAAATAGTTCAGCTTGACATGTAACTTCGACCAGGAGGTTCAAATCCCTCCATTGATGTACTAAAAAAAAGTAATTAAAATTTTGGTCAACTTCTACTATTTGTTCCTTATGCATGCAACACTAAGTTTTTTTTTTTAAGCAACATTTTCAATTTTGGGCCAGGATAGGTCACAATCCACACATGGAGGACGACTCTGAGTTTTAACCTATACTCAATGGACAATACTTAGCTACATTTCCTGTTTACCTACACACCACGCCATTGTTAAAATGTCGACAATTAAGAGAGATTAAAAAATATCATTTTCTATCTATCTCTCGGTCGTCAAGATTTCTATACTGGTTCTATATATTTTTTTTTTACAATATTGTAGTTATTAGTAATACTTTATGCCAGTTGAGCCATGCTCTTGTTGGCAAAAAAAATTGGTTTTATATTGCACGTATTTCATATGCCCTAGGATGAAGTTAATTTTGCACAAACCTTGATTTCATTATAATTATTGAGTTTTTTTTTTAAGATACATTTTCAATCAGCTCAACAGTAATTGACATGTACCTTTGACCATGAGGTCAGAGGTTTGAATCCCCCACCCCAAATGTTGATGTACTAGAAATTATAATTGGTGGATGAATTTGTAGAAATTGAAAAACTTGCCATACTTATCTAAGTCAAGTCTGCAATTTGATTATAAAGTTTTGTTTATTTGTAAATAACTATATTATAAAGTGAGCATGACACGATGATAATTGACCTGTATCTTTAATCAAAATGTCGGAAGTTCGAATTCCCCACCTCAAAATATATATAAACTCAAGAAAAGAAAAGAAAAATCATGCTAGTTGAACTATGCTCTTGTTGGAGGAAAAAAAAACTTTTAGCAATCAACATCTAGAGAGAGAAAAAAACAATAAAAAAATCAAACCTAATTCAAGAAGTTAAAATGCCAACAATATTTTTAATATGTCAAAATAGTAATTGACATGCTAAAAAAACAATATTTCCTTACAAAATCATAAATAAATGACCCAACCAATTTTGAATATGGTTTAGATTGGTTCAATTCATTGTTTACTAGGGCTTTATATTATACAAGAAAGATAAAATCACTATCCCATTCTTGACACTTTGTTTATGTTTAGCCAAAGCGAGCTTAGTTCAGCGGTAATTGACATGTACTCTCGACCATGAGGTCAGAGGTTTGAATCCTCCCACCCCCAAATGTTAATGTACTAAAAAAAAAAACGATGATCACTTGGATTGGAAAATTGTAAAACTCCAACAATTAGATCGAATAAACATGCGTATTCAATCTAACTTAACTCATTATCACCCTTGTGTATTACAGGAAAAATTACACTTTTAGTCTCTAAAGTTTAGGTTTCATTTTGGTTATTGAGTTTGAAAATTCGACATTTTAGTCCCCAATGTTTGGATTTCGTTTCATTTTGGTTCGTTCGTCGAATCTTTCCGTTAATTACCTACGGATGTGACATGTTAATTTTTTTTTTTCGTTTTTAAAATAAAATAATAGTTTTTTTTTTTTCGTCATCTCTCTTCTCCTTATTTTTCTTTTCTTCTCAACCCTAAACCTTAATGGTTGCAATCTTTGTCGCCGACAACTTTTTTCTTTTTTATTTTCTTTTTCCCTTTTCCTCCTTGATCCCTTCTCCTTTCGATTTTTAAGGAAAAGAAAAATGAAAATAAAGAGAATGAAAAGAATACTAAAAGAAGAGGAAGAAAATGAAGATTGGGGAAAAAATGTCGCCACGACGACAGACAGTCGTTAGTAAGACTTCAACCATTGGGGTTTAGGGTGTTCAAAAGAATAAGTAAAAAATCATATTATTTTTATTTTTAAAAAGGTTACCGCACAAATTTTTAATAAAAAACTGTGTAGCAATCTGCTAGTAATTAACGAAAAATTAGACGAAGAGACTAAAATGAAATAAAATCCAAACCTCATGAATCAAAATGTCGAGTTCTCAAACTTAAGGGCCAAAATGAAACCCAACACAAACCTTAGGTACCAGAAATTCTCCAAAATCATAACATGTATACATCTAGACAGATACAATGGTCCCCCTCCCATTTATAGGACTCTCTTCAAAGCCTGGTTCCAATATTTTAATTTTAACTCAAGGTTAAATTATTTTGACCGTCATTATATCGACATAGGTCAAATACATGTATATATTTCGTTTTATTTTATCTTAACATAGTTGCACTAAGTGGTGGATCTAGAAATTTTCCTAAAATCTGTTTTTTTTTCTTCATTTCAATTTTCAACCATATATGAGATGGAGTTTTCAACGTTACAATATATTAACCAATTGAGTTATGCTCGTATTGACAAATACGAAAAGTTTCAATTTATAACTTTACATGCATGTGCAATTCAGATAATGATATATAGTCATCAAACTTTAATATTGACTCTTACATATAATTTTGTACATCAAAATTGATCTACGAGTTGTCAAAACGAGCATAGCTCAGCGGTAATTGACATATACCTTTGACCATGAGGTCAGAAGTTCGAATCCCCACCGCTAATGTTGATGCACTAAAAAAATTGATCTACGAGAGGTTTTTTGTTTCTACCTACTATTCGATCTCGAACAAAATTTCTATTTCTTTTGTGTTTTTCACATTTCACTCGTCAACAATCTTTTAACTACAATTACCTTATGTTAACCATTGTCACCTTCTCATCGTCGAGGTAGCTCTTTCAATTTACCAAAATAAGTTTATTTCCTTTGCAAGAAAGAATGGACAAATTAACTGTCGTAGGGGACATTTTTTTTTTTCATACCAAGAACTTATTAATAATTTTGTTTTTATCTTTTTTTTTTTTTTAAGGTCATATTTGTTTGTTGACAGTTTTATTTGTGAAACCCCAACTAGATATTAGAAAAACATATGTAAAAATAAAATATATATTTTGGTTTTTTAGATTTAGTCAAAGCTTCAAAATTGTCTTTTAATAAGTGAATTGCACATCATGAATTCTATTATTGGGTTCAATTACACAGGTAAAATAAAATCATACTTATGGATTTATATTTCCCTTTTTGTATTTAAAAAAAAAACATGGAAAAGGCATCACCTTTAAGAATATATTTGTCCACAGTTTTAAAAAGGTTATTTAACTATTTTAGATCAACAAGAGTCATATTTGGGAAAGCACCTGAAAATTGGCAAATTTCTATTCTAGTGGTTAAATTTTAAAGCACATCAACGTTTTTATTGGCAATTGAATTGCAATCATAAAGTTGAAGGTAAAAAAAAAAAAAAAGTTGCTTGCACAAAATTAAAGGAAAAAAAAAAAACAAAAAACAAAAGTAAGAGGCAATAGTTCCATATTTTATCCTGATTTATTGAATTGATAGTTATTGGGAAGGTTGGTAGGTGATATTTCTTTCTTATTTTTTTCTTCTCTCTCTTCCAAATATGTGTGTGTAATAATAAAATTTTGTGCAATGTTTAACTTTTGTGATTTTTTTTTTTTGACAATATGTGGGGTGGAGAATTTGAACCACCACAAACCTAGTTAGCAGTACAACTTTATGTCAGTTGAGTTGATGTTTTGTTGGCTTGACTTTTGTGATTTTTAAGCAATACATTATGTGCAAAAAGATAAAGGAGGAAAGTGTAGAGTTCTAACATAAAATTCAAATAGGTATTCATACTTGGCTTGTGTTTGATTTGCAAATAAATGTTACATTATTATGTAACACATCTAGACATTATATCATTTCATTATGGATTTCAAAACCTTTTTAAGTCTATGAGTTCCTTTCTATTAAAGTTCAAAGAATTTTGGTTAACATGAGTATATTCGCAAAAACAACAAATTATCCTTTAGTTCATTAAACTTTAGTGGTCAATTCTCATTGTTGTTAACTCAACCATTCTCTCTCTCTGTTTTTTTTTTAGTTCGATAACACGAGGAAGTGATGATTTCATTTTCTAACGTTTTGGTAAGTGTATAAAATTTCCAAGTGGCCACCCAACTCAGTAATATTCTCGTAGAAGTACACTTAATTATAGAGTTCTATTAGGATCCGATGCATCAACGTTGGATCACATATGTTATGTAATCAATGTGAAGTACAACAAAAAGATGAAATAATATAAATCTAAACTCAAGTAACATCAATACGGTCAACATAACTCTTCGAGACTCTAACATTACGATCAATATCCAACCTTAAACATAACAAAAAAATTGATGCGATACTGATACAACATTGATGTAGTTGTGATTAACACCTTTCTCCTTTGATATTTCACGAAGAACCATTTAAATCAAAATAAAACAAAATGGAGGGTGAAATTAAAATTATCGAAAGCATAGGGACAAAAGGATAAAAACGTAAAATAAAATTAAGAAAACCCATTGCTAATCCGGTCATTATCAAAATTGAAAAAATCGTTGGTTTAGGTTTAACCAAATCGAATGGCAAAAGGCGGGAACATTACTCCAAATTTTTCGGGGTGGGGCCACAAGCGGAAATATCGAAAAGTACAGCACCTTCGTCTGCAAAAAGTAAATCAAAAAAATTAAATTAAAAATAAATAAATAGAAAAAAACGAAGGAAGAACAACGAGAGAAGAGAGAGAGGAGCTCGTTTCAACCTCCCCTCCCTCCCATGTTTCGTTCCAACTTTTTTTCGTTTTACAAAACCCATTTCCCAATGTTTTCCTTCGCAACGAACGCATTGTCTCGTTGTCTCTGAATTTTCGGACCGGATTTGTGGCTCATACTCAACTGAATTTTGATTTACTTCTCCATTTTCCTTCAGCCAATCGACCTCGAGCTCTGCATTTTCTGGTCCTAATCTTTCCTTTTGCCATTCTTTCGTTTCAATCGGCCCCCTTTGACGCAAAAGTTTTCAGGTTTTCGGGAAATCTTTCTGAATAACCTCATTTTGTTCATGTTGTCAAAGGTATGGTTTGTGAACTCTTGCTACATTTTGAGGATGCGTGTCGATCTGTTTTTACCTTTTTACGAGCTAATACGCGTATTTTTGTAGACCCATTTCGATTATCTTTTGGGTTCTTTAGGTCGCTTTTCGTTTTGTTTTACCTCTGAATTTAAATGTTCTATCTCCTGTGTTATTGGGTTGCGACTGCCGAGCGAGCTGAGCAAGGAAATTGAGACGTTGGTCTATGGCATTTTCAGTTTTTTTTTTTTTTTTTTTTTTTTTTTTTGGGGGGGGGGGGTGGATAAGAATACTTAATTCCACTTAATTCGGTTTGTAGTGAAGAATTTCTGGGCATTCTAGGGCTGTTGTTATTTAAAACTTGGTTTGGCTGGGGCTAAATTTGTTTGAACAGGTAAAAGTTGTTGGAAATTGCTATCTAATAAAAGGATCGGTTGGCAGGTTGGCCTTTTCTGAAATTTGGGTGGTAATGTTTCCTCAGCTTCTCAACAGCATTTCACAGGTAAGTTTCTTGAATGCCCATCTCTTCCTATAGTTCCTCTCAGCAAGAGAACAGGAACCTTAGATTTATGGACACGTCAAAGTTTCCTGGTCTTTTGAAAAACAAAATATTGGGTATATGTTGAAAACAATCTCTTTAAATTGAAAAGCAACGTTGCATGACTTCAGACAAGCTTTTTTAAATGTGATTTAAAGATTGATGCACCCATTATAGTTTGCTATCGTCTTCAAAAGTCAACGTGAGTCAAGAGTCAAGACATAAAGCTGCATTCTCTATCTTCCCCCAGTAACATTGCATCGACTATGATAGTTAATGTAGTATGTAACTTTTTCTAGCTCCATGTTCTCTTGGATCATGAAAAGGGTGGATCATTGAGGATCTTGTTATGAACGTACATTCGTAGCTGTACTCAGCTGGTTCAGAAGTTCTGGTGAATGGCTGAATGTAAGTCTCTCTGCTTATCAGAAGTTGTTTGCATATGAGATACTCTGATTTTTCTATATCCATATTTAACCTTACGCTCTCTTCAACATTAGCCAAACTGAAACTGGAGCTGGTGGAGTGGTTACATTACTTGCTCCCCCATATAAAGTTGCCACTAGATGCTTCAGATGAAGAGTTGAGAGCATGCTTGATTGATGGAACCGTTCTGTGCAGCATGTTGGATAAACTATGCCCCGGGGTAGTTCAGGTTCTATGACATTTATTGGCATCTGTTTATAACTTTTCTGTTCTATGTGTTTTTTTCCACATAATAATTTCTTCACATTTTATTTATTTATTTATTTTAATATTGATTCCACAAAATTCTATTCTTTTCTGCTGTTTCTCTTTCCTAATCTTTAGGGAGGCTATTCTAAGCCCATCACTCCTAACATTGAGAGTTTTTTGATAACTCTGGATGAACTAGGACTTCCTGGCTTTGAACCATCTGTCTTAGAACAGGTAATTACATTCGTTTGATGCAATGCAATAGTGACAGTAAGTACTTTTATTTTCTGCAAGAATCATTAAAAGTGAGTGAATACCAGTTTTTTGTTCCATACTTAGCTGAGTGAGTCAATTTTAACTTTATTTTTTATTTTTAATTTCATCCAGTTAAGCCATAAACTTGAATTAGTGATGATATTAATTAAAAAATAAATCTTCTTTATAGCTAAGTAACAGGAAAATTATCCAAAACCAACTAATAGTCACCTAAAATCTAGCCACAAAAATGCCCAAAACAACCAGAAAATTAGCCAAACCCAACCATAAATGAATGGTCAAAAAAGCTCAAAGCCAACATTAAAACACTCAAAACTAAGACAAAAGAGACGCCTATCACAGTCACAAAAACCAGGCACATTTTTAATTAAAATAATTCAATTTGATGAAATTTGAAATTAAAGTTAAATTTGATTGGTAAAAAATGGGTTTAACCTTGAATAGAAAATGGATCACTTGAATTTGATATCATATGACTATTATCTAGAAGAAAAGTCTGGTATTCTGTGATAAACTTGTGCTCCTTACCTTGTGTAATCTAACTTGGATTTTAAAATCAAACACCCATTCCTGTAAAGCACATGTAATTCTTGTGTTTATCATTTATCACAATGGAATCCAACTTGCAAACAAGATCTTAGTTCAGTTATGTATATAGCTGAAGAATCAATTTGATAGGTAAAATTTGAAACCTTTTATAGATTGAAAAGTGAACAGAGATTATATGCAGGGATCTATTGCACCAGTTTTGCACTGCCTGAGCACACTTCGAGCTTCTTTTGATTTGAGTGCTGGGGATGAGGACACTCAAAATTATTCACGAAAGAAATGGAACTTATATGAAGGAGAATCATTAGATGGAATCAATAATTTTCAGAATGGATCAGTTATATCAGGTATATAATTTAAATTGTGCGAATATTTCATTCAGAGTGCAATTTAAAGCTTATTTATGGTTGATTTTGTTCTTGATTTTTGCAAGGTCAATCTTCTTGAATCTTGAGGGATTTTTTCCCGAACAATTAAATTTAGCTCTGGCATTTTTTCTATTTGTAGTTAAACGGTGTTTGTTATGGCTGTGGTTTTTTCTTTTAAGAACTCATTGAAGAGTTTTTATTTTCGTGATCACAATTGGTCTTTAAGACCATATCTTTGTTACTTTTTACGTAGTTTCTTGTTTCAGAAAAGATATTTAATTTGGTTTCTCCAATCAGTTTCAGCTTATAAGGTTCACCATTTATCTAAAAAAAAATATAAGGTTCACCATTGAGCCACATTTAAAGAATTTCGACCTTAAATAGGTCAAGTGCCATAACAATCATAGAGTGCCGAGTATGTAAAATATTTCTGTCAGTTGTTATGAACCTTGTCGGTTATCTGAGTTTCATATGTTTGAAAGGTTTCTTGTTAGCATCTTTGAGTGATTTTTTGAGGGAAACTAGTCATGTTTCCCCAGTTCATTCCACAAAGAGAGGGGGGAGGGGGGATAATTTGTCATTGTACATAACAGATTTGGTCTTCCTAGTTCCTATAATATTGTTCATCCCATACTGGAAAATTTATCTCACAATTATAGTAGAAAATTGATATCATCGTTGATAATATAGAAGTAGAAAAATCTGTTTTATAGTGCGGATGCATGGCTTTGGCCTTTCTGTCTGTGATTTTTTGGATGTTTATACAAACCAGGTTAGAGCAGGCAGGTGCAGTAAACATACAAAATATATTTTATTGAGTTAATTTTTATATTATCGAGAAAGTTTGTGGGGCCTGGGGGTCAAAATTTTCCAGATTTGTCTTGCATCCTCCTAAATCTAATATTGATGGTGCTCTTTATTTTATACTATTATTTTTTTGTTGGTATGTTTGTTCTAGTGCCGTCATATGGTCTAACGGGTCATATTAAATACGAGGATCATGAAGGGATCATGTTGAAGCAAGAAGAAATTGATGACGTTTCTGGTTCTAACATCTTGGAGTTGATAAAATCAAAGAATTTTGAGGTAATTCTTTGAACCATTTTTAATTGTTTGTGTTACATCAATGGTTTGCTTCAAAATGTGATTAGATTCATTTCTCAAGTATTTCTGCGATTATTTTATGCAGAATGTCTCTACTCAATCGCTTTTCAATACTATCAATGGAATTCTGGATGGCAGCGTTGAAACAACAAATGGAGATGTGTCACATGTATGGGAATGATTATCATTCTTCTACTGCAAGCACCTGAAATTTCAACCCAAGAAATTCAAACACTATATGTGATTTCATGGCCTTATTTTTATCCACGGCGTTAAATTTACTTGTATTTCTAACTTTGCTTTTATTGGTTCAAATTTCTCTCAGCAAGTAGCATGTATTCTGAGAAAAGTTGTACAAGTGCTTGAGCAGAGAATTTTAACTCATGCTGGAAACCTGAAACATGTAATCTTGCTTAGCATATTTTTAACTTGGGATGGTATACTATCTTACACTTCCAATAGAAATTAACCACTGTTACCTTGGATTTATTCAGCAATGCAATCTTTTGAGAGCTCGGGAGGAGAAATTTCAGTCAAAAATTAAAGTCCTTGAAACCCTTGCAACAGGGACCACTGAAGAAAATGAGGTATTTCAACGAACATCCCAATATCCAGATCTTTGCTTTCGGTTTAGAAATCAAAATGGTGTATTCAATCCTGGATATAAGTTGGTATCATTATTTGTGCAGGTTGTTATGAATCAGCTTCAGCGTATGAAGGTAGAATACTCGTCCCATTTCTTACCTCTGACCAACTTATCAAGCATATTTGTTATCTTTGATTTCTGTCTTATTGTGGTGGGTTTTTATCATGATCAAGCCATTTAGATGAAATAGATTCCACTCTGCCTTGTTTTTACTGTACTTTCTAATTTTGGCAGGGCACTAATGTTTAGTCATAGAATTTGGTAGCCTCCTCCTTGCTTCATAGGATCCAATCACGATGGAGCTACAGTAACTAAATATTAATTAAAAAGTTGAGTTACCATATGTTGAATTAATGATGATTTTTCATATGGGTTCTATGTATGCTAAGGTTTGCCTGCTACTTTCTTTAACCTAGGAAGAAATACGTGAGTCATTTCCATTTATTTTGAAGCTTTTGATGATAAACTCATTATGCCATAACCATTGAACGAGTTTGCTGAACACATTTTAGCTGCATATAATTTTCATCTTTGCTCAATTGAACCAATCAGCTTGAGTTCCATGGGTGGTATGTGAAATTTGGTTGTGTGGGGAAAAATCATTAACGCTGTGCATACCTATGAGGAACAGACTGGGACTTCCAGAATCCACCTTATTAAAATCAGGGGTGATTCTCAAGTTTGTGGAAAGGAATGACCTCATTCTGGGACTCACTTTGTTTCTATTCATTTCAAAATTTGGTTGATGATTCGTCATTGATAGGATGTGAAGTTGGCTCCTTCCAGTCTTCTTATTTAGTGTTCCCTCTTGGCCATAACTCGAGTTCTATTCCCTTCTGGGATCTTGTCTTAGAAAAGGTCGGCAAAAGACTGACTTCTTGGAAGAAAAGGTTTTGTTTTGTTTTTTTTTTTCTCTTCCAAAGGTGGTAGATTGACCCTCATCCATTCGATCCTTAGTGGGATTTCGGTTTATTTCTTTTCCCTCTTTAGAGCCCTTGGATCAGTTTGTAATTCTTTAGAGAAGCTTATAAGGATCTTGTGGGAGGGAGTTCGGAAGTTGGGAGATAGCAAGGAAGCCTCTGAATCTTGGAGGGTTGGAGTTAGGGAACTTAGGATCGTTACAAAGCCTTATTGGCTAAGTGGCTCGACAATTCCATTGTGATCTTTGTTCCCTTTGGTGTGGATTATTGTGAGCAAATATGGTCCTCACCTTTTCGAGTGGGTGGCAGGTGGAATCAAAGACACTTTAAAAAATCCTGCAAAAGACATTTCCTTGGAGCTCCCCTCTTTTTCTTCCTTGATCTCGTGCTCTGTAGGTGATGAGAGAGACACTTATTTTTGGAAAGATCAATGCATGGGGGATAGTTCGCTCTGCTCTTTGTTTCCTTACCTATACCACTTGTCCTCTTTGAAATATCAGTCTGTGGTTGAGGTCTTTGGCTTGTCGAGGGTTCCCCTTCTTTTTCATTTGGTTTTCGTTGTCCATTATTTGATTGCGGAACTACTAACATCTTGACCTCTTAACTTTGTTAGGTGGGGTTGGTCTTAGGTTTGGAGAGGCAAGACATTCACTTTTGGATTCCTAACCTCTTCGGGGGCTTTTACTGGTAGCTTGTTCTTTCAGTGTTTGCTTGATCTCGTTTAGGTTAGTGATTCAGTTTTTTCGTGTCTGTGGAAGGTGAAAATTCCAAAGAAGGTTCAGTGCTTCGTTTGGTAGATCATTCTTGAAACTTGAAAGAGTTGACACTTTTGCTTGACTTTCGAGAATGATGTCTTCCTTGGTGGGTCTTTTCTGTTTCATTTCCTATTAGAAGATGGAGGAAAATCTTGATCATTTGCTCTGGGTTGCAACTTTGCTTATTTTGTTTGGAATCTTTTCTTTGAAGTGTTCGACTTCCAGTTTGCTAGACATCGAGGTTGTAGGTAGATGATCAAGGAGTTCCTTCTCACTTGCCTTTTTGGGAGAAAAGGAGATATTTGTGGTTTGCTGAGATTTGTGCTGTGCTTAGGAGTTGTAGGGTGAGAGGAACAATAAAACCTGTAGAGGGGTCGAAAGATTTTGAGGTGATGTTTGGTCCAATATTAGGTTCTATGTTTCGCTTTGAGCGTCAGTGTCTAAGGCTTTTGTAATTATTCGTTAGGTCTCATTTTGCTTGATTGGAGTTTGTTTTTGTAGTTGGGTTCCTTTTCTTTTGGGGGCTTTTTTTTTTTTTTTTTTTTTTTTTTTTTTTTTTTTTTTTTTGAATGCCCTTGTATTCTTTCATTTTTTTTCAATGAAAACTCGGCTTTCAATATTGGCTCCAATCTCTATACCATTACTCCTTTCTCACATTTTTTTTTAATTTTATTTTGGTTCTCTCTTAAACCTATTCCTAGTTAGCAAACAGGGCCTAAATTGTTAAAAACGATAATATTGTACATCTAGCTCATGTCATTTTATATCATTATATATCTCTATACCATTACTCCTTTCTCACATTTTTTTTTTAATATTTTGGTTCTCTCCTAAACCTATTTCTAGTTAGCAAACATGGCCTAAATTGTTAAAAACGATAATATTTTACATCTAGCTCATGTCATTATATATCATTGGCTGAAAAGTGGCATTTAAGTTTTGCGCTAGTTTCTCAGTTCTGTACAGAAAATGTTAACATTCAATTATTTGGTGTTGAAGACTGAAAAGTTCAAAGTAGAGGAGATGAAAAAATGTGAGGAGCATGATAAGATGGCACTGAAGGAGCAAAAGGAACTCTGTAATGTCGAGCTTTCAAAACTCAAAGAGGAGCTAGAAATGGCTAAAAAGGAACATGAAAATCATTGCTTGCAACTGGAGACAAATGCCAAGGAGGAAAAAGCTAAGTTTGAGGAAAAACTAAATGAACTTGAACACTTATTAGCGGATTCCCGGAAGAAGGTGAAGGAACTCGAGACATTTTCTGAATCTAAATCAATGAAATGGAAAAAGAAAGAGTTCGTCTATCAAAATTTTGTTGATGACCTCCTTGGAGCTTTTCAGGTTTTTGTTATGTCATCTGTAATGTTAATATCCATAGGGCCCTTGCGTGTTGATTAGAAATATTACATTCTTTTTTATTATTACTTTTAGGAATTAAGGACTTCGGTGGAGTCCATCAAACATGAAGTCTTGAATACAAGAAGAAACTATGCCGAGGATTTTAATTACCTTGGTAGGTTTAGCTTAACTAATCTCCAGTTTTCATTTATTTGAACTCTAGTTTTCTCTGTCATTTGTATTTTTTTCTTATGCAATGATCTTTTTTTGTTTTTGTTTTTAATGCTGTTGCTATTAATAGGAATGAAGTTCAAAGGATTAGCAGATGTGGCTCAGAATTACCATGCAGTTCTGAACGAAAATAGAAGATTGTATAATGAGGTTCAGGATTTAAAAGGTATCGTTTTTATTTTCCTTTTTGTTTACTTGCTTGAGCTCTCTCAATTTAGATGTGGCATTTCACAGGGAACATTCGAGTGTATTGTCGAATACGGCCATTCCTTCCTGGGCAAAGTAAGAAGCTAACTACAGTTGAATATATTGGTGAAAATGGTGAATTGGTAATTATAAATCCTGCTAAACAAGGAAAAGACAATCGTAGACTATTCAAGTTCAATAAAGTTTTTGGTCCGACATGTTCACAAGGTATTTGTGATCTTGTTCAATTTTGATAAATTATAGATTAATTAAGTTACTCTATTATGTTATTCATATTTATTGGATCCTTCGTTTCAAGTGTTCAATTAGGAAGGTTTTTTTCCCCTCTCTGACTTCATTTAATTATACTTGTTGACAGAGGAGGTGTTTTTAGACACTCAACCATTGGTTCGGTCTGTCCTTGATGGATATAATGTTTGCATATTTGCTTATGGACAAACTGGTTCAGGAAAGACCTATACTATGGTATGCTATATGTTTATATTTCTAACACCATATTTTTACAGTGTTCATTGTGACTTACACGTGTTATTCTTTCTCAGAGTGGACCTGATGTATCATTGAGAGCAGAATGGGGTGTTAATTATCGAGCATTAAATGACCTCTTCGAAATTTCTCAAAGCAGGAATGGCTCTATTTCCTATGAAATTGGTGTCCAAATGGTTGAGATATACAATGAACAAGTCCGTGATCTGCTCTCAACTGGCGGTCTTCCAAAGAGATATCCTACTTTGAATTATTTGATATTATTTAATTAAGTACAGTTTAGAAGAAAATCTTTTGTTGTTTAAATGCCAAGAAAAAAAAAACCGATCATTCAACCCAAAAGATAATTACACAATTGGAAGAAGAACCCTCTCAACTTGCTAATAGAGTCAGAAAAAAAACTCTTGGATCGACTTCTTTATGAAAAGAAGCACCAGTACACCATCCAGGTACCTAAAAGTTAGCTTTATCAAAAGTCTTCTTGTTAATAGCGAAAGAATTCTTGAAAGTTTTCTGGTTTCTTCCTACCAAATTGCCCACAACACCACACGGATATAAACCTCCCAGAAAATCTTTCTTTTATCTGTAAGTTTGAACCTATCATGCCTTGGACTCAACAGATGGACCTCATCTGTTCGCTGAAGAAGTTTGAAAACAAAGGTCCCACAAAGAAGTTGCAATGGGCAATACACTTAAATGACCCAATATCTCTTCCTTTGGACAAAGAAACACTCATGGATCTCCCATGACTACTTCAAGGCTCACAAATTATTTGTTCGACACCCGATGGTTCTACTGACATGGCTACGTTAGGGTCTGACTTTGATACAGTGATACTACCACTTGTTAAGGCTAAGGACACTTCACATATCTCTACAATGGTATGATATTGTCCACTTTGGACATAAACCCTCATGGTTTTGTTTTTGGTTCCACCCAAAAGGTCTCATACCAATGGATATATTTGTCATTCCTTATACCCATGATCATCCCTTTATTTAGCCAATGTGAGACTTTGGTCGCCCTCTCCAATTCCCAACACAAATTTTATTTTTAATATCCTATTTAATCAATCAATTAACTCAAACTTTACATGCCATTTTAGAATTTGTTTAAGCATATTGATTTTTTGATGATGAAAAAACTTTATTTCCTTTGACTTGCACACACTTGGGATTTGGAACACCACTCAACCAAATGGGCTGGCAGTACCCGATGCCGGCATGCATCCTGTTAGATCTACTGGTGATGTCCTGGATTTGATGAAGATTGGTTTGACAAACAGGGCAGTTGGAGCCACAGCCCTGAATGAAAGAAGCAGCAGATCTCATAGGTAGTATTCTAAACATGTTATCACTTATCATTCATTTTCATATTTTCTTTGAGAATACATTTCATGCAATTATTGATGCTGTGCAGTGTGCTCACAATTCATGTTCGTGGTGTGGACTTGGAGACAGATGCTATCTTGCGTGGTAGTCTTCATTTAATTGATCTTGCCGGTAGTGAAAGGGTGGACCGCTCAGAGGCGACTGGAGATAGGCTGAAGGAGGCACAACATATTAATAAATCATTGTCAGCTCTTGGGGATGTAATTTTTGCTCTTGCACAGAAGACTTCGCACATTCCTTACAGAAATAGCAAACTAACACAAGTTCTCCAAAGTTCTTTAGGTGCTTCCTCGTATTTGTATTTGCTTGGATCTCTATTGTTCTATTTTCTGATAATACCTAATTCATCACAGTTTTGCTTTATTTGAACCTCTAGGTGGTCAAGCAAAAACGCTCATGTTTGTACAGATTAATCCCGATGCAGAGTCCTACTCTGAAACTATTAGCACCTTGAAGTTTGCAGAAAGAGTTTCTGGTGTGGAGTTGGGTGCTGCCCGCAGCAATAAGGAGGGTAGATATGTTAGAGAACTCATGGATCAGGTCCTGACGACTTGTTATTCTCTTCTCTCTCTATATATTTTTCATTAAACAGTTTTTAAGTTATTGAACTGCACTAAGTTCTTAAATCTTGATTCTAGTAGTATGCACGGTATACACAATTCCATGAGATATGCCATTTTCTGATTTTATGTTGACATTGCAGGTGGCAGTTCTCAAGGATACCGTCGCAAATAAAGATGAGGAGATTGAGCGGTTGCAGTTGCTTAAAACTAATGGCAATGGTGTAAAGTATGGCATTGGTTCCCCAAGATATGAATCATTTTCTCCTAGAAGGCACTCTAGCATGACTCCTCGGCCGAGCCAAAGGCCATCAGGGAGAAAAGGCTTCGGGTTGATTAATAAAGCAGCATCCGACGTGGACAATTATTCAGATTGTGGGCGTTCTGAAACTGGATCACATCAGTCTATGGACGACTTTAGACATCATAACCGTTCAGGATCTGGATCGCATCTGTTTGTAGAGGACTTTAGACATCACAAGCGTTCTGGATCTGGATCACATCTGTCTGTAGAGGACTTTAGACACCAGAAGGAACCTTCTTCACCGTCGAGGGCTTTAGGTCAGAATGTTACTGATGATGTTGACCTTTTAAGCTTTGGGAATGCTGATTCTGATGAGAGGTTAAGTGACATATCAGATGGTGGCCTTTCGATGGGGACGGAGACCGATGGATCGATCTGCAGTGTCGTGGAATACACTCTATTCCCTGAAGTTTTAAAACCATCAGACGGTTCGATTGCCGATACCAAACACCCAGAGAGCACGTTGGATGTAAAAAGGCCAGCTGAGAGTGCAACAACTGGGGGGAAGTCATTGGTTCCTATTCCAGAAAAGTAAGTGATTACTATTCCCTCTTAGAATATTAATGGATATCTTTGCACTCGACTTAATAGACTTCAGGTTCAGCTTACTCTCTTCATTTCATGCTTAAACTGATTAGTGATACTGCCAGCTACTATAAGTCTATGACCCTTTATCTTTTCCTGTAACCGGGATTTCAAAGGCCTCATTTCACTTATGGTTCAACCCCACTTATCTTTAGGAAGGCTTTGCCCACTCCAGTGCTATCTCCAAGTATCACAAGTGCTGTTTTCAACTTGGGGTTTAACATTTCAGGCCCTTAAACGTTACACCACTGGCACATCCCTTGGGTGTCTATGACCTAATTTCAGAAATAGGACATCTTTTATAGTAAATAACATTAAAGATCTGCTTTTCCCTCTTTCACTTGATGACTTTTTTTGTGTTGGTGTACCGTGTGATTTGTTTGGACATACTTGGTTGCGCCACCACTCTTCCACGCTTTGATGAGTTAAATAAGTATTAAGAAATTCATCCTCTTTGTTCCCTGTTTTATGCAGAAAAAAGGCACCATCAAAGACAGCCTCTAGACCCCCACAAAAGCCTGTGCAAGCAAAACCGTCAAGAGTTTCACTGACGAAAAGCTCCTCAAAGGCTCCATCAGCATCAAGTATGAAAATCTAAACACTAAGTTGTTTTTACTCCAATGTTTTCAATATTATTTGCCTCATGTTTTTTTTTTCTTAATTTTCTTAATTTTTGTGATAAGATACCAAACTTTTCATTGATAAAATGAAAAGTACAAAAGGAGATCAAAGGAGAATACAAAAAAGCTCTCCGATTGCTGTTAATAACAAACGAAATATAACTACAAAAGAGAGTGGAAATAGTGCACCATCTTGAGGTATTAATATGATTATTTGTCTTATGCCATTATTCAGCTCTTCTGCTTTTACATTATTTTAGAACTTGCATCATTTCCCAAGTCATTGTTCAATGATCTCCCTTAGGTTAGCTGCTTTAGTTTGCTAATTCTAAAAATTTAGCCATTTTTGTCCTCAACATTAATAATTTTATAATCTAGCAACAAATGTCAAAATGAACATAATTCAACAAGGGTGGAGATTCAAATTCGCACCCCACATTTGACGTATCCTACAAAAAGTAATGAAAGACTGATGTGTCATTGTATCGAAGTCAAGCCAGTGCTAACTCGACTCTTTACATCATGTAGTCATTGCCATGTCGACTTTTACATGATGGAATGTCAGCTGTGTTCTATTTAACTAGATCATTGACATCAGTGACCAATTTAGCTTTTTTTTTTTTGCTTGTCTGTGTTCTCCTTGCTCATTTTACCCTCTCTGTTTTGATGCAAATCAGGTGCTAAAAGTTCGATCGTTGGTAGCTCCTCGTCGATGAAAAGCGGAAAAAGGTGGAAGTAAATCAATTTAAAAGTAATCTGGGTAGAAGAATTCTTAGAGCCTAATCATTATTTTGTTTAGTTCTTGATGGCAATTTAACTTCACACTTCTAGTTTCTGGCTCATCCATAGGTTGCCTTTTGCCTTTCTAATTGGGATCTCATAACTT
Source organism: Luffa acutangula (assembly GCA_036850905.1). Taxonomy (NCBI): domain Eukaryota; kingdom Viridiplantae; phylum Streptophyta; class Magnoliopsida; order Cucurbitales; family Cucurbitaceae; genus Luffa; species Luffa acutangula. Next base: position 46,280,737 of record CM072097.1, read on the forward strand.
CTTGTATATTTGTGTGCCAAAAGGTCAGCTATTGGTATAATACATGTTCACTTTGGACCTTTCTGTCCACCTATACTCTCTCTCTCTCTCTCTACCTTTATTATCTCTCTAGATGTGTGTAACAGTAACACACAAGAATTATATATATAAACAATATTTCAGCGGTTGGCTGGACTTTGTTGCCTATTATAAAAAATTTGATAACTATTTATTTTTTTCTTAAAAAAACTCCCTTTTGCATTACTCTTTTTTACTCAAAAGATTTAATACTCGTCAATAAAAGATTCATTATGGACCCATCAGTAGGGAGTAATAGTTGTGATAGTTTTAGTTTTATTTTTAAAATTTAGGCAATAAGCTAAAATGTTTTTGAACAATATTTTGTGCAAGAAATTTAAGGTATGGAGATTAGTTTCTTTAGTCTCGTCTCGTCTAAATTGGAAAGATATATATGTTTTTTTTCAACATGTGGGGGTGAGACGATTCAAACCAAACTTTTGGGTCATTAGTTCAGGTTTTATGTCAATTGAACTACGTTTGTGTCAGTGAAAAAATGATAGAAAGTTGATTTGAGAACTTCATATTGATTAAGCTAGAATTTGGTAAACTCATTTATCCCTTTTCTTATATGCAAGCTAATTAATTTACTTAAAAATTGTGGAAGAATTAATAAATCTCTTTCTAAGTCTCTTTATTTAAATAATAGTAATAACAATAACAATAATCCTTGCGAACAAGAGTTTAGTTCAATTGGCATAACCTTGTACTGATCATCACAAAATTTGTGGTTCGAATCTCCCTCCCCACATATTGTAAAAAAATAATAATAACAATATTTCTGCCAACAAGAGCTTAGCTCAACGATATGAAAAGATTTACATAGTTAGATTCAATTAAAAATTATTTATGAATTATGCTTAATTTCTTCAAAATACTACGCTAATAAAAATACATCTAAAATTTTATCTAGAATGTCCAGTAACAGTTTGCTAACAGTTACCTAAAACCAATCATGTACCAATAAAATTTATATTTTATATATTAGAAATTTTAATAATGGTTAAATTATAAGTTTAGTCCTTGAACTTTCAGGTTTGTGTATGTTTGGTTCATGATTTTTGAGAAGAATCAAATAAGTCTATGAACTTTAAAAAATATGTCTAATACTTAATATTCCTTAAACTTTCAATTTTGTGTCTAATAAGTTATCGAGTTTTCAATTTGATGTCTAATAGATCTTTGACTTATCCAACATTTTTAAAAAAATTGAGACCTAATAGACACAAAATCGAATATTTAAGATCCTATTAGACATAAATTTTGATTTTATATCTAAAATATTGGTTAATTTTTAAAAAATTATGAATATTTCAGATCTATTAGATACAAAATTGAAAATTATGGACCTATTAGACATAAACTTGTAATTTTACCTTTAATAATTTATATTTTGTTTAAGAAATAACCATACAGAATATATTACTAATAAAATAATGATTCTTTCTTAAAATATCTTGTCTGGGTGGTGTAGTTGGTTATCACGCTAGTCTCACACACTAGAGGTCCCCGGTTCAAACCCGGGCTCAGACATATTTTTTTACTTTTTTTTCTATTTTTTTAATCATTTTTTTCTCTGAATAATATTGGAATCCGGACTCTTATCATTTGCATTTTCATTTTTCATCTGAATAATATTGAATGGAATAAATTTATAATTTGATCTTTTTATTTTTTATTTCTTTTAAGAAACACACAAACTTTTTTTTCCCCAGAAGTTGATTCCATTGTAATAAAGGAGGAAAAAAAAAAAAAAACTTTTACCATGTAACTTGAAAAATGATCAAATTTTAATCCAAAGTTATAATGTCATTAAATTGACTTTCTAAAAGTTCGATGACATGAGATGGAGATTCGAAACTCATAGACTTTTTTTTTATTAAAAAGATTATGTTTTAACTAGTTGAACTATGCTCAATTGATAATTTTTTTTTGTTTCCTTCTTATTCTTTACAACATGTGGGGGCGTGGGGAGTTAAGCTATGCTCGTGTATGTTGACCATTAAATTGAAACTAAGTCAAGTATCACAATTTTTACATTTTCTTCGAGTTTTGTTAAATCATCGATTAATTTTAATCAAAAATTAAAAAAATGTAATATATATATATATATATATATATATATATATATATATATATATATATATATATATATATATATATATATATATATATATTTATTTATTTATTTATTTATTGACAACAAAGAAAGATAAAAGAATTAAATCTCTTAAAAGAAATTCGCTAAATTGAGTGAAAACTAAAATTTGCACAAAATTAAGTGCTTGAATACACAAACCAACCATGACTATTCCAAAACTCAAAACTAGCTCTAAAGTAATTATTAATATTATTTTTTCAAACATCATCAAATTGTAATATATATATATACATGTATGTATTCTAATAGTATTTTAAAATTTTCTTCAATACAGTCTAACCAATTTGAACATAATTTAGTGGATAAAAAAATCAAGTGTTCAAATCTTTTAACACTATAATTGTTTCAACAAAAGTTTAACCGAAGATGAACATTACAATAGTTGTAATATTTATCCAAGAACATGTAGTTTGAAGAAATAAAAAATTTATAGTCAAAATTGATTTACCTCATATGTAAAATTAAAATTTTAAAAAGAATAAGCAGAAAGAACTTTTCTAAAGCCAAAAGCGTGCTTAGCTCAGCTAATTGGTATGTACCATCGACCATGAGGTTAAAAGTTCGAATTGCCCACCTCAAATGTTGATATACTTAAAAAAAAAAAAAAATTCTAAAAAGAAGAAGAAGAAGAATAAATAAATATTTTTTTTTTAGAAAAAAATCAATAGTTAAACCCATGATAAATCTTGTCGTCATTTTCCCGGAAAAAATGATTATAAAATTCGCCCACACCTTCATTCCGATGGTGGGAGCACCACTTTCTATGAGGTTAGATATTTCATTGCTTTGCATTTTCTGTTCATTCTGCAATTTTCTTTCTTCTTCAAAATCTTCTTTAAAGTATTGTTTAAGCTCTGACTGGCTGCTGAGAAGTTTAGAGAATAAAATGATGCTCTGCAGCAGTTCGTTTCTCGTTTGATTCAGCGAGGTTATGGCTGAAGAAGATGTGATTTTTCAAAAAATTTGAGTTTGCCCATCTTTCTAACGGTCCTAATGGATGCTTCACTTTGATTAATTTCTGAAGCTATTAGTTTTATTGTTTTTATTTAATCCAAGTATGAACTATTGTGGTCGATTTGGCTTTTTGGTTGGTGTTTAGGTGCATTCTGGAATATTAAGTTGGGGATTGTTCGATTAGTTCTTATTAATCGGTCGAAAGTAGATTGGTACTTTCAATTTTGTATATGGGTTTAGGCGCGGTTGTACTCCATTGAAATTCTTTTTGAAATTTTGAACAAAATTCAAAAACAAAAAACAGTGGTTTAAAACTATTTCTTTTTACTATTGAAGAGTTGGTTAAGATGTAAAGAGCATTGTTAGAAAGATTTAAAGAACATGTTAGAAACTAGATTACAACCAAGAAAATTGGGTACTATATATATTTACGATTTACACATGACTGTATTGCTTTATGACAAGATTTGTTGGGTAACCTTTCTAAGAGTGGAATGGCGTGTGACATTTGTACTTGTTTTTTGCTTCAGGGCTCCTCCAATTTTAACTATTTGGTCGTTTTTCTTTGGACCAATTGGACTGGATATATGTGATTCGATTGAACTTGAAGTCTCTGCTATGTGAAGGTATGCAGGAACTGATTGGTGAATGATAATTGGGGCATTTTTTGTGCTATTACCTGAACAAGTATTCTTACACTACCTCGTTTTCGTATTTACCTATTGTGATAATTAAGGTCCTGTTTGATAACCATTTGGTTTTTGAAAATTAAGCCTATAAACACTACTACAACTCATAAATCTACTTGTTTTGTAATCTACCATATTCCCATATTTTAAAAAACTAAGTCAAATTTTGAAAACTAAAAAAAGTAGTTTCCAAAAACTTGTTTAATTTTCAAAACCAAAAACCAAAAACCAAATGGTTATCAAACGGAGCCTAAATAAATTAGTGGTTAGGTTATAAGTCTTCACTTTTAAATAAGTTTACATCTTGAAGAAGAATAATTTCTTTGAGAAAACTGTGTCAGTTCAATTGGTCACCAGAGTGATATAATTTACAAATTGGTTCTCCACACTGGGAATGTTGGTTGTGGTGTCAATAGTGGTAACTGGTAAGCAACCAAAAAAATTTCAGACATAAACAGTAAGCATGAAAGGCCTAGGTAATTTCCAAAAGAGCTAAGATCTAACACCATGAAAATTATTGGATTTCTATTGTAAGTGCCATTGTGTTCATTGAACTAGGTATATCAATTATGTAGTAGAAATTTGGGTGCAAAAAGTCTAGGCTATTATCCCGATAAATCTAAGACAGTCCCTTTAAATCATAGATATCATCATGATTAGAGAATGATTTGTCTTGATGGCTGCAATATTTGTAATCCTATTATTTCAGTCGCTATTATGGACAAAGAGAAAAGTTCCACAAGCCAACAATATAGCTGGGATACGTGGAATCGTAGTTGTTGCTAGTTCAATTGAGGGCTGAGGGAATTTATGAGTTTTCCTCAGCGTGGCGAGAAAGCCTAGGTTCTTTGGCTCATTGTATTAGAGCTTCTGTGAGCAGTATGATTAAAGGGGAAAAGAGATTGGTCCAAATTATTGGGACACTATTATGTCTGTTTCTTCAAGATGGAGCTCCCTCCATAAAGGTTTTTGTAATTATGTTCCTTCATTCCAAATGCAGAGGATTTTGCAACTCCTTCGACTTTCTCAGGCTTATGCTTTAAACATTTCCATTTTTCTTTTTCTTTTTAAATGAACTTGTTTTGAAAAACCATCATGGATTGCGCGTGGTCAATAAGGACCATGGAAAAAATAAAAGGGCTTAGAGAAAATGAGTTCAATCCATGATGGCCACCTACCTAGAATTTAATATCCTATCTATTTCTTGGCAACTAAATGTAGTAGAGTCAGACGGTTGTTCGTGAGATTAGTCGAGGTGTGTGTAAGCTAACCCGGATACTCACGGATAAAAAAAAATGAACCTCCTTTGAAAGCATGATTGCTGGATATATTTACTCCTTTGCTCTTGATTTCACTATGGATCAATTTGCGATGGTTTGAACCAAATTTCTCTTTAGATAAATGTGTGAATTACTCACACAAGTTAATACACCAGGCAGCAAAAGAACTTTCAAATTATCATATTGAAATTTTGCGAGATGCAGTTAGGAAAAAAATTATTCTAACCGCAAAATTTGCAGTCATGTATTTTTTAAAACATTTTTGTTTTCTTGAATTTGAAAGAACATTTGTGTGAGTTTGTATTTTATCCTTTAATCTGTCAATTGAATTTGTATATTTTTTCTTCTTTTCCCAGTTTATTGTTATTATTTATGCTAAATCTACTGGCTAACTTGAAAATTTCAGACTTTGTTTGATAATTATTTGGTTTTTGAAAACTATTCTTATTTTTCTCCAATTTTCTTATAATGGTTTTCATCTTTGTTAAGGAAACATTTGAATTTTAAGCCAAATTCCAAAAACAAAACAAGTTTTGAAAACTAATTAAAAAAAAAAAAAAACCAAATGGTTATCAAACAAGACCTTAGTTATTAATTTTCTTGGTCGTCTGAATGTTAGATGGCATAGTTTATGCCGAGTGATATGATGTTATGATTCTGTTTTGCAGTTCCTCTGAACCATGTGTCAAGGAAACTGTGAAATATTTGAGAAGATGAACAAACAGAATAAGCCTTGTGTGAGCAATCGGTCATCAATATATTACTGGTGGAAACCGGACGAGAGGATATCATCTGAGCTGGCTGATTTTGTCCTTGAAAATGATTCCCCCGACACTTGTTATGCCAAACACAGAAAGGATAGCAGTCCTATAAGTGAACCAAAGTCTTCTGAGATATTGAGCACAGCTCAGGTTATTTCAATATTTGGCCAAGTATTGAGTCTTGCTAGTCGTCCTTTTACCTTTTTCCAACCGAAGAGGATTTTAAATCAAGAAAATGATGACCCCAATGAGGTTATCTTCAATAGAGTGGTTGAAGTTAATGGCAAAGCAGTTACTTCACCTGAAATTAAAAATTTATGTGTTGATATAAGGACTGATGGCAAATGTTCTCCTATGGTGCAGCCTACCTTGGGCTTTGATTTTTTGACAGTAACTCAGAAGATTTCTTTGTTAGAACCTTGTAAATACTATTCCATGTCATCATTTTGGAGTCTACAAAATGGGGGCAATGGTATATCAGATAAATCATGGAATGGAAAAGGCCTTACTAGTGTACAAATCTTGCACGATATGGGGAAGATATATGGATGGATGAACCGTATGAGTCATAGTAAAGCATGCTGCCCTGTGAAAGTTGCTAACTCTGAAAGCATGAAAGTCAATGCATTCAAGGCTAGAGGTGGTCTTAATGAAGCAGGGGGCCGCATTTCAGGAAATTCAAGTTTTCTTGTTCATGAGTTGATCAATGAAACTTCAAAGAATGCTCCTATGTTCAAATCTATCAATTTATCATCACTGTCCATCCAAAATTTGGAGATAAAGATGATGGAAAATGTTTATATGGCCTCACATATCCTTACGATTGTTCAAGATGACAAAGCAGATGGCAGTATTCTAGAGAGCCCAGATTCCGATATTTTGACAACTCATTCATTACCTTCCAAAGATTGTGCATTAGACAATTTAGATTATAGGTGCAAAACCAATAGCAGTGAACAACATGAGAGTAAAACCAAACAGTCTAACAAGCTCATTGTTGAAAATGAATACAACAGAGAGGATTGTTCATTAAAACGTGAAAAATCTTGTTACACTATTGCTAAGCAAGAACATGCCTTTGCAGGGGCATTGGCTGGTGTATTTGTCAGTCTTTGTCTACATCCTGTTGATACAATCAAAACAGTGGTTCAGTCTTATCATGCAGAACAGAAGTCTCTCAGTTACATTGGAAAATCAATCGTCTCCGATCGAGGTGGGTTGGTGATTTTGTGTGAAACACATTTCTCATTCTCAATCTGGAAACCAAGGGCAGTTTCACTTATATTTGTTAAGGAATCTTCTGAAAATCGTTAACATACTTATTTCAGGTTTAAGTGGACTTTATCGTGGAATCTCCACCAACATGGCTTCTTCAGCTCCAATATCTGCTGTTTACACTTTCACATATGAATCAGTTAAAGGAGCTTTGCTTCCACATTTCCAAGAGGTAGGGGTTTCATTCCGTTACTCATCATCATTATTTTTTTTCTTTCATTTCTTTCCCTTCTGTTTGCCTTTCCTTTTTAGGTGTTATTGGGTTCTTACTCCTGCTCTCTCCCTCTCTAAGTAGAAGTTTGGAGTACGCTGAAGAGGTAAACATAATGTAATTGTTAATTGATGAAAGTTACGGCTTTCCGCCAATGAACAGGTGTTACAGGAATTACATATGGCCCTCTTCTGCTGATGTTACATGGAAAATGAAACTTGTGGGCCTGTATGATAGATAGCCTGGTCTGCAATTGTATCAGAGTTGGGGGAGGGAGAAATGCAGGCAGAACTCTGATTTTGGATTCGTTTTTTGAACCAATAATATAGCCTTTTAATCAATCGTCCCAATTTATTGTAATTCAGTTTGGATATTTGCTGGTTTGTTAGACTTTGAAGCTTTGGACTTGTTTCTTTTCTTTAGGAGTATTGCTCTATTGTCCATTGTACGGCTGGTGGTTGTGCAAGTATTGCTACATCTTTTATTTTTACCCCAAGTGAGCGTATAAAACAGCAGATGCAAGTTAGTGCTCACTACCATAACTGCTGGTATACATTTTAGATTCTCGTGATGCGACTGTTGAGGTTACTGAAAGTATATGTTCTATTTATTCTTTGTACATTTTATCTAGTAACTTGAACTAACCTCATACATACTCACCTTTGGCTTTACTAAGAAAATGTTTTGACCTGGATTCTTGTTAGGCTACCTTGAATAATTTCATTAATTTGCTAGTGGTTCTGTGATTTTCTTTTTCCAGCCATGAATATGATCTTAAGATCAAGTTTCTTGAATGATTTTTTTTTGTCGACCGTTAACTTTGATTGTGATATGGCCTTGCAGGGATGCCTTCATTGGTGTTGTTGCGAAGGGTGGATTGCGTGGATTATATACTGGGTGGGGAGCTGTTCTTTGCAGAAATGTACCACACTCAATTATCAAGGTAAGGATTTTTTGTGCTAGATGCATTCAAATGAAGCAAAAGAATAATGACAGCAGAACGGGGAAACTAAAATAGGGAAAATGATCCAAGTGTACCAGTTCTTCATACTTACCTCATTAGACGCAGTTGATCTTTCAATTTAATTTCATTTTCCTTTTATTTCACCATGTCATTTTGCCATTATTTTCTTTGTAGTTCTATACATATGAAAGTTTGAAGGGCCTGATGAAATCTAATGCTCAACAAACTACTTCACAAACGGTTAGTTATTATGGCTTTCCCATTAATCTCTACTCTGTCTTCTTAAATTTAATTTTTGACACTTGTCTTGTTAAATTAATGACGATAATTTTTCTGATGGGAACAGCCTCTATGAGTCCAACTTTCAATTCCCTACAATAAATGAGGGTTGAAATTGAATTTGTTGGTCGTCCCTATCCTTGACTTTAAATCTTGAAAATGTAGGTAAAGTAAATGATTATTTATTAATGAGAACATTATATTTCTATTAATTAAGTTAATTAGATTAATAAAAATTATGAACAAATTTGATCAATTTCTAAGCTTCAAACATGCAGATCTTTTTAGATATGACTAATTTATGTTATTTGCACACACAAATTTATTTTAAATTTCCTAAAATTAGAGGATAAGAATGGGAATGAGTTTGTTCTTGATCTCATTCCATTTCATTACTATTTCTACTGAATATCTAATTATTTGGTTTCTTTTCTTCCTGCCAGTGACATTGATGGTTTAGACCTATAATTCTTTCAACATAGATTAAGATGATCATTCTTTATCTACAGTTAGTATGTGGAGGTGTAGCTGGATCTACTGCCGCTTTGTTTACCACTCCTTTTGATGTTGTAAAGACCAGATTGCAAACCCAGATACCAGGATCTCTGAACCCATATAAAAATGTAGTTCAAGCACTCTATGAAATAGGCAAGAAAGAAGGTCTGAAAGGCCTCTATAGGTATGCTTTGTTCTGGCATCGCTCGTCTTCAAGTATATAATCTTTCATCAATTGTAGAATTTCCATTAACACTCTTCTGCTAATATCCTTGTCAAGGAGGTTCGTTTCTTAATCTTTTTGTAGTTTGTTGAATTTTCGTCTCATTGTGTGATATCAGGGGGCTGACTCCAAGGCTGGTTATGTATATGTCACAAGGTGCAATCTTCTTTGCCTCTTATGAATTTTTGAAGAAACTTTTTTCCCTTGAGGTGCCTCAACATAATACTGGAAGAGTCCAACACCAACCGGATGAGAAGCTCGAAAGATGATTCGACAATACTATTGCAATTTTAGCAGCATCTCCATCGTCATCGTCAACAACCACGTTACTGGATTTGTGCTCATAATGTTTACAAAACTGTGAAGAACTTGACATGGATAAGTGGTGCTAGGGGAGGAAAACTGCCTCTTTAGGTGACTGGGGATGTCCTATCAGAGGCAGAAATTTCATAGGGGTGTTCCTTCCTTGTATTGTAGTTGGAGGGTCTCACTTTGACATTAGATTTCTGCATCAACCACATAAATGGAAAGGAACATGATGCTGCTGCAGAAACCGAAGAATTAGGATTGCTATAGATTCTTTTAACCAAAGAAAAGTCATTTTTCAGAGTAAACAACTGTGAATCCTTGTATGTTGATTTTCATCATAATTGACTAGGTAAAATGCCTGTCATTATAAGCTTATGCCATTCTGTATACTTTTAAGTTAAAAAACAAATAAACAGATTTCATTTTTGTAATTATTTCCTCTTTTGTAATGATGCCCTTTGGCATATTATTGTGTAGCTGTGTTAATACTGAGTACTTTAATCTCAAGGCCAACTTTATACATTGTTCTTTTTTATTCAGGTGGTCACAAACATCCAAGTATTCCCATTTTCTCTAGAGAGAGAGAGATAAAGAAGGCTTTATTTCAACTCATAAAAGAGGAAGACATCTTTCTACATCAAGCAGAGAGATGCAAAAAAAGTAAATATCACCAGCTCAAGCCTTGAAGCAATTTCTTAGGTAGGCTTCAGCTACTGCTAACCTTTTGGAAAAGCTTATCCACTTGACCACCTTCTGAATCTTCCAAAGAAAAAGGAAATGGACCATTTTCTAGAAGTTTATTCCATGAGGATTTTGATCTCTACTTTTTTTCCAAAGAGGCAAACCATCAAAATAGTAGCTTTGTTCTCTAAATGCCCAGCTCCCAGCTCCATGTAGTTCTTCTACATGAAAGAATACAATAACAAGCCATTACAAAAACATAGATTAAGGCAACAAGATGACTTTTCATGAAAGTTGATATTTTCAAAAGTCAATAGAACCTGCTCGTTATTTGTCGTTGCAAAAAATAGAGCAGAAATCTAACAGTATATTCAAGAAAAAAAAAAAAAAAAACTTTATGAAATATATATTTCTACTGATATCAAGACTTTCACTTTCCCTCTAACCATATAATGTACAAAAAGTCCAATGTGAAGGACAATAGTATCTCTCTAGTTATCAATTGGCTACTCATCTCCCTACCATATTACAATATGGACAGTTAACTATCAAGTTATTCAGAAGGATTTGGTTTTTGAAGAATAATAAATAAAAGGGTTCTGACACCCTCTATCACAATGATGTGAGTTCCCAAGTCTCTCCTACTAGTCATTTCAGCTTCTCTAAGCAAGCTCTTGCTCTGCTTTACAAAAGAATTCCAATGCCCCGACACCGAGAGCCCGTGCAGTTGCTGAAAAGGTTCCTTGTACCATTTCTTCCATTTGAGCTTTATCAAGTAGCTTGCATAACTCGAATCAGGCGACCTCCGAAAGTCAACGTGGAACCATCTGAAGAGGGCATAATATCTGTACTGATCAAGTTGGCCTTTATCCTACACTCTAGCAATAGGAGAAAATGGAGGATTGAACAAATATGATGGCGGTGTTTCTTTCAACATTCTTGTTTCCCTTTTCTTCTCCTCCATCGTGACTGCGTCAATCAAGAATTTTACTTCCTCCTCAAGAAGCACTTTTAAGGAATTACAATGCTGCAACTCTTTAGGTTCCTCCATTTGGACAGCATTGCAGGCTTCAGTCGCGTGTAAAATAGCAACACAAATAGAGAATGCTTGCAATGTTGATAAGCGTGCATGAAAATCGACAGAGTATTGTCCATCTTTTACAACATTCATGGTCAATGCTGGAGTGCTATCCTTTACTCCCTGTATCCACATAAAAGAGCAAGCATTACTAATAGAAAAATGTCTATTTAGATAACCAACCATGACTTTCTTGTGGAGTTTGTATCTTTGAACATTAGCCTTTTTTCACTACATCAATGAAAATTCTTGTTTCTTGTAAAATATATATATATATATATATATATATATATATATCTGGAACCAATAAAAAACTTACCTCATGAAAAAGCTGAAAAGTCCGTTTCCCCTTGTGCGCTTGATTTTCAGCACAGTGGCTACTGTGGGTGCCCAAAATTAGTAGAGGACAACCCATGTCCCAACCGCCACAGTCACAACCACCTCCCAACCTCCATCGATCAAGTAACGTGGAAGGACCGTGACTTTCAACAGTTGGCAAACCATGGTTTCCAATGGGAATTACCACCTTCAGAGTTTCTTGAGTTGTGTTCTGAGGAGGTTCATCTTTCCTTTGTTCAGTCTTGGAGAGGTTTTGTATGGCTGAGTTCAATTTACCGCTTGTCTTATCACCTCTTTTATACTTCAAGCTCTCCCTTTTGCTAAATGGGATTTGCATAACAATAGCTGCAGATTCCAGGTCTGGATGTAAATCTGCTGAATCCCAAGGGCAAGAATCTATAGAACCATACTCACAGTTTTCAGAAGCATGTTTTTGCTGAAGTTTGGGTTTTTCTAGAGGAATCCCATCATTCATACTAAAAGGTTCCCCAGCTAAGCCTGGATTAAAACTTCTGGCAGGTTTGATATCATCATGGATAGAGTCACAACTTCCTTGGGATGCAGTACTTTGTCTAGCACGTGCAGTATCATACAGAACGAATTCCGTGACCATTGAGTTGTCAAAACCACCATCTCTAAGTTCAGAGGATAAATAACAGGAAACTTGCATCTGACCCACCATTAAGGAGTTTTTGCAGCTGTGATTCAATCCAAAACTACTTGCATTACTCTTTTTTTGATGATCTTGAGTATGAAATGTGTATACCCATTTAAAAGCATTGCCTGTCTTCCACGTCTTGGCGACGTAGACATCTTCAGGGGAGCTCTGAGAGAACTCAAAAAACGGCATCCCATGTTTTTTTTCTAACTTGAGAGAGCCATGTAAATGTACGGGTGAAGATGCAACAACATTTTGGTGATTATCATTATTCGCAAAATGAGAATCACATTCTGAACTCTTTGCTGTATTTGAGAAATCTTGCAACAAAGATTTTCTGTATGTCTCGTTTCTCTGCAAGTCAATTGTCTTAACAGCTTTATCTCCACCAGCTTCGGCCGCATGACTGAATCGACTCCTGACAGATTTAGATTTCATAAATGGATCCAACATTCTCCTGAAAGGACTTATATGAACCTTTGGGCTGTGTCTAAACCGTAGATCACTTTCCAATGGAAGCTGGTTTTTAGACATTTCTACCTTAGCAGAGAGTGACTTCTGCAATGCGTGAACCTTGTCTCTCTTGAAAAGTTTCCTGCCATTGTGAAGGGGTCCAATGCCTGTAACATTTTCAAGATGATTGCTTGAGTCTTTCAATACAGTTTCACTGTTCTCAGAACCTAAGTAGATCTCAATGAAGCTATCTGATGAACGTGGGCCCATGCAAGCCTTATTAACTGATGATTGATTCAGTTTTGTGTCCAAAGATAAAACTGGAGATATCCTCTCTGGGTTTTCCTCATCTGAACTACATAAAGAGTCAACAATACCAGAAGACCAAGAGGAGTAATTGTCATGTGAAATTTCTATTTTTCTCCTTTCCCCTTGAATGCCCATCCCTTCTATGTTAGCTACATCTTCAGAGCTTTGGTACTTGGAACGCCGCTTGAGCACTTCATCGTCTTCCAATTCAACTAGGCTAGGTGACTTGCTTTTATGAGAACTGTGGTCAAGGCCAAATCTAATCTCTGTAAAATCATCCTTTACATTCAATTCAAAATCTTTATGCTCATTGTCTTCCAGTTCAACTAGGCTAGAGGAATTGCTTTTTCGAGACCTGCGGTTGCCACCAAATCTAATCTCAGTAAAATCATCCTTTACATTCAATACAAAATCTTCATGCTTATGTTTTTTTCTCGTGCTTCTCTTTTTAATGCTCGAATGCCGTGGAATCGATGGAAGAACAGTGTTAGGACTCAGATCCACAGAGCAAATGCTGTCAAAGTCCAATTCTGTCTCTTGTCCCATTGTATGATCCACAGCTCTGCCAGAAGAAAGACACTTTAGTTTTGAGCACAATTCTAAGAAATTTAACTACATAACAGTTCTAGCTACAAAAAGGAGGCAAAGGAAAAACATTGTAACTCAACATATTTCACAAGCTATGGTACAAAGTATTGATGTTTAATTAGAACCAAACTAAAGAAAAGGTCTACTTAAAATCACAAAAGCACAGATTTGCAAGTAGAACGAACTATATTGGTAAAAATGCATAAAGACAGAACTCGTTTCCAACAAATAGTTCCTGTCATCATTACAAACACTGCAAAGACTTAATTTTCATGTCCACCTGAATCTAGTAGTAGACAGGAGTAAAACTAAAGCTCAGAAACCAGATCTTAACAAAAGCTCAAATTGAACAAAAAGAAGCAGCACAAGATCTTTGAACTCAGACCTTGCAACTATTCAGTTTGAGAAAAGGCAAACTCCCCATTAAAAATCAGTTACTCAGAGAATCAAAGAACTTCCAAAAAGAAGAAAAAGACTTGATTCTAGAAGCTGGGATCTTCCACAGCAACTCAATGCTCCAAAATACAGAGAAGTAACAAGTAAAAACCAAAATGTAAGATCAGGGAGCAGAAAATCATTTCTTCAAACACATTGCAAGCAACATTCAAGAAACCCCAGACCAAGGAACAGAAAAATTCAATTGAAAAATTGGGCTTACCCCACTAGATCTTAGAAGAGTGAAGGCAAAGAAAAACCCAACAAACAACAGGAAGAAGCAATCATGTCGACCAATCTCTTCAGCTGAAAGCTTCCAAAGAATCCACGGCAGAAGAGGGGGAAAACCCAAATTAAGAAACGATGAAGCTGCCACCAAATGAGAATTTCAGAAAGAATCAAGGAAAGTTGAAGGGTGAAAGCAAAAAAATGATCAGTAGAACTTGGGCAATGGCCTTAAAGCATAATGAACACAAAAGTAAACTCTTTGAGAGAGTGTGTAATGCAAGGCAATTCTTAGAGAGAGAAAGCATGCGTTAGAGAGAGAAATAGAGAGTGAAAATGAGAGGAAGAGAGAGAGAATTTCTCTCTCTCACACGAGTGAAGGTTGCTGGGAGAGACAAGATAACTGCGAAACTCCTGTTCATGTCTACTTAAAAGAGCCATTGTTTCTCTGTAGGCATCATAGTCTCTTCCTTATGCATGTTTTTTTTTCCGTTAAATTACAAGTTTAGTCTCAAACTTTTGTGTCGGGCCTTTTTTGAACCTTCAATGTTGTGTTTGATGGATTTTCAATTAAAAAATAGTACCTTGTGTTTTTTTTTTTTAATCTAATTTTGTCGATAAGTCAAGCAACCAAACATGTTTAAGATTGTATGCTACAAGAAAATTAGATATGTAAACATCTCTGTTCCTGATGACCTAGAACAGTGTATGAATTGATCGATGATGAGTCTCTATTACTTATTAGATACGTTTCAAAATTCCGAACCTATTAAGTACATAAATAAATGTTTAAGGGATCCTTTTTAAAAAAAAAAAGTTTAAGGGGTTTATTAGCCATCTTTTAAATTTCAAGAATTTAGGGACCAAACTTACGGTTGAACTTTTCCTTTCATTTTTCGTTTTTAATTTCATTTAATGTGTTCTCAAAATTATTGTCTTCACAAGAGTTCAAGCCAACTTGCTTAGCAACCCTACCAGGTATGATAGTTAGAAAAGTAGTAATGTTTCAATATCATAGCTAAGCTGGAGTTTGGATTTATTTTCCATTTCTATAGGTCAATTTATGATGGTTAGTTATTGAAACAATAATAACAAATATTAATTCATTTGTTATGAACTCCAACCTAATAATAAATAAGTATTTTAAATTTTAATATTTTAATTACATGAAAAAAATAATTCCTTTTTTACTACAATATTATGTTACAATAAATGAGTGAAAAAAAGTATTAATGGTGTGCATTAAATAATTCTAACCTAATTCATTAAGTTTTGCTTTACTTTATTATACCTTTGGAGTTTCTTACTTATTAACCTAAGAAAGAAATTATACCTTTGGGGCACCCCAAGGGAGCAGTGAAGTTGAACTTCTTTTGACATGGATATTACATCTATACCCATTATAAATAGCATTCTCACTTGATTTTTTGGGGGGCAATATTGGAAATTCAAGGATCATCAACTAGTAAGGGAAGTGCCCTTATCAAAATGGTGGGGGTGCCCATATCACTGCAACAAATACATTATTTTGAGATGGAACAAGAAAAGGAACATTATTTTAAGGGCTTTGGGAAGTGCAAATATTGAAGAGTGGAATCAACAATTAATAAGACTGTTTCAAATTATTATTAGTTTTATAAAATTGAGATAAACCCCATCATCAAATTGTGGATCATAGGCTAGTGAAAATTACCACAAAGCCCTTTTGTCACCATGAATTGAATTAGATAAATTACCAAAATACCCATGGGATAAAAATGTTAGAATAAAAAAAAAAAGAAAAGGAAAACTATGTTTTGGCACCATTGAAGAAAATGACACTTGGAAGTTTTTTCTTAAAAAAAAAAAAAAAAAAAAAAGAAAAAGGAAAAAGAAAATTGGGAGTGATTCAAAAGCTGCAAAAAGAAGTTGAAGGTTGCTATCTAAATCAAACAAATCAACAAATGGTCCAAAAGAAGGGTCAATAAAAGTTGGTCAATTTGATGGCTCAACTCTATCCCTATGGTTCCCTTTAATTTCTTCCAAGTTATATTGTAATTTTTCACAAATTTCTTTTCTTTTTTTTTCCCCCTTTTCTCAAGTATGTCTAAGACTTTCCTCTTGTGGATTTTTCTTTCTTTTTCCTTTTTTTTTTAATTTTTATTCTTTGTGACTTGTAGGTTGATTTTAGTCCAAATATCATCTTTGTCTTTGTAGTCTGGAACTTTTTTTTTTATCTTAGTTTCTGTACTTTCAATTGTTTAAATTTAGTTTCTATAATTTCAATAATTTTAGAATCAATCTATAACGTTAGTTTATGGTTAACTTTTTTAAAAACGAAATAGTCTTAGTCAACCTTCTTTCAATTATGAAAACACATCTTTTTATTGAAAATTATTATTATTATTATTATTTCAAATTATATCAAATTAACTTCAAAATAAATGATGAAGATTAATTTTAAAATTTATTGAAAATATAGGGACGAAATTTGGATATTTGAAAATACAAAAATAAAATTAAATGAATTTCAAAATACCGAACCAAAAATGATGAACTTTATGAAATATTATATTTCTTGGAAACTTAGTTTATTTTTATAATTGGTATATATATGAGAATTAGTTTTTGGTTTAATTGATAGTTGGAAAATTTAGAGTAAAGGGAGTGATTGGTTAAGATGTATATTGATATTGTTATGATACAAGAACATGTTAATTGACTCTATGTATTTTCCTCTTATATCTAGTTCAACTAGCATAACTCTTGTACTAACGACCAAGAGGTTTATGGCTTGAGTCCCTTCACCCCACGTGTGGTCTAAAAAAAAGATAAACGAGAGAATCAATAAAATTATTCTTATTTTTATTTAAATTTATTCTAAAAAATAAAAAATAAAAAAAATAATAAAAATAAAAAAAAAAAACCTTGTTTACTGTGAGGACTGAGATTTTCTTGAGGATGGACGAAGTTTCAATTTTTATATACTAACTTTAGTTAAATTATAGTATATCTGATCCATCAACATTAAAATTATGTCTATTCAATCTATATACTCTAAAATGTTACTAATAAGTTCATTTCAATTTTGTACAATAAGTTAATTAAACTTTATTAGTTTCACAATTATGTCCACGAACACTTGAACTTGATTGATTACAAAGACTCAATTATTACATAATAAAAATTTGATACTCAACATCAATAAAAATGTTCACCACAGAGACTAAATCATTACAAATTTTAACTTATAAAAATCAAATTGTTATACACTAAAGTTTAACGAGTAAATCTTACCCATTTAAGAGGCTAAATCATTTACTTCAATCCAAGTTCAGTGGTCAAAAATCCTTTTTTTTTTTTTTTTGAAAAATGTCAAAAATATTTTTTTACACTACAAAACAAATATAAATATCTCATAACCAAGAGTTAAAAGGTCGAAATTAGGAAATATCAAGGTCTCAATTTTATGGAAACGTCTATGGAAATATCGACAAAATGTTAAGATTGGTGGATATTCTTGGAAAAATATTTAGAACAAAAAAATTTAAAAAAACATTTAAATTAATAAATAAATATTATACATTTTTAAAATAAATTAAAATTCTTATTATAAATGTTACCTCCACATTTTTTTTTAGTACATCAACATTTGGGGTAGGGGATTTGAACATTTGACCTCTTGGTCGATGATACATGTCAATTACAAGCATTGTGTGTTGTTATATTGTTTATATTTTATCAAATTTTTATGACATAATGGAAATGATGATCCACCCCTCATATCGATATTAAACTCATCGTCATGTAGAAATAATTCAAACATCTAACCTCTTAATCAGGGATATATGTCAATTACCGTTAGACTAAATAAGTAAGTAAGGTTAATTATGGAAAGGGGCAGGAAACTGTGGTGAATTACAGTAGTCAAGGGGAGGACTGTGTGACCGGTGGAAGGGCAAAATGGTAAAATGGTATGAGTAGAGAATTGGAGGAATTGGGCGGGAGTGAGGCAAAACCGAGACAGTCGGTCACGTCAGATAAAACCCACGGAATCTTAGGGCTCCGTTTTCAGAACCCATTTCAATTTTCCTTTTTTGTTTGTTTCGTTTATTTTTTTCTACTAAATCTTTTTCTTTGTCTGTTCAATTTTTTTTTTTAAAATCATATATTAATATTTTTAAGGTTAAATTATCAAAAATACCCTAAACTATGGGGTTGGTTTCAATTATACCCTTGAATTTTCAAAAATTTCATTTTAGTTCTTGAAGTTTAAAGTTTATTTCAAAATATCCCTAGGTGACATTTTTCCATTAAATTTATGGACGAAGAATGATTGGATGTGATTTTATTGTTTTTTCCACGTATATGTTTAAATACGTTCACATAAGTAACAATACATATACAAAACATGTCATTTTCTGTTCATAAATTTAACGAAAAAAATACTTTCAAATGGTTGTTTTGAAACAAAAATCAAACTTTGCGGGCTAAAACGAAACTTTTGAAAGTTCAAAGGTAAAATTGAAACCACCCCATAGTTCAGGGGTATTTTTTTATAATTTAACCTATTTTTAATTTTTAAGAGCGTCGTTATTTCAATTAATTTTTAAACATTTTATTTCAATCTTTAAATTTTTTTAATAAAAAAATTATTTTCGGCTTTTTCATCAACTTTCCTACCAAATCATTTAACAAAATATTCAAAACTTAATAATGGACCTCAATAATTTTTACACATCGGACAAGTAGATAAAACTTAAAAGATAGTGATAAGAAATTATTTACGTAAAATTGAAGTCTTAGAATAAATTATTGTGGATATTTTTTTAATAGAAAAATTATGAATATGGAGGAGTTAAAATATAATATAATAATAATAACGAAAGTTTGAGGGAAAAAAAAAGATAAAAAATAAAAAAAATTCTAAGTTGAAAACAAATTTTGAATGATGAGAGATGATTGGCTGCAATTTTATTTTATCACCAGCATGACCGTACGTCTGCAAATATTTTATATTTTTTAAATCGCTGGACAGATTTTCGAGCTCAGAAGTTTACTTTTAAAAACTGAAAATTTGGAGTGGAATCCAATCAACTTTCTAAAAATATATATTATTATCTTTAAAGAATTCCTGTATGGCTGTACATACGTAGTTATAATCTAATGCACACATCTGTTTAAAAGAAATTGTCAACAAAACCTCAATAATATTAGAATATAGGTTAAATTATGAGGGTAATTTCTAACAAATTCAAAATTATGAATTTAGTTTCTAATATTAACCTATATTGATATAGGTTAATATTAGAACATAGTTGAGTTTGTGTCTATTTAATCTTTCAACTTTCAAAAGTGACTAATAAATTTTTAAATGGTCAATTTTGTGTCTATTAAATCCCAGTATTTTCAATTGTGTTAATTTTGTGTTTAACAGATTTATGAACTTTCAATTTCATGTTTAAGAAATTCCTAACAAATTCAAAAATTTTAAAAATTAATCAAACTACTGAAATCTTAAAATTTCAATTAAGATTTCAATTTTGCGTCTAGTAGATCCATGAATTTTTAAAAATTCAAAATTTCAAGGATTATATTTGAGTTTAGGAACTAAATTTCCAACTCCGATCAATCAATATTGACAAATATGCTTTGAGTACTTAATGAAGATCATTCTGAATTATAGAATTTTAATATACTATCATTCATTTTCCAAATATCTACTTGAGTACGGAAGAAATGTGGAGCCAATACATTCCCCCTCCCAAAAAAAAAAAAAATGGAGCCTATTAAAAGTTGAACCTCAACAGAATTAAGATCCAAAAGCATTGAAATCCAAAATACCAACCTTCAACATTATCAAGTCTGAGATCCATTAATAAAATAATATAACAAACAATAATTTGACTAATAATAACGGTACATTTTCTTTAATTCAACATGTGGATTAGTTCAACATATGAAGTGAAAATATTCAAACCTCTAACCTCTTGATCAAAAGTATTATCTACATGCAAAAGTAAATTATCATCCTTTGTTTGCACTATAGTTAAAGATAACTATTTAACACTTGCGACCTCACATCATCTATTTTTTATTTATTTATTTATTTTGATATATGTGAGTGTCCGGACCAGCTTACGCGCACCTCAACTAATCTTACGGAACAACCGCCTAACCCTACTACATTTGGTCGCCAAGGAAACTCGTAATATTAAATATCCTAGGTAATAAAATGATGATGTAACAAGGAGTATCCATATTCCTATAATACCATAGATTTTTCTGATGTACTTGAGCTCAACAAATAACCGCACCTAATTTATCTGGACATTTGGTCAGCAACCTTTGACGGACCGACTTCAAAATTTTAAACAACAATAAAGGAGCACGATTCAAGCAACCATTCATGAGCCAACTTCAAAAAGTTAAGCAATAATAAATGAAGCACAACTTAAGAGAGATAATAATAGCCATTGATGAGCAACTTCAAAAAGTTAAGCAATAAACAATATAAGAGCACTAAGAGAGATAGAGAGAGAATTACAAAGTTTCTGCATCATGTTTCGGATTTCCTTGGATAAAAATAGTCCACTTAGCAATAGGCATTTTAAAGCCTACTATTAGAGGAACCAGTTGAAAGCAAGCTAATCCATGAATGTAGCAAGAAAAGCTAGTGCTGATGGTACCCCAACATTCTTAAGGGATAAGCAAGCCATGAGGACCTTAGAAATCAAAATACCTCTTTGCAAAACCACACTGTAACTAACTATGCAAGAAGATTGTATAAATACGGAATCTGCGTAAAAGTTGGGTCCGGTAATGAATGTTAACTGTAAACCTAGCTAACTAGTTCACGACAGCTCGAGGCGACAGACAAGAGGGTGGGAGAACCTAGATAGATACATATGGCAACCTGTCTAACTGTACACTGAGAACGATCCTAAGTGTAAACAAGACATAAAACAAAGTCAGCAGATTCCTTACTGTGCATTTTTAGCAGGTTCTGTGTTCTCTTCCTTTTTAGACTTGTTAGATTTCGGGCTATCCAATACGGGCATGTATGCTTCACTCGTCTTCTTGAAGAGGTCCTCGGTGGCTTTTTCAGGTTCACGAGGACTGAGTAGACTCTTCTCGACATCTTCAAATTTGGCTGTTGCCCAAGGTGCGGTGCCAACACTCTTTGCAGAATTAGTTGCCGCATCTATTGTCAGCATAGAAAGTTCATCCCTAGAGGCATACCAAGAATGACCACAGGCAATGCACTCCAACTGGAATTGTAAAACCAGGGTACGTTAGCTTAGCACACTATATATTGTTCTCCACAAGTGTTTCCTAGCTATTTCATTTTTTAAACCGAACTGCAAAAGCATAATTTATTAGAGAACAAAATGCATTGTATAGATCTTATACTATACTCGGTACCATCCATAGCAATTTCAAGCTACGTGATAAGACATTTATACCTCCCTGAGGTTGAAGACTCAATCTCCACCCCATATTCATTGAAATAAATAATTAATTAATTAATTAGAAGAAAAAAAAAAAAAAACAATATACACGAGTATATACTTCAGCTAGATAGAAGCACTAGTTCTCAAAAGCAATGCATGCAAAGATATTGCCGCAAGTCAGATTGATTTCATCCAGTCTAAGGCAAAGCAAAATTCGAGGAAGAAAGAATGAGACCTTATATCGTTCTCCATGTCCTGTTTGGATAATTTCCCTCACACCCACTTTACATTCTGTGCATCTTGAACACCGAGCATCTGTCATCTGTTTCATCTTGTATAGTCATTTATTAAGTGCAAATCAAATGGTAAATTAAATGAGAAGGGGAAAATGGAGGAAAGAAGCTTGACCTGCATACGCTCAGACTCATCAGGCTCTTTATTTGCTGCTGTCTCCTCAGCAGTCAATCCATCCTGTAATGAACAATTACGGCAACTTATACTTTCTTGGTTTGAAAATGTGTGTCCACGCACACTAAGAAAAATAGAAAGAGTCATGCAGCTCATGCCCATAGGCAAATCAACACGTACACATGTTTCTAAAAAGTTAAGATTGAGGCAAATAAAAGTTATTGAATCACAAAACCATAGTCAGAATGGCATCTACGATTATACACATGGAAATGACACCGAATGGATAGGGCATCCTGGTCTGCATAAAATTTTGAATTTGGAGGTCATAGCCATCCTATTCCAAATGGGATGACAGCAACCCTTTGCTATGGGTATCCCAGGCCTCCATTGTCTGCACAACTGTTATGTTTTCGTTCTTTTTTGGTTAAATTATCAAAAATACCCCTCGACTTTAGGGTTTGTTTCAATTATACCCCTGGACTTTCAAAAGTTTCAATTATGCCCTTGAAGTTTCAAATTTGTTTCAAAACTACCCTTGGAGACATTTTCCGTTAAATTTATCGACAAAAATTGATGCGTTTGCATGTGTTTTTATCGTTTTTTCCACGTATGTGTTCAAATCTATTCACATAAGCAACAATATATATGCAAACACGTCATTTTACATCCATGAATTTAACAAAAAAAAGCCTTCAAGGGTAGTTTTGAAACAATTTTGAAACTTCAAGGGCATAATTGAAACTTTTGAAAGTCTAGGGGCATAATTGAAACAAACCCTAAAGTTTAGGGGTATTTTTGATAATTTAACCTTCTTTTTTCAAGAAGCTGCACAACCGTTATCTTTCTCTCCATGTTTATTTCTCCCTCCAGTTTTTTTTTCCTATTGCTTCACTTTCTCACAATTATATGGTAGATTTATTTAAAAATAAAACAAAATAAAAATAAACTCTCAATCTCAACCAGACTTTTCTATTCTTTTTTTAAAAAAAATCAAACTTTCATTCACATGGACAAAACAATAAGAATCAGCCTAGAACGAAAGAAGCCCAGGAAGATGAACAAAAGAAAATTACAGAAAAGGACTCTAATTGAGGAAGAAACAACAGATGGTCATAGAACTACTTAATCACAGACACACAAGAGAGATTTAAAATAGCCATAGTTCACATCTCACCAAGGACTCACAACTCCTCTAAATATTATTCTATTTCTCTCTTACCAAATGTTCCACGAGTTAGCAAGAGAGGTTGTCTACCACAGGACTCCTCCCTTACCCTTAAAGGGCAGATGAAACAACATCTGGAATAATAGAGTGTTGGGGAGGTTCTTATGGCCAGTTGGGGTGTGGCCATTATTGTGGGACATACGGGGAGAGAGAAATAATCTAGAGTTTCTTGGCCTTGATGAGGACTCCATATGATGTTTGGGCCCTTACTAGGTTCTATGTTTCTCCACGGGTCTCTATGTCCAAGTCTTTTTGTAATTATATTCTAAGGTACTATCATTCCTGATTGGCGGCCCTCCCTTTAAAGGGGGTCTCTTTTATGGACTTGTTTTTTTGGATGTCTTTGTATTCCTTTTTCTCAATGAAAGTTGGTTTATTTATCCCAAATATATATATATATATATATAATAAAAATTAAAAAATTAAAAAAAATTTAAAAAAAATCCCAACATAGCCCTTAAAACTTGATGAAAGATCGGTTTCTTACCAGAATGAAGTCTTACGGCATAGCTTTCCTTTCTATTTCAAAAAAATAGATATAATTTTAAAGAAAAAGTAGACTTTCAGTAAGAAAAGCAAAAAATCTGGACTGGTTGGTTACTTTAATGTAACCACAACATAGTTCATAGGAGGCTTTGCAATTTTTCTAAAAATAAAATAAAATTTAAGTTACTTCAAGCTCAAGTTTCCTTCTGGTTTCAAGCATGATCTAATCTATTTTCTTCCCTTCTTTTTTTTCGTAGTGGAGAGGAGGGAGAAAATTTGGAATCTTAGGCCACGATTATCCATCTATTCTTGTGAAAAGAATACGACTACAGACGGACAATGAGCAACCAGTTTTCTTTATACTTCATCTACGGTTTACTACACCTATATATCATGAGACAGAACTTTGAGTGATTTCCAACAGCTTAAAGTTTCTCTCTTTTTTTTTTTTGGATAAAAACAGCCTAAGTTATTTTGAAAATCATGAAGTGAACACTTTTCCCAAATCCAAACAAGATCAAACTTGTAAAATTTGAACTTGACAAAAAAAAATAACACATTTACCCAGATAGTTCACAACTGAAAGAAACAGAGCATGTTTAACCGACACGAGTAATTATATATATCACACAAAATTAAAAAGAGAGAATATGCATTCCATAGAGAAAAGGAAGTTTCAATGAATTTTATTCACTACATATGATATTCAAATTCCATTCCAGAAAATCCACAAGGTGGTTAGACACAAGAAATATAACAACCTCGTTCATCAATCAACCTAACTGATGTATACATGTTATGAGTTATACAAGTTGACATGATTTTAGGCATTAAAGTTAAAAAAAATAATATATATATATATAATATATATAAAGGAGAGCTATAAACATTGTATTACCTTGAGCTCATTGGGTGACATATTCAGGATTTTCGAGGGTTCCAACTCTCCATTTAACAACCGTTGAGCTAGTAAACGATTATTCTGCCAAGAGAGAAAAATAATTAACGATGGAGTGCACGGGGTTATAAATTATTGATGCACACGTGACTAAGTTCTTGACAGAGAAAATCCTGCTATTGAACATTCCTATTCAATGAATGCATCTAACAATGTTCATATTCAGTAGGTCATCCATTCTTCTTTTCAACATCACCCTCTGCTTGTTTCTTTCTTTTTTTTTTTTATAAGAAAGATCGAGAGGGAAATATATTATCACAAAAAGAAGGTTACTGAGATGAATATAAAAAGAAAGAAAACTCAGATGTAATAAATTCATTATAACAAAGGTTCTTAAAAGATGGGATCACATCTGCAGTGCATACAGGAATTGTTTTTCATTTTTAAGAATTAAGAGATTTCTATCAAGAATAAGAATTTGCCTATCTTTAAGCCAGTATGGTTACTGATAAGTATGCAGTAAGCCAGTAACACAAATAATCAGAGCTTTCTAACCTTGAGATTGAATACCAGTTGCCGCATTTTTTGGTTATACTTCTGAAAATCAGCAGAAAGAGCATCATTGGACACCTTCTCAAGAGCAGTTATTGCCGGAACAGCTGCATCTGGCCAGAGAAAAGACTTACCGCTCTGCAAAACCACAAGAAGTAAACGTTTATTGGTTACAGAAGGTATAGAATAACAGTATAGCTAATAAGCACATCTACCAAATTTTCACATCCATACTGGCTAATGGCTACATACCTTAGCATTGTTCTGTGCTACAATTGACGATTCTGGATTCTTATTTTCAAGGTTGACACCATTAGCACTAGCAGCAGTTTTTCCTATATCATCTTCACATGTGTTCTCAGGAGAATAACATATGTACTGAACCCCCTCCAAAAGTTTTTCCAACCATTTATCTCGATGAGTTTCACCTGTTAGAACGTCAAATATTTCTAATATGGGGTAGTACTCAGATCGATTGGTTGTACAGCTTCCTGGTGTTTCAGCTTTCAAGCTATGATCAGATCTGGTTGGCTCTGATTCATCTCTTGTAACATCAAGCGGAGAAATATTTTTTCTTTTGAAACTCCTTTTAGTTTTCAACTGATCTTCCTGATCAACCGGAGTATCTTCAGGCTCAATATCAGGGAGATCTCCCAATCGTGACATAGTTTTCTTAACAAGTTCGTCAATTTCTTGCTGCTTAGAGTCTTCATAATCCTTGTCAGTTAGTTTCCAAAGTTTTTTTTCAACTGTGTCATACACTTTTCGAACAATGAATCCAGGATGTTGCTTACGAATTGGAAGTTGCTTATGCAATGGAACAAAATGGACAACGCATTTGTGCATTACAGATTCTGCAGGAACCTGATCACGGTGGAAACTATAAAACAGTTCTCGAGTATCGTGCGATTGCCAGCTTCCACCTCCCTTTTTTTCAGCTTCTTCAGGACGATAAAACCACTGCCCAGTGACCATCATGCCATCTTTGTTCTGAGTAATATCCTATCAATAGGACCAAGTTCCACTGTTCAGGGACAAGAGAGTGGCTAGCTAACTTCCTCTGCAGATTACAAGTATGTGCATATATATAAAAACAAGAACTGCCATATAAGAACAAGCTAAAGAAAATATCAAGTTAAAAAAGGAAACCACTTAGTGAGAACCCAATGTCCTCCAAACTTCAAATTTCCTCTGGATGGCAGGTTAGGATTTAGAATATGCCCCAAAAGCATCCAATTATCATCACGTAAATGTTTCATACACAGTCTTCAATTTCATGGCCACACGGGAAGGAATAGGATAGGCTAGCCAAAAGCTGGCTACCAGTTTAGAATGAGTTCAAAGTTCACCTAAGGACAAGTCATAGACATCTTTTATTTTAACATCCTTATGGGTCCAAATTCCAATCCAACTTTCACATATCTCAACTAATCCCATGACATAACCTAACCACCCAATCCTACAACTTTTAGAGTTGAAAAGATCAGAATATTTAACATAGGTGATCACTATAGTTCGAAGTTACGACGTCAGCTTTCCAAGTTTTCACTTTGACTATCGAACCAATCTATGGCAGTTAGTCATGAGCATCTCCATACATAAATGGTTCCTTTCCTAAAAAAAAAAAAAAAAAAAAATTTAAAAATTTTAAAAATCCTTACTAAATTCACAAGCTAAGGGGTTTATAGTAAAAACTATGATATACTTTTCCAAAAAAAGGAGTGACCAATTGAATGAACGAAGTATCGACAGTTCAAATAGCATATGTCCAACCATTTGAATTGAGCCACAATTACATAAATGTTTCCCATAAAGAGATGATGGCAACAAATGAAACCATTAAAATCAATTTCATAGTCTGTAACCTTTTGAATTTGTTTCGTGAACAGCTTATCTGTATAGACATCCTCAGACACAGATGGAAAGGCACTCCCTCAAGCAGTTTAGTAACAATACAAAGGGAGCTCACTGCATTCATTTCATCCATTAAAAAAGACATTCGAATGCACTTGTACAAACTCAAAGAGCCAATACATGAAAACGTGAATAAGAGCGTTGTAGATCACTTATCAACGTGCATCAGAAAAGGTTTACATCACACAATTCCAAGACATAGCAAAAGATTAGATATCAAAAAATCAGACAGAGGAAGAAAATGATTAAGCATACCTTAATAATTGCCACATAAGGTTTTTGATCCTTGTCCTCGGGAACTAGAAGCACCGGATCCTCCTACCAACAATCAAAAGAAAATTAATAACAACAAAGACAAACAGTGATGAAGGTGGTGAATATTATTACTTGAGAAGACAAATTCGGAAAACGATGCCTTCAAATTAGGGATACACTAAGCCCTAGCTACCACCAACTATAGATATCCACATTTCACGCCTTCATTCTCGCATTTATCTCAAGCCCATCACGACTACCAATACTAAATTGTTTACCAAACAATTTGAGAAAAAAAAAATGAGCAACCTAAGTAAAATCATCAAAACTATTGAAACACCAAGAACCAACCAACCAATAACACAAAGTAACTCACGAGGTCATATCTGTTCCCATCATATTCAAACGCATTGTAATGGCTCTTCCGTCCCCTCCCTTTCCCAGAAACCCTAACAGCATCCCCAATCGGCTTCGCATCCTCTTGCGACTGATCATCCTCATCTTCATCTTCCGGCTGCTGTTGTTTAGACGCTTCCAACTCCTTCTCCCCCTTGTTACTACTCCTTCTACTTCTGCGAATCCTCTCTTCCCCTTCCTCCTCCTCCTCCTCCTCTTGAAGCTTCATCTTCTTCCTCTTCCTCCGAATTGGCAAGTTGTCGTCTGAATTTGAGGATTGCTGCTTCGTAGCCGGCACTTCGTCTTCCTCGTCGCTAGTGGAAATCTGCGCAAATCTCCGGTTACCCATCGTGAAATAAGCGAGGGTTTCGTTTCAATGGCAGATGTTCAGTCTCCGAATCTCTCTCTGTGACTGGGAATTTTGTTCCTCCAATTGAAGAAATGGCTTTTGGATTTCGCGGGGAAGAACTAAGAAGAGCGTGACCGAGAAAGGGGTTTTATAGGATGTGGACCTGGTAAGAAGTAAATTCCCCACGCTTTATGTCCCTCTCCATAAACCCTGCCGCCCTACGGATGACAATTAACCAAATTACTGTTTTAACCCCTATAGTAAAAGTTTTTTTTTTTTTTTTTTTTTTTTTGCCAATTACTCCCTAATATTTGGTTGTTTTCACTTTGTCCCTGCTGCCTTGATTTTTTGTTTTCTTTTTTTTAGTTTAACAAATATAGGTGGAAGAATTGAATCATTGAACTCTTTGATTTTTTGTTTTCTTTTTTTTAGTTTAACAAATATAGGTGGAAGAATTGAATCATTGAACTCTAGAATGCTAATTGGTGCTACATCTATTGAGCATGAGCTAAACTGTAAGTTGTTTTGAAAGGGCCATTTAGCCCTTGGATTGGGTTTTCATACTCAACTTAACGTTTGGAATGTTGGTTTAAATAAACAAGGGTTGGGTTATTTTACTCTTTTTTGTTATAGTACTCTCGTCTTGCTATTATAGTTCACTCAGGTTCTTTCAGTCTCATTGTCATCAGTGACCACCTCTATTTCGATGACCGTCACCGACGCCAGCGACAATTCTAACGAATATTTCGATGACCATCGCTATTGATCGAATTTTTTTTATTTCTTTTCTTCTACCTCTTTTCTACCATTTCTTTCTTTCTTTTCGTTTTTTATTTTTCAAAATGAAAATGAGAAGAAGACAGAGAAAATTAAAAAATAAATTTCCAACCATTGATTGCGGTGGCAGTCGCCGGAGGTTCTCAGGAACGACAGTAGTTCCAAGTTATTCTTACCCATACGTACCTATGAATAACTTTGTTTTGTATATGTTGTGCAGTTGTATTTTTTTTACATTATGATTTGAAATATATCATTTGTTGCTAAATAATATACATTTTTTAATATATATATATATATATATATATATATATATATACACACACACACACAATTTTGTTGTCAATAATACATAAGTTATGCACAATTATTTTAGTTCAATTACATGTGGGATTTGACATATACTTTATTTCTTAAGGTTGAAGGTTTAAAATTCCATACTTTTTATTTGTTGTATTAAAAAAATGTTAGTGAATGTTGCATTTCTTGCTTTTTTTTATTGGATTTTTTTTAAAATGTTAAACATTGGAAAAGTTTGAAAGATTTATTTAGTGGTTTTTTTTATAGGTGTGGTTAAAATAAAATGTGTCACTTTATATGTTGGCATTTAACGACTTTAAAATATATATATATATATTACATTTTATGAGTTTTTTTTTGTTAAAAAAATAGAATAGATAGCAAAATCGATTGTCATGTTTACCATTCTCATTACACAAAATATAATAATGATAATAAAATAAAGGAAAAAATACTTTTTTGGTCCCTGAGTTTTAAGCAATAGGTGTGTTTGGTCCCTAGGTTTTCAAAATAGACTTTTTTAGTTATCGAGTTTTTAGAAATAAGTTTAAAAGATCCCAAAGTTTTCAAAATTGACCTTCTTAGTTTATGAGTTCTGAGAAATAGGTTTAAAAGGTCCTTAATATTTTTTTTTAATTTTATTTTTTAATAAAAAAAACCATTCAATATTAAAAAATAATACATAAATATTAATTTAAAAAGTTGAAAAAATAATATTAGGGACTTTTTAAACCTATTTCTCAAAACTCAAGGGACTAAATGTAACGCCCCAGGCCCAAGATTGGGAATCCGGATTTTAAGGCCCCGACATTCGCCTGCGACCCGGCCACGTTGAGTGAAGACTATCCCCACAAACCACATGCTTCCTAGGAAAATTCCCAAGAGGTCACCCAACATAGAACTTCTCCAAGCTAAGCATGTTTAACTTCAAAGTTCCTATGATTGAGCCACCGAAAAGGAAGGTGCACCTTGTTGGTATAGGTAGTATCTATCAATTCTTTTAAGCTTATCTTGACCATGCTTTCATGTCCTCAGGATCCCTCTCATTCGGATGTGGTCTCGGTTCATTCATGTACCCCTCCTAACTCGGGTGTTACACTAAAAGGTCCATTTTGAAAACTTAGGGACCTTTCAAACCTATTTCTCAAAACACAAGGACTAAAAATGTCTATTTTGAAAACTCAGAGACCAACACACACATATTTCTTAAAACTCAGGGACCAAAAATGTAATTTTTTCTTAAAATAAATAAATAAATAATTTTAACTCCTTACTACTATAACCAACATTGCACCCAAAATACAAACTATATGAACCTATACTAAAATAAGACTATAATAACCACATACTATTATAACTAACTCGACGCCCCAAACAACCCCTTAATCTTTGTTATGTCTTGAACTTTTGTTCATCTCACCCCTAAAATCACTAAACATCAAACGAGGGAAGACATGTGAGTTTTTTTTTTTGGAATAGTAATAGTTATGTGTTTTTTTTAACAGCTACAAATGGTAGTTTGTAGGACAATAATAATAATCTTTAAAAAAATCATTTTTCACTCTTAATTGAAATATATATATTTAAATCATCGAATTAACACTTTTAAAATGTTAGAGATTATTATATGAAAAAAGAATGTTAGAGAAAAAAGTGTAGAGAGTACGTGCATCTAAATATTAAAAACTATAAGTACCTAAAGTGAACATAACTCAATAATGATTAACATGTATCTTCAATAGGTCATATTTTTGAATCTCTCATCCACGTGTATTATCATAAATCACATAGGTTGTTAAAAAAAAATGGCCATAATGAACAACGGCTAAAAACTAAAGATATTCATAATTATGGCTACTATGCTTTAGGAGAAGAGAGTGGATAGTTTACGTTTCATTTATATCCATGATACATACTCGTATTCGCTGCAAAATGGTTTTTTTTTCAAATATTTTTTTTATATTCTCTCATTGTCTCCCACCACATTTGACTCATCATCCACATCTATGCATTTTAAAATTGTCCTTTATTTTTGAAATTTTTCTAATTTTAAACACTTCACATAAATCTATTTTATTCAACCTTTTTTTTAATAACAAAATCAACAAGGTTGAGGGGAGACAAGATGGAGCATGAGAAGCTGAGGATAAACAAAGCAGTTGGAGATCGAAGGAAATAAAAAATATAAGAGAGATTCAAACGAAATTGGTTGTTAGGAAAATGGAGAGTTTCAGCCGACCTAGTTACTTAGCAAGATGGAGGTTTTTTTTTTTCTTTTTTTTTTCTTTTTTTAATTTTAATTTTAATTTTATTAATAATAATAATAATTATTATTATTATTATTTATTTTTATTGTTTCAATAAATGGTGGCAAGTAATTATAGTTTATATACCTACATACACATACACATACATATACATAGTTTTGATTTTACCCTTTCTCATATGTGAATTCAATGGTCATTGGCATGTACCATCGACCATGAGGTCAGAGGTTCGAATCCTCCACCCCTAAATGTTGATGTGTTAAAAATATATATATATATATGAATTCAATGGGTGACCCCAACTATTGTTTTTTAAATTCTTTAATATTATTGTTCATTTTACTTGTTAGGATTACTCATTTTCAGCGTATTTATATGTAATTACCAATGTTTATCTTTGTTTATCTCATAGATTGTTTAAAGTCTCTATGTACATTTTTAAATCCTTTAATATTATTCATTTTACTTGTTAGGATTACTCATTTTCAGTGTGTTTATATGTAATTATCGTTGTTTATCTCATAGTCAACAAGAGTATAGTTCAACTGACATAAAGTTGTACTAATGACTATGATATTATCTTTACTTAGAAGAGAGAAAAAAAATACCACAATTGTGCACAACTGTACTTGAAATCGTGCTTCTTAGGAAAGGAGGCTCACACAGAAAAATTATTAGATGTTTTCCGATGCAAATTTTTTATATTACAATTTTTTTATTGCGATTTATTAAGATTGTTTATGGTACATATACACTTCGGTCTCTTGGTGTGTCTTTTCAAGGGATGCATCTTGAAAATAACAAATACAAACCATGGATTTAAAATTTCGACAATCAAACATTATGTGGAGAAAAAAAAACTCATAGCTCATTGGATAATAAATCAATTACCATTTTAAAAGTTGATGTTCAACTCTCTACCATTGCAATTATGGAACTTAAAACATTGTTTTTTTTTTCCACAATGCAAAGGTTGGAATTTGAACTTCTAACATTTTAATGATAGGCGTTATATATATGTCTTGACCAATTGAACTATGTTCGGTCATTTGGCAATGAACAATCATTTTTTATTTTTTATAAAAAATATAATTTCATTCTTTTTAATATTTAAAAACAATCACTATTATTAAAAAAAAAACTATAATTGATTTGTTAAGTATTTTTTATTTAATATTATAACAATTTAATTGTAATTTTTTTTGAGTGTTTAATTATAATTTAATTACTAAAATAACAATTATTTTTTATTTTTATTTTTTTTGAAACCTGATTTTTTATTCTTTATAAAACTATAATTTCATGTTTTCTTTTACTAACTGTTTCGAATAAAGTGTTAAAATTAGTAATGCTTATTTAAATTTAATTTTAAAAAATTACGGAAAAAATGCAATACAATATTATAACAATTAAAAGAACAGTGATATTATCTTTACTTGAAAGACAACAAAAAAAAAACCCACAATTGTGCACGATCGTACTTGAAATCGTGCTCCTTAGTGTTGAGGATCTCACGTCGGAAAGATTGGTGGAGACCTCACAATATATAAGCTTCAAGGGTCACTCCACTCATTGCCAATTGGTTTTGAGATGGAAGCCCATATAATATAATACTTAGGAGGTGGCACGGGAAAATTATTAGGTGTTTTCGGTGCATTGAGGCCCCATTTTTTAAACCGGTACTTTTGTCATTTCTTTCTCTTACATCCAACGGTGCAAAACTATCAGTCTCGTTGTACCGAAAACACCTAAAAATTTCTCGTGTGCACGACCACGTGCGAAGGAGGTGTTTTGAACTAAAACGTAGGCCTTAGAAAGACTCATCCCAAACGTTGTCGTATCTTGCAGAGATGCATTCAGCATTCTAATAATTGTTGTTTTTAATCTCTATTTTTCTAATTTGTTTTAAATCAATTCGTTTTGCCTAATTTCTTTTAAATAATTTTTCTTTAGTCATCTAATTATTCCGGAATAAAGACTGTAACAATATTTTTAAAAATTATATCAAAGTGTTGAATGTTTTTTTTTTTTTTTTGTTGAGGGATGATAAATCTTGATCCATCACAGATTGTTATTTAATTTAAGTTAATAGTAAAAATATATATTGTCAAAATTATGGAACCACTTACAAAATTAGGCACGTTTACCAAAAAAAAAAAAAGAATAAAATGTGGGTTTCATTTCAAATTTAGAAATCACTTTCAAAAAAGGAATAATGTCGTTCGAAAAAAAATGATTGATGTCATTCTCATTCTTTATTCTGTGAGTCACACCGTTCTTTTTATTACTCTATATCATTTGTCCTTTCTCTCTCTCCTCTGTCCTCACGATTTCATCTTCAATTTTTAGAGTCATTTTTTCCATATTTTTAAAATTATGATTTTTAACATGCAATCAATTGTATTTTCTTTGATTTTTTTTTAAATGTCTCACAATGGTGTTCATAAATACAAAATACTAATTTTTCCTCTTATTTTAAAGACCAAAAAATTCATCTTCTCAAAAAAAAAAAGACCCAAAATTTCTAACATTTTCTCTCTGTGATATACAGTAAAATTATCTTCCTTCAAAACAACTAAGTTTTTTCTTTTATCTTGTTGCGATCTGCCTAATTTTACTTTAGTTTCTACTTTTTATTTGTTCTTTTATTTCCCATGTTTTTTTTTTTTTTTTTTTTTTTTTTGTAAAGTACATATGTAACTGAAACTACAAATATTATATTTAATTTGAGTTGTTAGGAAATTAACAAAAATACTTTTTAATTAAATTTTGTGTTATTAATGACATAGTTTATTATTATGAATTGAGAAGAATACTTCAAATTGTATATTAGAGAACAAATCTCAGGTATATATATACAGAGAACTAAGGAGTTGATAACAGAAACTAAACTTCTTTCTAACTAACATTCTAACAGCTTGATAATTTCATAAAGCTGAAGAGTAATAAGGATATATATCCTAATATGCCCCCCTCAAGATGGACTATCCAAATTGAGGATTCCCATCTTGGACATGAAGTTGTGGATGTCTGAAGCTGTCAAGGCCTTGGTGAACATGTCGGCAAGCTGAGAAGAGGAACGAATTGGTAGGACTTTAAGTTTCCCGATGTTGATAAGATCTCGGACGAAGTGGCAGTCAATTTCTATATGTTTCGTTCTCTCATGGAAAGTAGGATTTGTAGCAATAGCAATTGCCGCAACATTGTCACAATATACTAAAGCTGGTGAAGGGATGTAATGTGAAGATCTTTTAGAAGATGAGAAATCCACGTTAATTCATTTGCTACAACAGCTAGAGCACGATACCCTGCTTCAGCAGAAGACCTTGATACGGTTGCCTGTTTCTTCGATTTCCAAGAGATGAGTGAATCACCCAGGAATATGCAAAAACCCGTAACAGATCTTCTTGAATCAGGACATGACCCCCAGTCGGCATCCACATAAGCTTTGAGTTGGAAGGAATTGGTAGTATTTAACAAAATGCCTTGTCCCGCAGTCCCCTTAAGATACCGAAGCAAATGTTGGACAGCGTTCAAATGTTCACTGTATGGCTTTGATATGTATTGGCTTAACTTGTGGATTGCAAAACAAATATCAGGTCTTGATATTTGTAAATAAAGTAGTTTTCCAACAAGCCGACGATAGTGTGAAGCATCATCAACAGACAAAGGATCACCAGCAGTAGCAGAAAGCTTCAAATGGGGTGCCATTGGGTGAGGCACAGGTTTTGCAGCTAAATAACCACCATCCTCAATAATCTGGAGGCAATATTTCCTTTGATTGAGGTAAAGGCCAGTTTTCGAGCGTGAAATTTCAAGCCCCAAAAAATACTTGGCATTGCCCAAGTCCTTTAGCATAAAGTTTGTGCGCAAAATGGTTTTTACTGCTTCAATATTTTGAGATGACGGTCCAGTGATGAGAATATCATCAACATAGACAAGAAGCGCCACAAATGAGGAACCTTTACCTTTTGTGAATAACGAATAGTCCGCTTTTGACTGAGAGAAACCATTCGCAATGAGAACATAAGAGAATTTTGAGAACCATTGTCTTGAGGCTTGTTTCAAGCCATATATCGATTTATTCAGCTTGCATACATGAGGAGTTGAAGAAGACTCTCTCTTTTCTCTATAATATCCCAAGGGAAGAGTCATGTATACTTCTTCGAAAAGGTCTCCATTTAGGAAGGCGTTATTTATGTCCATTTGTGCAAGCGCCCATCCGAAGGAAGCAGTTAAGGACAAAAATAATTTGACAGTAACAACCTTCGCAACGGGAGAAAAAGTGTCCATGAAATCTACTCCTTCTTGCTGATTGTATCCTTTTGCGACAAGGCGGGCTTTGTATCTATCAACAGACCCATCTGCCTTGTATTTGACACGATAGACCCATTTTCAGCCGATTGCTTGGTGTCCAGGGGGAAGAGGAACAATACTCCATGTATGAGTACGTTCCATTGCTGCGATCTCATCATCCATAGCAAGCCTCCAAGGTGCCAATTTTGCTGCTTGATGGTAGTAAGTGGGTTCATAGATAGTAGACACATTCAAAATGAAAGCTTTGTAATTAGCAGACAGTCTATCATAAGCTAAGTACTTGCTCAACGGATATGGACTGTTTGATACCATCGGAACATAATTAGTGACTAGATTACAATGGTAATCTTGTAAGAAGTTTGGTCTGTGGTGTTGCCTGTTTGACCGTCGTAGAGGAGCTTGGACAACATCAGCATTGGCAGGATCAACATCAGGGGTTTGAACAACATCGGCAGGATGATCATTATCAGCATCAACAGTAGGTATATGCTCAAGTACCTCAGATATTGAAGGATCAGTAGGCATGGCGTTTGGATTGCCATTGCCAGCAACATTACTAATTTCAATGTCATCAACAACATGATCTTTAGACAAAAAACTATCTGAAATGGGACATGGCAAAACATGATCAGGAAATATCATGTCAATAGAGGAATGAACATCATCTGATATAGTATGAAAGGGAAAAGCATCCTCAAAGAAAATCACGTCTCGGGAGACAAAAAATTGTCTTTTGCTGATGTCGTACAGTTGATATCCTTTAATACCTGCCGGATATCCAAGAAAAACACACTTTGTGGCACGTGGATCAAACTTTGATCGATTTGCAGCTAAGGTGGATGCATAGCATAGGCATCCGAATACTTTCATGAAGTTGTAATCAACATCTTTGTTGTTTAATACAGCAAAGGGAGACTGATTCGTCAATAATGGCATTGGAGTCGTGTTGATCAGGTATGTGGCAGTAAAAACACACTCACCCCAAAACCTCAAAGGGACTTTAGACTGAAAAAATAAGGCTCGGGCAACATTGAGCAAATGTTGATGCTTCCGCTCGACAACGGAATTCTGTTGTGGTCTTTCCACACACGAGAATTGATGTATAGTCCCTTTTGCAGCAAAGAGATCAACAAAACGCAATTCTGGTGCATTATCCGAACGGAAAATCTTGATGGTTTTGGAAAATTGAGTCTCAACAAGTGCAAAGAAACGAGGTATGATGTACAAAGC
Source organism: Luffa acutangula (assembly GCA_036850905.1). NCBI lineage: Eukaryota > Viridiplantae > Streptophyta > Magnoliopsida > Cucurbitales > Cucurbitaceae > Luffa > Luffa acutangula. Next base: position 46,317,971 of record CM072097.1, read on the forward strand.
ATCTGATTTATTTCTCATGAGATAAGTCCATGTGAAGCGAGAACAGTCGTCAACTATAGTAAAAAAATACCTATATCCCGCATGAGTGGGCATCTTAAACGGACCCCAGACATCACAATGTACCAAGTCAAAAGTACTTGAAGCAATATTATTGTTTGATACGAAAGATAACCTCTTCTGCTTAGCCAGAGGACATACATGACAAGGAGAATTATGTGAAGAGAGGTTTTGTAAACTCAAAACATCTTTTAACAACAACAAACGTTTGAGAGATGGATGCCCTAATCTAGAATGCCAAGTATCAACACTGACTGCACAAGAGACTGATGAACAAATGGCTGACTTATCTTTTAGCTGGAACAAATACAATCCGTTAGAACAATTAGCCCTGCCAATCATCCTCAATTGAAACTTGTCCTGTATGACACTAGAATCAGCATGAAAGGTGAGTGTAACATTCTCGGTTTGCAAAAGGCAACTCACTGAAATCAGGTTGTAAGCAAACTTGGGTACAAATAAAACATCTCTCAATAGCAAGTCATCTGCTAGTTGCACATCCCCAATAAACTCAACTTTGACACGGTAAGCAGTTGGAAGAATAATAGTGATATCATGTACTTTACGCCAATTCTTAAACAGAGAAAGTGAGTTACATATGTGCCTAGAAGCTCCCGAGTCTACAATCCAATTATTGATGCTATAGTCAACTGAGTTTGAAGCTAGAGCACAAATACCTGCTGTGTGGGTGACAGTAGCAGCCACTGGTTCGGTTTTGCTCGTTTGAACATGGCTGGACAGCAAATCCATCAGTTGAGAATACTGGCTAGCATTGAGACTTTGGAAGAAATTGGATTGTGAAGATTGTGAGACTGAATTAGCTGGAACGGTTCTCGGGACTTCAGGGCTGGTACTCTGATTTCGTTGTTTATATCCAGGGGGATATCCATGGATTTTGTAACATTTGTCTACCGTGTGACCCTTGATATTACAATGGGTGCAGAATGGTCTTTGTCCTTCTCGCTTCCGAGAGCGATCTTGATTGTATCTCTTCGAATTATCAACAGCTGGAGCGGCCAACGTAATTGCTTCTGTCGATGTAGTTGCAGCAGCAGACCTTTGGTGTTCTTCTTGGATGATTAGAGAGAAAACATTATCGATTGATGGTAGTGGATTCATCAAAAGAATTTGGGCGCGAACGGTTGCATAAATATCACTCAGACCCATCAAGAATATCATAATGAATTCAGAATCAAGATGTTCAAGAAGGGGTTTTATGCCTCCGCAAGAACAATCAAAGGCAGGTCTGTAATCAATAAGTTCTTGCCAGATTGTGATGAGTTTAGTAAAGAAAACCTCTACACTCATCGTTCCTTGCACCATAATCACCAATTCCTTTCTCAACTGGTATATTCGAGGCCCATTAGACTGTTTGAATCGTTTCCGCAGGTCATCCCAGATCTTCTTCGCAGAACCAGCGTAAACTATGCTCGCCGCAATTTCTTTACTTACAGAATTAAGTATCCAAGAAGCTATAATATCGTTGTTGCACTTCCAAGCTATTGATCTTGATTGATTTCCTTCGGGTTTTTGGATTGTTCCATCAATAAACCCTTCTTTGTTCTTCCCTGACAACGCCATGATCATTGCCCGACTCCAAGAACCATAATTGGATGCTCCTAACAATGGCTGAGTAACTAAGACAGTGGTTGACGTGAGAGAATGATGCAGAGAGTAGGGATTCATCTGTGCATCGATTGTTGAAATTTCTTCACTAGCTCCTTTGTCTGCCATAGTGACGAGAAGAAAAGAATAAGGAGAAACAAGGGTGAAGAAATCTGCTCGCAGGGAGCTTATTGCTCTGATACCATATTATGAATTGAGAAGAATACTTCAAATTGTATATTAGAGAACAAATCTCAGGTATATATATACAGAGAACTAAGGAGTTGATAACAGAAACTAAACTTCTTTCTAACTAACATTCTAACAGCTTGATAATTTCATAAAGCTGAAGAGTAATAAGGATATATATCCTAATATTTATATATTTAGAACCATTTATGTGAATATAACCTATTTTAGTAAACTAGTCTTAACCTTTTGTGAACATCTGTAATTATTTTATTTTAAAAAATATTGTAGTATTATTTAGTCAATGACTTTTTTTTAGTTCAACAACAATTGGGGTGAGGAGATTCGAACTTTTGACCTATTGGTCGAAGAAACATACCAATTTTCTCTGACTAATCAGTGCACTTTAATTGATTATTAATATAAAAAAATATTATGGTAATTATCTATCTTATTTCACTTCCAAATGGACCTTGAAAGTAAACAACATCAATGGAATTGTGATTATAAATCCAAACAAGTTTTAGTAAACAACATCAAAGGAGCATTCCCTTTTCGACTGATTTCATTACTGTTCCAACTCATCATTTCGAATTTTGGTAAGTCAACAGAGTCTAACATCAATAGTTTCACTTTTTCGAAATTCATTCTCTTTATTATTATTATTCAAAATAAGAATAAAGAGAATGAATTTCAAGTTTTATCCCAATTTCGAACCACTGACCTTTTTACTCATTAATACAAGTTTTATCTCAATTGAAGCTATGCTCGTGTTGACATTTTCAAGTTTTTTTTTTTTTTTTTTTTTAAGAAAGATGGGCATTTCCAAGTTATATTGAGTTCCATGTAAAAGATAATAATGATAATAATAAAAAAGATCCATTATACTTTGGTCTCGTCCTATCAAAATATATGTCTTTTACATACTAAAATTTAATTGACATCGTCTTTAAAAAAATGATTTCTCTTTTTTCTTTTTTCTTTTTATTATTTTGTATAAGAAAATCGATTTCTCTTTTGAATGTCTATATTTGATTAATTTTCTAAATCATAGGATAAGAATATTAGAAAAGAAAATATTTTTTCCTTGCAATAATTAGTGGGGATTATAAGTTCCACTATGGTTGTTTAGAATGTGGTAGGGACAAAATACAAAATTATAAGTTAAGTTGCGTAGGGTCGTGAAACACATCACAAATCCAAGGTCTAAACTAAAAATTTAATATTGTGTGTGATAATCATTTGTTTTTTAGTTTTTGAAAATTAAACTTACAAATACAATCACCATCTATAAAATTATTTGTTTTGTTATCTACCTACTTCTCATACTTTAAAAAATCAAGTCAAGTTTTGAAAACTAAAAAACCAAAAGTTTTCAAAAATTTATTTTTATTTTTAGAATTTGACTAAGAATTCAAATGTATCAGTATCACTAATGTAGACAAATAATATTGTAAGAAAATTGAGTGAAAACAAGCATAATTTGTAAAAACCAAAAAACCAAAAAGTTATCAAACGATGCCTAAATGTTTTCCAAAATCATTTTAACGATAGATTGACAAAACAAGTTTAATTTTCAAAAGAATAAAATTAAACCTGATTTTATTTATTTTTTAAATATATATTTTTTTTGAAATAAATTTATTTTTTAAATATTATTGTTTGAAGAAAATTAATTCGAATCTTATAAATCAACGGATCAAATAAAAACAATTAAGTTTAAAAGACCAAATTGATTTTCTCAAAAAGAAAAAAACAAATGGATTATTTAATCAAAATACGTAAGCATGGAGACTAAAGCAAAAAAGTAGTTTTTATTTATTTATTTTTTATTTTTTAGTACACAGAAAAAGTAGGTATAAACAATAACAATAATGATGACAATTGACAACTAATAGAGTATTTAGGGTCATTGTTAATAAATCAAAGCAAAGCAAAAGAAAAGCACCTGATTCGAAGAATCTAAAAAATAACAAATTAAAAATTACCACGTGGCAAACGGAGAGATAAGTGGAGCAGAGTAAAACCGTACACTCAGCCGCACCGAATCCGGCCACCTCCTTCTATTTCGCAGACCTCTTTTCTCTCTCTTTCTCCAATTCTTTCCACGAAAGATAGAGTGAGAAGCAAGAACAAAATTTCCTTTCGGCATCTCTCGCTCTCCGTCACTCGCTCTCCAAATCTCTTACAAAAGAAAAACGAATTTCAATTCAACGCCGGATAATCCTACTCTTTCAGGTAATTGTTTGAAGATGAAATTCCGAAAACATCTCCATGTTCGATCCATTTTTGTTTGTTTGTTTTCGTTTTCGATTTTGTTATCGTCGCGGTTGAGGTTGTCGTTGTAGTGTGGATTTGTTTTTACTGTATTTTCTTGCTTTGTTATGGATTTCTTTGGAATAGATAGTATCTGAGCGGTTGCACATTGTTTAGAATCGCGCTATGGCTCTCGTTTCACATACTGGTTCGGCTCGCCGGATTGGTGCTGAGAGTGTAAGATGCAGAGGAGGAAATATGGCTTTCAACTCGTCGGCTCATATCGAGTCGTTGAAGATGAAGGAGAATCCTATTGGTTCGTCTTCCCTGTCGTGTAGTTCTGGTAATATCACGCATGGTTTGCGTATGAGCGCGGGGATGGCGTCGAAGCGAGGGGGCAGGGTGATTGTTGCTGCAAGTCCGCCGACCGAGGACGCTACAGTGGCTACCGAGCCGTTGACAAAAGAGGATCTCGTGGCTTATTTAGCTTCTGGATGCAAGCCTAAGGAAAATTGGAGGTTAATATTTCATATGCCTTACCGTATTTAAATCAGAAAATGATCATCTGAGTGGCTAGCCTAACTGAATCGACTGGCTTTCGTGTTGTATTACTTTCCTCACTATATATTTTTCGTTGCATGTTCAAATTTAGTCATGTTTCGTTTATTATTATTATTATTATTATTTTCTTTTTCATATTTATGTATTTTTGTAGTATACTTTGGTTTGAGCTGCTTTGGTTGTTATTTACAAGTTACAACTAGCAAATTTGTTTAACGGAAATGGCCATGTGCTTTGCACAATTTCCAGCTGTATGTTTCCTATTTACGTACAAAGTTATGAATCGTATGTTTATTTGACTTTAGAAGCCTTCAGGTCTAATTTTCTGAAGGTTTGAGTATTAGATACATATCCGATTCATATCTTGTTACTCTCTTTCCGTGTATGGCATACTCCCTTAGTGAGATATTATTACCCCTCTATCAGGTTCCTGCATTTAACTTCTTAATGCCAGTAAGAATGGGGGTGTATGGGTGTGTATGTTTTTTGGGTTGTTTCTTTACTTGTTCTACTGCTATTTGAAAACCCTATCATATTGGCATCCACTTTTTGATAATTTGATCCTGAGTGCCCTGCAGAATTGGTACAGAACATGAGAAGTTTGGTTTTGAGATTGGAACTTTACGTCCCATGAAGTATGACCAAATAGCTGGGTTGCTAAATGGCATTGCAGAGAGGTTTGACTGGGAAAAAATAATGGAGGGTGACAACATTATAGGGCTCCAGCAGGTAAACCACATTCTCTGCCTGTAAGCTAAGGGGAAATAGCAACTTAGCTTCTATGCACCTCATGTTACGTGTTTAATACTGATATGTGAATCAAGATTTTTTTTTTTCTTTTTTCTTTAGTAAATGCTCTATCGATATCCTCATGGAAGAATATTTCCATTTTGTTCCTTTGAATTCATTTGAATAACCCGAGATTACTATGGACCAGGGAAAGCAAAGTATTTCACTGGAGCCTGGTGGTCAATTTGAACTTAGTGGTGCCCCTCTTGAAACTTTGCATCAAACCTGTGCTGAAGTTAATTCACACCTTTACCAGGTTTGTGCTTTTTGTATGTTGGTCCTGTGTGGGGTGTGGACATTTTCTTTTTCTGTTTTTTCTCGATGCCCGTCAACATTTTATTTTGTTAGAAGGAGAGATTAGTGGAGGAGCTTTGGGCTTTCATTAGATTTAACTGGGTGTTTGTTAATCAGACCTTTTATAATTACTCTTTGAGGCTCGTTCTTTTGGATTGAGATTCTTTCTCGTGATTAGTAGTTGGGGCCTTGGTTTGTGGGCTTGTTTTTTGTATGACCTTTTTATTCATTTTTCTTTATGAAAGTTTGGTTTCTTAAAAAAAAAAAATTGTCAGAAGTTTCAAGCATTCATCTATTAATTATTTACTTGATGCAGAAGGATTATAGAGAGTTGATATTGATTTCGAAAATCTAGATGAGGTGTGTATTGGCTTTGTAATTGCCAATTATCTTACTACTTTTCTTTTCATTAGGTGAAAGCTGTTGCAGAGGAAATGGGTATTGGATTTTTAGGAATAGGGTTCCAGCCTAAATGGAGACGGGAAGACATACCTATAATGCCCAAGGTATAACTGTGAACTAAATCTAGTTTCTAATTTTAAAAAATTCCTGTTCATTTCTTTTGTTGGGGCTGGGGGGTGATGGGAGAAAATATAGTAGCTATATGTCATTGGCATTCAATTATTATATGTTGCATTGGACTTGGTTCCTTACATGCCTATTCCACTTCTCTATATGTTTCACTTTCCTCACATGTTTTACATTAATAGTTATTTGGTCTCAGGGACGATACAAGATTATGAGAAATTACATGCCCAAAGTCGGTTCACTTGGACTGGATATGATGTTTAGGACATGCACTGTGCAGGTGAGACATAAACATAATTACTATAGGTATTTGGTTTCATCCAAATATATCTCCTCTAAATTAGGTCAACAAGGCTACTTTTCCTAAATCAGATCAATTATTCAAGCATTTTTGTCTAATCATTCTTTTTAGGTTAATCTAGATTTTGATTCAGAAGCTGACATGATCAGAAAATTCAGAGCTGGCCTTGCTTTACAACCTGTGAGAAACTTTGTCTTTGCAATTTTTTTCTAAAAGTTGTGTCTATGTACTATATTTCCCTTTTAAAAAAAGGGCTTTCTATTTATTGTGTCTATGAACAGATAGCAACTGCTCTGTTTGCCAATTCACCATTTACCGAAGGAAAGCCAAATGGTTATTTGAGCATGAGAAGGTTCTACCATTACCCATGCTCTTGTTTGCATATAAATCTTCTCTCCCCCCACCCCTCTTTTCTCCCTTTTGTTCTGAATTGGTTTTCTGCATTTGAACAGCCAGATCTGGACTGATACAGATAATGACCGTACTGGCATGCTTCCATTTGTTTTTGATGACTCCTTCGGGTAATCTGTCACTTTTAGAACTGAGCCCTTTTGTAGGAGTACTTTTCTTTTAAATCTTTCCTGGGTTTTCTTCTTCCTTAATATACGTTGATGATTAAATTCAGTGTTTTCTTTTTGTTTCCGAAAGAAAGAAAAAAAAATCAGTGTTTTCTTTTGTAATCTTCCTATGGCATACTTCAGTAAGTTATTCTCTTCGAATATATGTTGAGGTGAGTGCAAGCTATCCTTGACACTCTGGATGTAAAAAAAAATCGTATAGTTATTTTTGAAGTGGAAAGTGATGACTCATGTATTTCGAAAACCAATTGGTGGTTCATAGCATGCATCATGAGTCTCATGACTGTTCAATGAAGCTTATTCAGTTTCTTATCTCAACAAAATTTAGCTTGGTTGAATGAAGTCAAAGCTGTTTGAAAATTTGGAAAATTTTAGGGGTAGAGGGGAATCTATTTGATTTTTGGAATTAATGTCTTCTGTAGTCTCTTCTTGTTATCTCTAGCCTATGGTTTTTATAATCAGTTCCCTTTTTCCTTTGGTGTCAATTAGAGAGCCTTTTTCTAATCTCCTTTGGCCTTGGGTGATAGGGTATAATCTTCTCTTCCCTACTTAATGAAAGGTTAATGTTTCTTATCCCCGAAAAAGAGAAATGACAGAAAGAGATAACTCTGCTGCTCACTTTGGGCTTCCACTTGCTCTGTCGGTGGAAAAATACCTTCATTTTTTAAAATGGGTTTCAAGAATACTTCTGACGGGATTGTAGTTCTTTTGTGTTTCGTTGTGTTACTTTGCAGCCCCTTGGTGCCCTAGCCTTTGTAACTTCTTGTAATCTTTCATTTTCAGTTTTCTTTTTCGGGGTTATGGTTATTCAAACTTGATATTGTCAAAATGCAGATTTGAGAAGTATGTTGATTATGCTCTTGATGTTCCAATGTATTTCATATATCGGAAAAAGAAGTATATTGACTGTTCTGGAATGTCCTTCAGGGTATGCATTTACCCTTCATAGTCGTCCAATTGCAAAGCTCTCTGTCTATCTCTTCCTTTCTATTCATCTTAATTTTTATTTTTAAGTTATTAATGATCAAGACATTATTGGGTTGTCTTTCTGCAGGACTTTATGGCAGGAAAGCTCTCTCCAGTTCCTGGAGAATTTCCTACTCTTACTGATTGGGAAAATCATTTAACTACGATATTTCCAGAGGTATCGTGCGATCAATTTGCTCCAGTATTATGCTTGTTATGACCTAATTCTATGGCCTGGTTTTCCCTTATTACTCAGGTCAGACTGAAGAGATATTTGGAGATGAGGGGTAGTGATGGAGGCCCTTGGAGGAGATTATGTGCTCTGCCAGCATTTTGGGTAATCTTCATGATATAATCATGCTGTAGACCTCTTCTTTGACATGGATGTAATGTGTATCCTATTAAGTAAGATATTTGCTTATGAATTTGGGGTTGTTCTTTTGTCTGGGAGCGGTTCCTTTTTCCAACTTCTTTTAGTGTGTTTCTTGTACTCGAACATCGTTCCATTTACATCTATTACTTGATCTGTAACTATTCTATGTATAGAATCAAATGTTTAGAGTACTGCTAATGTTATCTCTTCAAATGTCAGGTTGGTTTGTTATATGACGAAGTTTCCCTGCAAAATATTTTAGACATAACAGCTGACTGGACACCCGAAGAAAGACAGATGTTGAGGAATAAGGTAATAGGATCTTAGAGGAAATTATTTTCTATTTGATTGCCAATTGCTACTTGTGAGAAGCAGGGCAGACTGTGGCTCCTTCAGTCTGATTTTTGTAATGGTTGAACTTGAACCCATTAGATTTTTATTGAGGAAATAGATATTTTCCATAGAGTAGTTGAAATTTCTGCTCAAACATTTGCAGAATCTTCTCTCTCTCTCCAAAAAGCCCAAATTGCATGCCTGTTTTCGTGTTTGTTTATGTTTTCATACGGTGTTCAGTGTGTGCGTGTGTGTTTTCTTAAGCTATGAATCTTCGGTGTGTTCAACAACAGCACAGGAGCCACATATTATATGGCATCCTCATATAGGGTCACCTATTGTGGTTCCTGCCTAACTGATGGAAGCTTGTAAAAGGTTTTTGTTCTTTGTTCTTTTCAAAATGCTTATGGCTGATGATACCTGAAGTCCATGGATGTTTTTCCTGTATTTTGTAGTTTATGTCAGCATTCTGGACCACTCTTTAGGCAACGAATATTCTCATTTACCTAAGATTTGAACTAGGTTATGAAATTGCAATGTGTTGCAATGAATGCTACATGCCTTAATACTGCAGTACTTTTTATATTAGGTTCCAATAACTGGTCTCAATACACCATTTCGTGATGGGTTGCTGAAGCACGTTGCTCAAGATATTGTTAAGTTAGCAAAGGTATGTCTAGCAAAATTATTTTCTTCTATTGCGACTTGCAACTTGTGAGTGTTGGTCGGTCTTATTATTGGCACCACTAATGTTGAGCCTGAAACAAAATTTCCTCACTTCAGGATGGCCTAGAGAGAAGAGGTTTCAAGGAGTCTGGCTTCTTGAATGAGGTGACAGAAGTAGCTAGAACAGGTGAGAACAAGTTCTATGTTAATTTTTAGAACTATATACTCTCTCTTTTTTTGATCATTAGAACTATATACTCTCTCATTTTCCTTAATTCCATGCTTTTAATAAACCAGAGTTCCCTTTTATTTATTAATTATTATTATTATTTTGTATAAGAAACAGAGAAATATATATTCATCAAAAGAACAAAAAAACAGCCTAAGGGCAAGGGGTAGAGATTACCCCTCCCCACAATACTAGCAAAGGAATGCTTTCCAATTGTTAATAATCATCAAAAGGTTGTAATTACAAAGTAATTTGCTATGATTTGTACACCATCAAGAGGAATTGTGTTGAACCAAAAGCCAAAAAGATTCAAAAGAAGAACACTCCAAAAATCCGACTATTCCTTTCCTTCCACAAACTCCAAAGAAGAGAGTGAGTCGCACATCTCCAAAGAACTTTCCCCTTCCCGCTAAATATCCACCATCCAAATCTTCCATGAGCCAATTGTCAATCTTTAGCAGCAAACGGACAATGCAAAAACAAGTCATCTATGGACTCTTCCTCTTGCAAACAAAGACAACAAATACAGGGAGACATCATCCGGTTTTGAAGTAGCCTATAGAAGCTTGAACACTCAGAGTTCTATCTTTATTATCCTTGCTTCAACTATAATGCTAGTTGTCTTGATGGTGAGCGCTCGAGATGTTTGGAACTTTGGAGTTATCATCCTAGATTTTAGGGTCAAGCCTCAAAGTGGAGAATTGAATAATTTAAAACCGCTGTTGTCTTCTGAAGCTAACTTTGGGAAGGTTAAACCTCTATAGGGATTAGTGGAGGTGGGCTATGAGCTATTTGAGGAATGGTCCCAATTTATTAAAAAAAAAAAAAAAAAAAAAAATCAAATTCTCATTTTGAGCATAATGCATTGCATGGTGAAATAAGTCCAATCCAGCCCATTGTACCCAGTATGGTTACTAATATTTCAATTCCTTGTTTTGCTTTACACATTTGGTCCTAAGAATTGTTCCCTGCATGGGTTTAATCTCTATTACAGGTGTTACACCAGCTGAAAAGCTGTTGGAATTGTATAATGGGAAATGGGGACAAAATGTAGATCCAGTTTTCGAGGAGCTTCTATATTGAGCTGCATCTCCATGTACTGTAACATTGCAATGGACCGCTGGTAGGTTGTCCAATTAATGTGTAAGGCTCCCCCTAGTTTACCTACACACCTCAGTTTTAATAATTCTCATTCCTCTTGAATTATTGAAATTGATACATAAACAACTTAACTACACGTCCTTTCGGTGAACCGAAACTTTTCCTTAGCTTGGTGGTGTTCATAGTTGTAACTCTATGATGGCCTTCTTTTGATTGTGGAAAATTGTAACCACACACACACACACAAAAAAAGGGGAAAAAAAGTTAGAGGATTCTCATTGTAGAGAAGTACCAGGTTATTGAGCCTTTTCTCTGTCATGTCATTTGACAGTTAGCAATAAACCTTATGTTCATCCTTAGATCTTTTAAGAAGAAAAAATCCCAACAGTTTTGGATTTCTTGCTGGTGATGGTTACTGTTTTAGATCTTGTAGAAAATTAAACCAAATGGACAAAAGGCAGGTTTAGATTAGTGTCGATCGGTTCGTGTTCGGAAGGTTTGTGTCAATTCCTTCATGTTTAATTTAGATTTGGACATGTTATCAATGGGTAGTTGGTGCTGTACTTTAGTTATCAATTAGTGAAAAACACCTTTTCCTCAAAATTTTAAGTGTTTAGTATTTGATATTGTTATGTTATTAGTTATTTATTTGTTTTATTTTGACTTTTTGAAATTATTTTCAGAAAGTTAAATTTTAATCCATGTTATTTTACTTTTTAAATGTTTTGGTCATTGTATTTTTATCGGTTCTGTTTAGTTTTTGTATTAGTTAAAATGTATAAATTTAATTCCATATTAATTATAATTTTGAATTTGTATTTTGATGTGAATGGATGGTTTTCCATTATAATTAAATTGGATGTTTTAAAGCTTAAATTGATAAATACTATGTAGGGACAAAAAAATTAGATGAATGTATAAGGGCTAACATATTAACGTGCTTAGCTCAACGAATAAACTCGAAGGTTTAAATCTTTATATCCAACAAATGAATATGGAAATTAATATTATAGGCAAATCACTTAAGTTGCCATTTTTTGAGGAAAAAAAAAAAGTAACATTTTAAACTTTGATTTTAGAACTTATATATTCTGTGTTTTAATAAAGTTAAGGCCCGGTTTGATAACCATTTGGTTTTTGGTTTTTGAAAATTATGCTTGTTTTCTTTAAATTTCCTCACCATGGTTTTCATTTTTGTTAAAGACGCTTGAATTTCTAACCAAATTCTAAAAACAAAAACAAGTTTTTGAAAACTACTTTTTTTTGCTTTAAAAAATTGGCTTGGTTTTTGAAAACATGGGAAGAAAGTAGGTGAAAATCCAAAGAAACTTAGAGTTGGGAGTGGTGTTTATAAGCTAAAAAACCAAAAACTAAAAACAAAAAACCAAATGGTTATCAAACGGGGTCTAAATTATTACAAATATCATTGAGACTTTTTCTATTAAATTTATTTATGAGTGAAAAAGGATGTGTTTACATGTGTTTGTATTTTTTTTTTCCACGTATATGTTCTAATACGTACACATAAGCAACGATACATATACAAATCCGTCATTTTCAAACTTCAAGAGTTAAAATGATACTTTAGAAAGTTTGAGGGTATAATGAAAACAACCCGGGGTATTTTTGATGATTTAATTTTCTCAAATTTTTAAAAATATTTTTCAGTTTTCATACATCAGTATTTCAAAGCAAAAATAAGTTTTAAAAGATTCACTTTTTTAGATTTTCAAAATTGACTTAAATTATTAAATTGCTTTTAAAAAACTAAACAAACGTGGAAGTTTTTTTTTGGGGGGGGGGCCAAAATAGAAAATTAAAAACTAAATAATTACTGAGAATAATTATTTCTTCAAATAGAATTTAAACTAAAATAATTATTGAGTTTTTTTTTTATTAGCCAATCAAATGGTCAAATTGAGTCTAATTGGCATGTAGTATCCATAGTAATTGGCAAGGATTCGAACCCCATTTCTCCAAATTTGTTATTTAGAAAAAGAAAAGTAAAAAAAAGAATCAAAGGACATGCATTCAATTCTATCTTCCACCGATACTGTTCCATCACTCGTTGCTTGTACTTGTACAATGATAATTTGTTTTTTCTTAAAAAAAAAAAAGGGTTTACAAAACTAAGAAAAGAAAATGTCCAAATTATGACTATATTATTTACATTGGATTCCAATTCATAGCAAGTAGCCACCTTCCATTTGTTGTGGGACATTTTGATACAAAAATCCCACAAAAGAATCCTTATTTAGAAAGCTGCAAGCAACATGACAGACCACTTCCATCCATTTGTTTCAATAATTCAACACTCATCACTTCTACTCCCACTAGCCATTATGCAAATGAAAGACAACTAAGAAAATAACTCTTCCAATTTTAGAACACTAAGTCTCATTATTTTGCATTCCCAACCTCCATATCATCTCCCATTCATAATAATAAATGCACCACCTTGTCTAAATTAATTGATTCAATAAAATAATACAAGTTTTTTATTCATTTTCGAGTAATGATTAGAGATAATAGTAGCGCGGGATTCAAATTACAAACCTCTCAATCATTTATACAAGCTTTATGCCAGTTGAGTTAGGCTCATATTGGCAAATTTTTTGTTATTATAATTAAAAGAGATGAGGGGAGGTCGAGGTTAGTTAAAGCTAGGGTTAAGGTTAAAGTGCACTTCCTACCCTTAATCTTTGAAAATGAGCATGGAAAAACTTCTTTGATAGCGTGGGAAATAAAAGGGTCCATCACGTAGATCTTTTTCATCTATAATGAAAGTTGACAAAATTTTAGTTCGCAAGTGTCATTCGATGTTTATATCTTCAAACCCCACTTGCAATTTCATCAATGATATATGCATTTTTTTTTAATAAAAAAAATCAATGATATACAGTTGTTTTACATAATTGTGATTGTTTAATTTGTTCTCAAGAAGCAACATCCCTACGTTCTTCCATTAAAACACTTTGATAGCTCTTATAAATCAAATATTCAAATCTTCATTCTCGTATTGATAATTTTTTATGGAAAAAAAATGAACATGAGAACAATTTGCTCAAATCCTTTTTAATTATTGTTCCTTGAGGCTCTCTCCATGAACCTATTTAAAGCTATAAGTTGTTTAGGGGTTGCATTTAGCCCATTAAAGTTGATCATAAAAGGCTAACAACTCATGGAAACTTTCAAATTCATTTTAACCCTCTTTTCTTGTCCATTTTATTTACAAAAGAATCAGTCCATAATTATTCTTCAATTTTTGGGAGGAAATTATTAAAGTTGATTGAAGATGTGGGTGACCAGTTAAGTCAAAATCTCCACCAAATCACACCAAATTAGGAACAAAAACATCAATTTTAAGGTGCAAATCCATTTTTAATGGCTAAAATGTCAAGCATCCCACCAAACCAACAATCTCAAAACCCATTTTTACTCCACTAATCTCTTGTTTAATAAAAATCAACAAGAATTTTTGCCCTCCTTTATTTTGATTAATCGTGACTCAATAATAAATATCAATATACTAATATAAAATACTTAAAATTGAACTCAAAAGTAAACCTATATGAGCTTAAATTTAAAAGGTACAACATTTGATCGAAAAGACAATAAGAATGTTGTCTAAACAAGACTTAGGATGTGTTTGGTTTAACTTTTCAAGTGTTTAATTTTGAAAAAAATTGTAGTGTTTGGCAACCACTAAAAATGACTTGTTAAAAAACGAGATTGAAAAGTAAACCATTTTGAGAGAAACGCTTAAAAGTAAATTTTTTTAGAAAGAGTTGTTGAGTATATAATAACTTGTGTATAAAAACACTTATGAGGAAATGTGGACCTTTTAGTTTAAATGTTTTTCAAGAATGCATTTTTTTTTTAAACATTTTGCATAAAAATTGTTTAGAAGTTAAACACTCATATGTTCGGTTACATTTTCTCATAAGTGTTTTTATACCCAAGTTATTGTATACTTAAAAACTCTTTTTTAAAAAATCGGTTTCAAGTGTTTCTCTCAAAATGATTTATTTCTCAGTCTCATTTTCTAACAAATCATTTTTAGTGGTTGCCAAACACTAATTTTTTTATAAAAAAAAAAAAAAAACACTTGAAAAGTTAAACCAAACACACCCTATGAAAAACACATTTAACTTAACTTTAAAATATATATATATATATATATATAGAGAGAGAGAGAGAGAGAGACCCTATGAAAAGAGAGAGAGAGAGAGAGAGAGAAAATAATAATAGAAGATGCAAGATTAGAGATATGGCTACCACCAGACACCAAGCAAGATATGAAAATATCTTTTGTAAGCCCCAATGATTTAGACAGGTAGGCATGAAGATAAGAGGATTGGATTAATTGGTCATTTAAGTTATGAACAAAGACAGAAGAACTAGCACTCTCCTCTCTTCTTGTCACCTTCCTTGTCATCCAGCTCACACAACTCCAATTTGGAATTTGACAGGTCCCTCTTCACTCATACATTCCCACATGAAATTATTAATTGAATCTTCTTCCATGTCTTTGATTCTTCAGTTTCACTATCCTTTTCCACCATTTTTTCTTCAAGATAAACAGTAGAAAACCCATTTCATTTCATCCCTTATATATCCCTCTTGCCATTCTCACAAAGTGCAAACCCAACAAGCTCTGTTTTTTCCATCTTCTGAAGCTTGATCAGACTACCCATTTTCCATTTCCTTTCAAAGATCAGATTTTGTTGGAAGTTCCTCTGAAAAATGAGAGAAATCCTCCATCTTCAAGCAGGACAGTGTGGAAACCAGATTGGAGCTAAGTTTTGGGAAGTTGTTTGTGATGAACATGGGATCGATCCCACTGGAAAATACATCGGAAGTACTCACGTTCAACTTGAGAGGGTAAATGTTTACTATAACGAAGCGAGCGGTGGCCGATACGTTCCGAGGGCTGTTTTGGTAGACCTTGAACCAGGAACCATGGACAGCCTCAGGACAGGTCCTTATGGGAATATATTTAGGCCTGATAACTTTGTTTTTGGGCAAAATGGAGCTGGAAACAACTGGGCTAAAGGCCATTACACTGAGGGAGCTGAACTGGTTGATTCTGTTCTTGATGTGGTTCGTAAAGAAGCTGAGAATTGTGATTGTTTACAAGGTATGTCTATGAGATTTTTCTTTCTTGTTCTTCATTTCTGGGGCCATTTGAATAGGAAGAAGTTGACAAATACTCATTAGAGAATGAAATAACTCTGTTTGGTGTTTTGAGATGAATGGGAATTATTGTGAATGGCACTGAGATTCTATAATCTAAAGCTCAATAGTGGGTGGTGTTCTAGTCAGAAGTGCTGAGTTGTGTTAAGAATACATATAAAGATTAAGTATAACATTAACCTATCAATTTATTCGTAGTTTAACATAGAATCCCGAATGGGAAATCGCATATTTCAACCACGTATCGTTATTTTCATTCTAATTAATAGTGATAGTCACTCATGATATACTCGATCGTACCTTATATTTGTGAACACAACTGTCTAACACTAAGTTTTTTCCTTGTTGTAACCAAAATTCTAATCTTACAGGGTTTCAAGTTTGCCATTCACTTGGAGGAGGGACTGGATCTGGAATGGGAACCCTATTGATATCAAAGATCAGGGAAGAGTATCCTGATAGGATGATGTTAACTTTCTCTGTCTTCCCTTCACCTAAGGTCTCAGATACAGTGGTTGAGCCCTATAATGCCACTCTCTCTGTGCACCAGTTGGTTGAAAATGCTGATGAGTGCATGGTCTTGGATAATGAAGCACTCTATGATATCTGCTTTAGGACCCTCAAGCTCACCAATCCAAGTTGTAAGTCTCTCTCTCAATATCACAGCCTTATCTGAAGTTATACTACTTGAAATTTTGTCCTTTCACCATGATGAGTTTCTAGTGTCAAGCATGTATGTGTATAAGAGATTGAATATGCTTAATTTATCAACTTAAGCTTTAGAGTCTAATGATGATAGTCTTAGGACATAAAACTTTGTGTACAAACTGCTCCAATGTCATTTTCTCCACCATTACTATTGATAATCACTAGTTGGATCTCATGGTAATTTTTGAACCCACAAGTAAAAGAGTATTAATAATATATGTAAAAAATTAGATATATCTTCACCTGGTAGATCAAGTTTTGTAATACTTAAAATGGATCGTTCAACTTTTTTGTATCTTGTGGTTAGACACAGAGAGGACCAACTCTTAAACCAGCAAGTTGGTTTCGAGCTGTCGGAATTCTAGCAGAACATGTTATGTAGCAATCTACTTGAGATGTAATGGTTTTTTTTTTGAATTTTTGTGTGTTCCAGTTGGTGATCTCAACCACCTGATTTCAACAACCATGAGTGGAGTTACCTGCTGCCTTCGCTTCCCCGGCCAGCTCAACTCCGACCTTCGAAAGCTAGCTGTGAACCTCATCCCTTTTCCCCGCCTCCACTTCTTCATGGTTGGTTTTGCACCCTTGACTGCTCGTGGCTCACAGCAGTACCGTGCCCTTACCATCCCTGAGCTCACACAGCAAATGTGGGATGCAAAAAACATGATGTGTGCTGCTGATCCTCGCCATGGTCGATACCTAACTGCCTCAGCTTTGTTCCGTGGCAAGATGAGCACCAAGGAAGTCGACGAACAGATGATAAACGTACAGAACAAGAACTCATCCTACTTTGTTGAGTGGATTCCAAACAATGTTAAGTCAAGTGTTTGTGACATCCCACCAACTGGGTTGTCAATGTCCTCGACATTCATGGGAAACTCGACCTCAATACAAGAGATGTTTCGGCGAGTCTCCGAACAATTCACAGTTATGTTCAGGAGGAAGGCGTTTTTGCATTGGTACACAGGGGAGGGAATGGATGAGATGGAGTTCACAGAGGCTGAGAGTAATATGAATGATTTGGTATCAGAGTACCAGCAGTATCAAGATGCTGTGGCAGAGGATGAGGAGGAGGAGGATATCCTGGACCGCGAATAGGGATCAAATTGAAGATGTATCCTGCTGAATCTCTGTTTTGAGTTGTCAAGTATATGGGCTTTGGGGTGAATAAGTTCTTGTTTGATGAAATGGTTTTGGGTGTATTGATGTGCTAAATTTGGTGTTGCATTAAATTATTGATATATGGCATGAGTTCTGTAAGTATGATAAAAAGTTATGTGAAATGTTTGATATGCCTTGCTGTAAACAGTCTCTGTAACATATATTTGCCTAAACATTTTAATGATAATTTCTGGTAATTTCCTTAGTGGGTATGGGGAAGACAAAGTTGGAGATGTGTTCCTATTTCCGACCTACAGAGTTTCTTACCTCTATCTCTATCCCGTTTCTTGACTTGAGAAATTAAGATCAGATTTGGGGTAAAGTTAAGCAACCGAAAAAGGGTGAGAATCATAAAAACAGACAGGCAAACTGAAGTATTCAATTTTATTAGGAAAAGAATCAGTAATATCATGTAACTAGTGTCATCCTTAATCAGCTCAACAATAGCGTTTCTACACAAATATAAGCATTGAAAGTAGACAAAAGCATTCTCCATTTTGACCTCGAATGCAATTTAAATAGTGAATTCTTTACAGATAAATAATGTTCTGAAAGCAACATAATCAATCATATCTCAAGATGCTAGTATTAAGAAAAGGCAAAAGAAAGGAACAAATGCAGGCAGACTACTGTAGTTTGAAGAAAGAGGTTACCCAACACCCTCAGAAAACTCAGCAAACCAACCCATCCAGAAGTGATGTTAAAAAAAACCTTCAACTTGACAATTTGCACGAATCATGGTGGGGTAGATTTACCTCCATTTCTCTCCATTCAAACGCTAGATGTTGTCAATCCTTATGCCACGTTTTGCAATATGTACGAAACTGCGATCTGTTCTCATCTTCAGAAGAACAGCAATTTCAATGGAGAGAAATTGTCTTTCATTTTGATAGTTGTCAGGTTGTTGCATTCCTTTTACTTTCTAGGACAGAACCCTCCCGGAGTGCTATGTGTGCCTCATTATCCTTTTTGAGGGCGAAAAGTGCAGAAGCTTGCAGATAGGAAGCAACATGCCAAAGAGGAGATATTACTTGGGCTTGCACTGCATCATCAAGGGCTTCCTGTGGCATGTTGCTGATCAGATAGGACAAACTCCGACGTGCAAATACCGTTGGAGAAACCATTGTTCCGACTTCTATGAACTGTAACAAAGTGCAGAACAGTCAATACAATAGCAAGTGCTCCAAGATATGTGGAAACATAATCAAGAAACTGTTGAGACATAAATAAAATAATTTTTTTAAAAAAATGTGAGATGCAATTCTATAAGGCCATCCCCACGGATTCTGTAAAGAAAACTTCCCTTTCCTCATGGTCCTTGTCCAAACAATATTCCCCACAGCTTCATATTATGGGTAAGAATAGCAAGTCTTAAGAGGATGTCTGTTAGGCCTCCGATTACCTTAAGTATGTAAGGAGGGGCAAGAAAGATATTTCAGGGTCGGCAAGTTAGTTGGGGCTCGTGACGTGGGGACAGGACCACGAGTGAGAATGTTCTGTAGGGGAAGGATAGGTTGTATATAGCAAAGGTCAGTACCATTTTCTCTTTACTTCTTCAGTAGAAGAAAGTGTCTTAGAGGGAGAGGAGAGATTACCAACCCTCTCTAATAGGCTGGGTTCCATTTGTACTGCCTTAGGGTATCTTTTCCTCTGATTATCAATGCATAGTAAGGTTGGTACCTTACAGTAACCTTGTGGAATATTGTAATGTTTACCAACAATGGAAGGGCTATTTTAAACAACTAATAATAAAATGAGCAATTAAGAAGATTTAAACCTGGGTATAACACTCAATTGCAGCTCTGAACTCCTTCTGCCGGAAAGCAACGTCGCCCTTTTTCTTTGAAGTCAATGTGTCCTGCATCTGGTTGGTCCACATCTGGAATGAAAGCTGCATTCCAGACAGAATCGACAACAATTAACGGACAATTTACTGAATGCTAAGCAGATTTCAGACCAGGATCACTCAGAAGATCATTGAACAGATAAGATCATATGTGTATATTTTCTTATAATTGGACTATCGAAGGCCCATTCTTTGTAAAATATGCTCATGACCTACCCCACTAGTACTCGGTGAGGTTTTGCTTCCCCAAAAACTTTGCTATAGAAGATAGTGGCAATTCTAAATTATTAAGTTTTCTACCTAGGGATTCAACCCAAGACCTTGGAGCGTGTCTCCAAACATCCCAAGTCATTGTCGTCAAGGAATAAGGGTTCAGATAAGACTAACAATGAAAAGGAAAAGTATTGAAATATATCTATATAAGAGAGAGAAGTCCAAGAGAAAATAACCAGCAGGATAATGAGGCCAAAAAGTGACGAAAGCTGAACCCCGATTTTAGCACTTTCCAATTTAAGTGGTGGAAGCCAGAATTTGAGAACAATGCATAGCATAGCATTGCTTTCCATGCAACTGATATCTATGGAACTGAAAATTGATAATATTTTATTGGTTGGATTTATTTGTCAGAAACAAACCTCAGTTGCTGCACCTTCATCATCCTTGTACCCAATCTTTTCTAAGATTTCATGTATGGCTGTCAGATCCATTCTTAAGCTAGCTTCACCAAGAGATGACAGATTCATAGCTGCAGCACCATGTGGTATGCCCATCAATGCATGAGAAGGAACCTGTTAAAGAATTAACAATGAGCTCATTCTGATCAACAGTCACAAAAGCTATAAACTATTATATGGTAAAAATGAAAGCCAATTATAGTGATCATGACTTAAGGATTGGTCCATGATAAGGAGTGACAATAAGCAATATGGATGCAAGCATGTTTTAAAATAAAATATGTATACAACCAAAACTGACGTTGGATCAAAACATTGGTCGAGAAGAATAAAAAACCAACCCCAAAATCAAATTTTTTTGAAAGTGGAACCAATCAAGCCAACCAAAACCAACAAAATCTATCCAAACAAAACCAACCAACTAATTTTTGTTTATCTATCGTTTTGGTTATGGGATGCATCCATAATAAGCAAAGAAACCAAACAGCCAGATAATATCATAGATCCCATACTAGCATCTATTTAGCATGCTTCTTGTCCAAAATGTAGCAGCTCATAAAGTAAATATGAACAGCGTCTTATACAAGCAATAAATGCAAGCACTCAAGCAATAGGGGAAGCAACCTCAACATCTTTCTGAAGAGGAATCAATGCTGTAACTAATGATTTTGTATTAGGACGCTCTCGAGGTTCATACTGTAAACATCGTGAAGCAAGCCGCACTAATTCGGTACCCTCATCATTTGAAAATTGCCCTTCCAAACAAGAATCAGTAAGCATCTGAAGATTTCTGTCCCGTATGAGGTCTAGAGCCTGAGAGATTGTGCAAACGAGTATTAGTTGTAAAAAAAAAAAAAAAAAAATTTAAAAAATAAAAAAAAAAAATTTAAAAAAAATTTAAAAAAAATTTAAAAAAAAAAAAAAAAAAAAAAAAAACCTCGGTACAAAATTTATGAAAGACAAGATACAAAGATAACAATAGAGATTTCGAAGAATAAATTTGTTGTTTTCTCTCCATACTAAATATTGCCAGATCTTAAAAGATCCCTCGCCATAACAATAAAGAAACAGCTTTTCCAGAAATAAGACACTTACATGGCTTGGAGGAATATGTTTTCCACTTAGAAGGTCAAGCAAAAGAGTTCCAAAGCTGTATATGACACTCTCTGGAGTTATTCCGCCTGCAGAGAAATATCATAACTATACTGTATATCGAAAGGCAAAAGGTACCCAATAAGTGTGCGTGGCAAAGATGAGCATAACTCAACGGCTAAGGCATCTCTACTTCCTTTAAGAGATTGTAAGTTTGAGTCCCCCACCTTAAATGGGACGTCATATTCTCAAAAAATAGAAGTATGCACACAGAACAAAGAATATTGATCAAAAGTAAGAACTCCTCATGCGGAAATTCGGTAATGCAGAAATGATAACCATAAAACATTAGAGATAGACAGCAGTCTTGCACATCTTTCGGACTAATATGAACAATAGCAAAAAATTAAGTGTCTCCCTCCCCTTGTCTTTTAGACTATAAATATTTAATTAGATGTTTCCTTATATGTTGAGTGATATTCATGAAATAGCATTTGCATGACGCCAAGACAACAAATTAACCATATGGATAAACAGACAGAATGAGGGTCCTTTTCTATAAATAAAGACCAGCTTAGTTCCTAAAGCAAGATGATCTCTCTAATAGATTTCATATTCACTGAGCACTTCACTAGAATCACACAAAGCATTATACAAAGAAAGTTTTAATCCTGTAATCTGCACAAGTTGGAGAGTTTGAGCTCAAGAACACTCTCCTCGAAGGTTAGGGCAACTAAACACCTAACAATACACGGATTCTCGATAAAATTTGAACACTTCGACTAATTCTGGGACAACTGTCCAACCTTACAACATTTGGTTGTCAAGAAACTCATAGAATTTTAATATCCTAGATCCATGAAGTGCACCCAATATATGAGCATAATTGCGCATAGTATAATAAAAAGTCTATCCAGTATACCTGTCCTTAAATATTCAGGGGGAGTAAATGCCAAATTTGTGCTGTAACTTCTCCCATCTCTACTATTTTTCATCAGACCGAAACATGAAAGTCGAGGGTTTCCTTCCTAAAAGAAGATATGCTTAGTGTGAACAATTTACTCAAACCATAACATGAGAGTACAAGATATGGAAAAAAGATAAACTGGTGCGCACATCATCAAAAACAATTCTGTAAGCATTTAGATCGTGATAAAGTGCTCGCCCTTTGCTCGTGCAATATTCCAAAGCCTGTGCAAGATGTAGTGCCACTCTTAACCGCATTGACCACTTCATAGGTTGACTTTCCCCTGAATATCACATATTCAAAATTAGGAAACAGTGTGTGGCAGATGACACATAAAAGAAATGAATGAATACTAAAGCAACAAAGCATGCCAAAGGCCTAAAATATTCATCCACTTACAGACTCCTATCTAACTCATGCATTATATCATTTATTTACATCATTTAGACTCACGCAATTTCCTCCTAGTACAAATGAACCGATTGGAGGCCTATCCTTCCAATCAAATGCTTAAAAAATTAATGAACTTCTTTAACCATTATTTTGTGTGTTGGTGGGGGGTTTGTGGGATGACTGTATGATTCTATTCATAACATTGTCTTTTTAATTTTTTTTTTTTTTAAAAAAACAAAACAAAACAAAAATAAAGTCTTGGCAAAATCATCAATCATACTAGCAAAGTATTTAACTTTTTCTAAATGTTTGTTAACTACTCTATTTTAAAACATTATTAAAATATATAACTTTAAGAAAAAAAATTATATATATAAATACCAAAATCGGCATTTGATTTCTTAACGTTCAATTTCATCGATAACTTTTTTTTTTCAATTTTAACCTTTTTTTTTCATTTTCTAATTGATCCTCTGTGAATTAACAATATTTCAAAATTATAACATATAGTTTAAAAAAAAAAAATAGGAAAACTCTAATGGGTGGCAATTCACATTCTCATATTTGCTAAGTTTGCATCAAGATAAATTATAAAAAAAAAAAAAAAAAAAAAAAAAAAAAAAAAGTGTGCCTACTGCATATGTAGACTTTTTACTTAAGTTTTTACCCTCATACATCACAGATAGACATAAATCATTAATAGAAATCTATTAGAGAAGACGTCTATCACTAATAGACTAACTGTAAATCATTGATATTCGTCTATCAATCCATTGATGTTTATTAGTGATATATGAGGGTAAAAAAGAAATTAGGTAAAAATGTCTAAATAGGTGCGTTAAATTTTTTAAAAAAGAAATTGTTACATTGCAATTAATTGAGCTTGTTTTGCGATATATGCAAGTGCTCGTAAATTTTAATGTTCAAACTGCAGATACTTAACTGAAAAGGGTCAAAACATTTGAGACAAAATTAAAAATCGGTGTAGACATTAAGGATAAAATAAAATATTTAACATATTATCACAATATGGAGATGGGGAAGGATGGGCATACAAGAAGGTCATGGGAATTGATCAAAAAAACAATTAATACCCACCACCTCAGAAGAAAAATTCCAAGCACTTAGATTGCATATCCCATTAAGCAAAAGAAGCATTAATATATTCATAATGTACAGTATTAAATGGTAGAATGAATGTGAAAAGAGAAATAATTTAGCTGTTTGAAGCAAAAGAATAATAGTTTCATTGAACTTACAATGAAACAAGTGTTTTGCTAATGTTTCGTTGGGCATAAATTCTGCAACAAGCAACCTCTCCTCACCCTCGTAGCAACAGCCAAGTAAATTTGCCAGTCTATGGTTCCGAAGCTGACCGACAGCCCTTGCTTCGTCCTAAAAATGTAAATGTTACAGACATATATAACACAATATTCGATATTCCCTTTTCACATTCTAACAGAATCATTTGATCAAAAGCAACTTACTGTGTAAGACACCATGTAAAGAAAAATGTTTTTACCAACCTAATGCTAACCCTTCAGCCTTGCATAACACGCATAAAAGAAAAGGGCCAATCAAACTGAATATAAAATACTAAAATATACATTATAATCAACTGACTAAGTACTTGAATCAGGCCATGACAATTTTTTTTTTAATAAGAAACAATTTCTTTCATGTATGAAGGCCATGGCAAAAGAGAACACCAGGAGAGAAAATATTGAAGGGAAACAGCAATAGATCATGGACTGACAGAAATTTCATCAATATTTCTAACAAAATACTCATGATGCGATATACCAACACAAGATTCTTTTTGTTCATTTAAGAGAAAGAGACAGTCGAACAAAAGGCAAGGTAGATAAGACAAAGATCAAAAGTTAGGTCCCTTGATCTTTAGAACAAAATATCATAACAGAATATAATAAGCCAAATCTTGTATATTGTAATGGCCTTAACATATGTAGTTGGTTTCGATTAATGGAAATTGGAGGAAATTTTTGTAATTGTCTTGATATAGAGTGAATTGATATCTTGTACCCCACATTCTTTCAGGAAAATGTTCATTTTCTGCAAGAAGGGTCATCCCTACCAAACTGAAAGGGAAACCTAATCAAGCCCTCTACGGAACTCGAAATTAATACATTGAAGTACATTTGAATGCATGATATGGCAATATAAAAATCCGAACTGCAGACTGTACTTTACCAAAAATTGTCTAGCATCTGGCCAGGCGGATCGATTAAATCTTTTGACAGCAATTCGTCTCTGGTTGTCAAGCTTCCCCTTGTAAACCACGTTGGGAGCCTTTTCCCCATGTTCAGATACAATATTTTCAACAGCAAATCCAGATGTAGCCATCTTCAATTGATCGATGGTGAACTCGCGGAATGCAGGCAGATCAAACTCGCTCTTCTCTTCGCTTTCTGCATATAAAGAGAACGTGAAACATGAGCATTAGAATTCCCAAGAAGCTCTAAGATGCACAAACTCATTACCATTATCTGGAACACGAGCAACTGGTTTGGTTTCCTCTGAACCAAAACAACAATCTGCAAACTTTGAACACTCGCAACCCATCCTGATCACCAGATTTGACCACTGATCCAATGATTTCAGAGCTTTAGATTATACAATTTCTTGTAAAGCTCCACTAGTCCATCCAACTTCATATACGAATGAGCCAATCCAATAGGATCCCTTCACCACTAATCCTGAACAAGGCAAATTAGAAGATACCCAAGTCAAATTTATCAACTCATTTCACATATAACCCCACATTAGCTACTGATTCTGCTCTGAAAAGCTAAGCAGATGGATAAGAAGATATCCAAATCATATCTAACACGATTCAGAATTCACTTGAGCTTAGGGAATTCCGATAACGACACTTAGAAGGCAGAAACAAATGCAAAAATAATCACAAAAAACAAGTCAATCCAAGTCAATTGAGGCGAAAATCACTCGAATGAACCTATACCTTGAAAATTCCAATCTGGGTCAACTCGGTATGATCCAAATTGAGCCACCACTCTCAAAAATTCTGAAAACTCCCTTGATTCTCATCAAAAAGACAAGCCAGACCCACTTAAATTAAATAGCAGAAACCGAAGCGTGCGTGCGTCCTAGAGCCAATCAACAAAATCCCTTTTTAATCATGCTAAAGTTCACAAAAAGCAAGACCAAAAGTGTTTTTTAGGAAAACGAGGTGAAATTAAAAAGGGGGTATAAGCTTCGAGAACCTGAATCAGCAAATTCAGCGGTTCTTACTACTTCTGGATTCAGTATTAAAGAACCCCACAAGGAAAATTGAAGAGTGAAGAAGCAACGGTCTCAAGACAGTGCTGTTGCTCTTCTGGAATTCATTTTTAGAGCAATTCATAAGAACTGAATTGCTGAAGGCGAAAGTTGGACAAGAAAAGGAGTCTGAATCAGAGAAAGACTTGAGTGCTTTCAGATTTGGATGAGGAAAATGATTATTAAAAAAAATAAAAAAAAAATAAAACTTTAATATGTTTTTTTTTTCAAATTTTCTTTTGTATAAATTTTGTTCAAAAAGAATTCTCATTGAAAACCAATTCTTTTCTGTCTTTTTCTTGCAGCGAGCGTGTGTTTGGTCGTCCAATTACCTATTTCCACCGACATGGCCCCTTTTTTCTTGCTCTTTATTTATTAATAATTAATAATAATATTATTATTTCCATATTTCCGTATTTCTAAAGCATGGGAGAAAAAATAAAATAAAATATCATGTCTTTAAATTAAAATGCAATTTTTTTTTTAATCGAGCCTTTTTACTGACTTGTAAACTGTACTTCGTAAAATGATTAGTGTAAATGTAAATTATGTTATTAGTAATTAAATCTTGACGTGAAATTAGATTCGATTCTTTTTTTTTTTTTTAGTTCTCGATTTGATTTAATTGGTGGGCTATAGATCACGATACCGCTTTTTAACGCCTTTTTTAGGTGTTGATATAATTAAATTAAGGGTAAAATACCTTTTTGGTCCCTACTGTTTCGGGTTAGTTTCCAATAGGTCTCTAGGTTTCAAAATTGAACAATCAAGCCCCCACTGTTTAAAAAATGTTTCTATTGAGTCCCTGGACCGTTAATTTTTTTAACGGTGCTGACGTGGCGGTAACAGATGCTGACGTGGCACGTTTTTAAACAATAAAATAATATTTTTAATTAAAAATAAATAATAAAATAATTAAAAATAATATTTTTTTTAAAAAAAAATCACCACTCTTTCTCTCTCCCCACGTTCACTCTCTTCTTCCCACTCTATCTCCCTCACCTTCTCTCTTAGCTTCTTCTTCCCACCCTTTCTCCCCCACCGTCGGAGACTCCTCCCGCCGCCGCCGGAGCTTCTCTCGAAATGCCCCTCTCTCTCTCCTTCCAAACCCAACAACACCTCCCTCTCCTTCCAAACCCGACCCCCACGGCCCCACCTTCTCTCTTCTTCTTCCCACCCCTCTCTCCCCCACCGTCGGAGCCTCCTCCCGCTGCCGCCGCCGTCGGAGCTTCTACCGGAATTCCCCTCTCTCTCCTCCTTCTAAACCCCAACACTCCTCTCTCTCTCTCCTTCCAAACCCAAAAATTCCCTTCTCTCTCTCTTCTTTTTCCAAACTCAACAGTCAACACCAGTACATAATCGAGAAAACCCACGAAAGAAAGAGGAAAGAAAATGGCCACAACAAGCCAAAAGTTTGGAAGGAGATATGCCCACAAAATGCCCACACCAGTACATAACGTCTCTCAATCTTTTAACCCCTGACACCAGCCATCGTGAAACAAAAAAAAGGAGGAAATAGAGGAAGATAAAAAGAAGAAAAACAAATATAAACAATCCATCATGAGTCAGTTTCATAAGATTCTGAAAACTTTGAAAAAGAAAAACAGATCTGAAAATTTGAAAAAAAAAAAAAAAAAAAAAGAGCCAGTGATGGGGTTGGAAGGAGAGAGAGGGGTGTTTAGGTTTAGAAGGAGGAGAGAGAGGCATTCCGAGAGAAGCTCCAGCGGCGGCGGGAGGATACTCTGGCGGTGGGGGAGAGAGAGTGGGAAGAAGAAGAGAGAAGGTGGGGGATGGGTTTGGAAGGAGAGAGAGAGAGAGAGGCATTTCGAGAGAAGCTCCGGCAGCGGCGGGAGGAGTCTCCGGCGGTGGGGGAGAAAGGGTGGGAAGAAGAAGCTAAGAGAGGAGGTGAGGGAGATAGAGTGGGAAGAAGAGAGTGAACGTGGGGAGAGAGAAAGAGTGGTGATTTTTTTAATTATTTTATTATTTATTTTTAATTAAAAATATTATTTTATTGTTTAAAAACGTGCCACGTCAGCATCTGTTACCGCCACGTCAGCACCGTTAAAAAATTAACCGTCCAGGGACTCAATAGAAACATTTTTTAAACAGTGGGGGCTTGATTGTTCAATTTTGAAACTTAGGGACCTATTGGAAACTAACCCAAAACAGTAGGGACCAAAAAGGTATTTTACCCTTAAATTAAATATCTATCTATTTAATTACCAAAAAGAAATTAAAAGAAAATTGTCAAAGTTTATCGGTTTATTATTATTATTATTATTTTTTTTTTTTGAGAGATCATCCGTTTATTATTGTTTACAGTTAGGGGCTGTTTGGGACGTTGAATTGGTTATAATATCTGGTGGTTATAATAATCTGGCGATTATAATAGTCTGGAGGTTATAATAATCAGTGTTTGGGTGCAGATTATTATAGTCTGGGATAAAATAATTTGTGTTTGGGGTGCATATTATTTTAATCTGGGATAAAATAATTTGTGTTTGGAGTGTCGATCTGTTTAAACATGGGGTTCTAAATCAAATGTTCAAACCGACTGTTTTCTTTTTCTAGTTTTTTTTTTTTTTTTTTTTTTTTTTTTTTTTTAATGATATACAACACTTTTGATTTAGGGTTATGCTTTTTTTTTTTTACAAAGCAAAAAAGTTTAGGATTTGGTATAGAAAAATCATATTAGTTAACTTTTAGTATTGCCAAAATAAAAATTGTAAATGTTTAGTTCAAAAATCATATTAGTTTTTTTTTTTTTTTTTTATATCAATAAAATCATTTGAAATAAACTTGAGTGTGGTAAATATAATGTCGTTTGAATGTTTTTTTTTAAGTTGATTAACCTTCGATGTTGTCAACGACTTTTCCGGCAACCTTTGATGTTTTTTTTTCTTTATTTTTTTTTTTTTACATTTTTCAAAATGAAATTGAGAAGAAATATGGGAAAAAAAAATCGGTGGCCGGAAAAGTCATCGGCGATCGTTGGAAAAGTCGTTGGCGGTCGTCAGAAACTTCGCCGGCCGACGGTCGTCGGAAAAGTCAAAGAGTCGCATGGAAGAAGAGAGGACGAGTGGGTTGAATGATGATTACTGTAGAGAATGGATAAAATAATCGGGGGTTAAAATAACCCACCTCACCAATTATTTTTGTTGGTGCCCCAAACATTGAATAGGTTATAATAAGGGGGGTTATTATAACCTATTCAGTGCCCCAAACACCCCCTTAGATTCCAACTGTTTTAAAGATATTATTTTTGTGTTCTCAAAATTTTATAAGCTCCCAATTCAGTCCAATCTTGTTGAAATTTGATAGAAATTTTATTGTTTAATTGATGGTTGATTACTTTTTTCTTTTTAAGAAATTTGGTTTCTTAGGGTTACCTATACATAACTAATAATTTTTTTTAGTTGAACAATATGTAGATTGAGAATTCAAAATTCTATGATCATAGTATCTTAAAGTTTATTGTGTGTATATATATACTTAGAAGCAGTTTGTGGCACTGAGTTGGTTATAATATCTGAAGGTTATAATAGTATAAGATTATAATAGTCTGAGTATTATAATAGTCTGTGTTTAGGGTGCAGATTATTATAGTTTGGGATAATACTTCAACTATTAATTAAAAAAAATGGATTTAGTTGTAAAAGAATAAAGTTTTTGGTATAGGGGTTAAATTACGTGTTTAACTTAAAATGAAACAAAAATAACCTAAAGTAAGAGTTGATTTTCTTTATGTTTAGAGTCATGGTTTTTTCACAAAATAAGTCATTTTATGATTTCATATAGAAAAACCATATTTGTTTCATTTATGTATTTTCAACATAAAAATCGTAAATGCTTAATCAAAACTCATTATACCTTCATTATCAAAAGAATCAAATAAAATAGAAATCACATAAAATAAAAACTTGAATAGTATTTTTAAAATCATTATTATCACGGTAAACTTAAATACGATAAATATAATTTGGAATGAAAAATATGGTGTAAACATTCATATATTTTATTATCAAAAGTAATTATGTAATAAAACTCCATATTTATATATGTACAAAGACAACCTAGTATCTAACTTCCTAAAAATTTTCCGACTTTTCCGATGACCACTAACAAATTTTTCGACAACTAAATTTTTTTCCCTCTTTTTTCATTTCATTTCTTCTATTTTTTTTTCCTTTATTTTCATTTTTTAATTTTTCGAAATGAAAATGAGAAGAAATATATATATATATATATATATATAAGTCGTTGGTGATCGCCGGGAAAGTGGTCGGAAGGTCGACGGCAGTCGTCAGAAAAATTGTCGGTGGTCATCGAAAAAGTTGTCGGGCGGTCGTCGGTAGAAAAGTCAATGAGTCACATGGAAGAAGAGAGAAGAGAGTTACGATAGAGAATGGATAGAATAATTAGGTGGGGTGAATAGTGGTTACTGTAGCAACACGGAGGGGAAAAATAATCAACTTCACCCCTTATTTTTGTTGATGCCTCAAACACTGAGTAAGTTATAATAGTCACCACTATTATAACCAACACAGTGGGCCAAACGATCCCCTAAAGTTTATTTTTTTAAAAAAAATTATAATATCTTGGAGTTGTATTCACATTGACATGCAATTACTTGATAACTGACATATATTACTTGTCAAAACGAACATAGTTCAACGATAATTGACATGTATCATCAATCAAGAGATCATAGGTTCGAATCTCTCATCTCAAATGTGGTTGAATTAAAAAAATCAATAATTGTTAATTAGTTTTATTTATCCTTTAAATTGTATAAATTTAACGACGCGAGGGGTTCGAGAACAAGGTTCAAGTTTGCAATTCTTTTGTTATTAAAAAAAAATTGTCAAGAACATTTTAACAACTCCTAAATCATAATCAGTACTTGTCCATAAGTCAACCACCACGAAAACAACCTATAATTACGGAATTTAAATTTAATTAGACTAACGACAAATGTTCACCATTTTTTTTTTTTTGTTGAGAAAAAAAATGTTCACCGAATTTGTTAGTCAATTTAACTTTTTTTTTTTTTTTTTTAATATATATTACAGTATAGATATTATGCACTTTTTTTTAGGACATATTAAAATTACACTGAAAATTACTTCAAAAAAAAAATCACTGAAAATATTAAAAAAAAATGGTAAAGTTACTGTTAAGTAATGTAATATTAATGTCGATCAAAATGTTTTTTTTTTTTTTTTTGACAACATGCTGATGAAAAATGTTTTTTTTTTTTTTTTTTTTTCAATATAGGAGTGAGTGATTGAACCTCTAACCTCTTGGTTAAGTATTGGTCCGATAAAAATGTTGATACCATAATTTTACAAATATCTCGATATTCATATAGATCGTATATACAAAAAATATCAATATAATGCTACATGAAAAAAAAAAACCTCACGACGTGTTAATGATATTTTAAAAATGTTTGTATACTATAATAATTCAATTCTTTCTTATTACTTTTTGTTTATTTACTATAATTGTTATAGGTGATTTTGGATCACTTCGATGCACAAGGAACTGGCGAGGACAACTAGGTAGAAAAAGAGCTGAGGAATGGATCCAAGGGGCAAAACCGGCAAGTGGGACGGGCCAAGACCGAAGGGGTCGGGCTTTTGGCCCGACCCCCTGCTCGGCCTCGGCCAGGGCCGAGGCTGAGCCCGTCCGACTCCATTTGGTCCCTACCACCTTTGGCCGCCCCAGTTCCGCCTGGTTTGACCTAAAACGCATTCGAATCCCTAAAAACCCTAGGAGAATGAGCAGGTATTTATATCCATTTTCGCCACTGAAGAAGGGGACTCAAACTCTAATCCCCAAACTCATTCTATATTCTCTACTCTCTCCTCTTGCTCTTACTTTTCTGTTCCCCACCGTTCTGCTTGCTGATTTAAGCATCAGAGCCGGTGTGGCGAGCACCACACCGGTGTGCAGGTTTACTGTCTTGCAGGCCACGTCTTCCCCCTCTTCTACAAATTTTACCATTGGTGGCACGTGAAGGTCAGATGAGTTCCTCTGACCAAAATCGACCATCAACAGTTGGCGCCATCTGTGGGGAAAAAAGCTTGCTAAGTCTGCACGTCGGTGATTCAATGAGTAAGAGGATGGAAAAGGAAAACCAAAATCCAAACCCTTCCGAAAATAACCATCAACCGCGACAGACCTGAGGAAACTGATCGAGGAGAAGCGCAGAAGTGCCAAGGCTGCCGAGACCGAGGCCAAAACTGTCGAAGCTGAACCCAAGGCTGCCGAGGTCGTGGCCAGAGCAACCGAGGTCGAGGCCAAGAAGGACAATCTCCCTAGGAAAATCGGGATTCCAAACACACTAAAAGAGCTCGGAAATCCTGAGGGAGACCTGCAGACGCTAAATGACTCCAAGCCAAACAGCGACTACCAGACGAACAGTACGAAGGCTGAGGCCGAGGCCGAAGCCGACTAGGCAGAGGCTGACCAGGCCGAGGCCGACCAAAGATGTTCATCCAGACCGATTATGAGGAAACCCCACAAGAGATCAGAACCACCTTTGGAGGACAAATCAACAACAAACACAAACTTTGACAAGATTGAAGACACCAGGAAAAGAATGTCGTCAAGGAGTTGGAAGCCATCCCATCTACATCCAGGACTAAGACAACGAGTACCAGAACAAAGTCGGGGGCTAAGAGGAAGAAGCTGTCAGGCTGAGGCCAACCCTAAGTCATGGTCATCCTTAGGCCGAGGCCGAGGCCGACCCAAAGCTATGGTCATCCCGAAGCCGAGGCCGACCCTAGGTCAAAGCCGAAGCCGACTATCCAAGACCTCAAAAGTGACCCAAAAATCACATAATCAAGACAAATCAGATTGTCAATGCAGTTGGACACAAGGCAATATCCAGATTGAAGCGAATGAGCCGGATACGAAAGACGACAGATTGTTCGAGGCCAAGGCCTAAGCCAACCCCAGATATGGCTGAGGCCGAGGCCGACCCCAGATATGATTGAAGCTGAGGCCAAGGGCAACCCGAGCCACGCTTGAGGCCGAGGCCGACCATAGCCATGGTTGTGACCAAGGCCAACCCTATTGATTCAAGCGAAGATCGACACCATGCGAGTCTTGACCAACGGGTCTACCTCGCCTCATCTAGTTGAATCCACGATTACATGCGAGCCTATTGAGCCCACGCTTCAGCGAGCCTATAGTGCCCACGCCTACACGCGAGCCTATAGATCCCACGCTTCAGCGAGCCTATGGTGCCCACGCCTACCTTGCGAGCCTAAGCTCTTCAGCTTAGGTGATTTTGGACCACTCGATGCACAAGGAATTGGCGAGGACAACTGGGTAGAAAAAGAGCTGAGGAATGGATCCAAGGGGAAAAACCGGCAAGTGGGACGAGCCAAGACCGAAGGGGTCGGGCTTTTGGCCGAGGCCGAGCCCGTCCGACTCCATTTGGTCCCTACCGCCTTTGGCCGCCCCGGTTCCGCCTGGTTTGACCTAAAACGCCTCCGAATCCCTAAAAACCCTAGGAGAATGAGCAGGTATTTATATCCCTCTTCGCCACTGAAGAAGGGGACTCAAACTCTAATCCCCAAACTCATTCTATATTCTTTACTCTCTCATTTTGCTCTTACTTTTTCGCTCCCCACCGTTCTACTTGCTGACTTAAGCATCGGAGCCGGTGTGGCGAGCACCACACCGGTGTGCAGGTTTATTGTCTTGCAGGCCACGTCTTCCCCCTCTTTTACAAATTTTACTGTTGGTGGCACGTGAAGGTCAGGTGAGTTCATCTAACCAAAATCGACCATCAACAATAATAATTCCGGCCCTGTTTGATAACCATTTGGTTTTTTGTTTTTTATTTTTGAAAATTAAGTTTATATACACATACTTCGACTTATAAGTTTCTTGGTTTTAGTATCATTCTTCTACCTTGTTTTCAAAACCGAAGTCCAATTTTGAAAATAATAATAATAATAATAATAAATAGTTTTCAAAAACTTGTTTTTGTTTTTAAAATTTGAAATTCAAATGCAACCTTAACTAAGATGAAAGTCAGGGTAGGAAATTTAAGAGAAAACAAACATAATTTTCAAAAACTAAAAATAAAAAACCAAATGGTTATTAAATGGGCTCTATTTTTTTTTTTCTTATTACTTGTTTTTTCCTATCTTGCTATTTCCACGAGATTTCAAATATCTACAATCAAATGGAATAGATGGATTCAAATGAAGACAACTCGTATATTATTGACCCATAAAAGTCAATATTTACCTAAAAAACACACTAACGATCTTTTGCTTTGAATTCCTTCGATTTGACTATGACTTCAAAAATAAAATAAAATAAAAACTTTGGTAGGATGATAAAGAAAATATTGATGAAACAATTATAGGAATAATAAGACCTATATAGTTGAGACCATTCCAAACATATTAGGGTGTGTTTGGTTTAACTTTTGTTTAATTTTGAAAATAAATCATTTTGAAAAAATTTCTAGTGTTTGGCAACCACTAAAAAGGACTTATTAAAAAATGAAATTGATAAATAAACAATTTTGAGAGAAACACTTGAAACCAACTTTTTAAAAAAGACTTCTTAAGTAAATAATAACTTGTGTAGAAAAACATTTGTGAGGAAATGCAACCAAACATATAAGTGTTTAAATTCTAAACCATTTTTATACAAAATATTTTTTAAAAAATGCATTCTTAAAAAACATTTAAATTAAAATGTATTCCAAACGGACCTTGGATTACATTTTAATTTAAATGTTTTTATACACATGTTATAGTATACTTACAAACTCTTTTTTTAAAAGTTGGTTTCAAGTGTTTTCTTATATGTGTTTTTGAGATAAACACTTAAAACCAACCTTTTTTTTTAAAAGAGTCTTTAGTATATAATAACTTGTGTATAAAAACACATATAAGAAAATGCAACCAAACACATGAGTGTTTAAATTCTAAAAAGTTTTTGTACAAAATGTTTTTTAAAAAATGAATTCTTGAAAAACATTTAAATTAAAATGTATTCCAAACGGACCCTAAATCTCAAAATAAGTACTTTTCTTTTTATATTACGGGTTAGCTTTAAATTTATAAAATGTATGAGATCCATGTTTATGTTTCATTTTTTTTTTTTAAATTGATGGCGACAGAAAAGCAATACATATCAAAACATTTTGATTAAACTAATACAACATTAGCATCCTAATTATTAAGGCCCCGTTTGATAACCATTTCAGTTTTTTGGTTTTTGGTTTTTCTGTTTTCTGTTTTTGGTTTTTGGTTTTCTGCTTTTTAAAAACAAAAACCAAATATGTTTGATAACTGTTTTTTGTTTTCTGTTTTTAAAAAATAGAAAACCAACCTTGTTTGATAACTGTTTTTGGTTTTCAGTTTTTTAAAAATTAGAAAGATGAAAAGATGTTTTAGAGAGAGAAAAATGTGTAGAGACATTGAAACAAAAATTTAGAGACAAATATAAATGTTTTCAAGATAAAGTTTTTTTTTTTTTTTTGAAAGACGAGAAAAGTTAAACATAGAAAATTGAATGAATAGGAGGATTCGAGCCTCTAATTGAATGATACATGTCAATTACCGTTAAACTATGTTCACCTTGACACATCCTGATTATTAACTTAATCTCAACATCTTACATTGAAATTTAAAACAATATTGAATTTTAAAACAAATTAAATTATTTAAAATAATATTTGTTCCTAAAGTCAATATCTCAAAAAACGAGATCGGCT
Source organism: Luffa acutangula (assembly GCA_036850905.1). NCBI lineage: Eukaryota > Viridiplantae > Streptophyta > Magnoliopsida > Cucurbitales > Cucurbitaceae > Luffa > Luffa acutangula. The sequence continues at coordinate 46,353,888 of CM072097.1, forward strand.
AGACAACTCTGTGATGATCGCGAGAGAGCCCTAACTTGTTCATATGAACATTTTCTCTTTGTATACATATATTTTGTTGTTATTATTTGCTTTATAGATCAACGATAAATGTATTATTTTTCCCCAATATTTGTCTTTAGCTGACTAAATTGCTACTTTTAAATATATATATATATAGTTTTCTTTTTTTTTTTTGACTAAATATATATATAGTTTTCTTAAAACACAGTTAAGTAAACTTTTTGGGCCATGCGTATACTGTTTTTTAGACAACTAGAGGCGTATATTATGTATTCACACGTAAATTCAAATGAATGCGACACGTGGAATAAACTTTGATTTGTATTAATGTTGTATGCGTGTGAGTATACACTCTAGTACATAATACTCTGATTCTCTCTCTTGTGTGTGAATGCGTTTCACTCGAGGGCTGAAACGCTTGATCTCGAGTCTGAAGCTTCAATGACTTGAAGTCTTCTAAGTTTGAAAGAGTCTTCAATCTTCCAAGAGTGTTCAGTACTTGGAAACTTATAGAGAGAGTTTTCAGTCTTCCGTTTTGGGGGAATTTCTCTGAATTCTCTAAGTCTGGTTGAAAGCTCCAAAATTCTGAACCTTTGAAATGGGGGAGAACGCCTCTATTTATAGAGTTATCGGATGGGCCCAAGGTGACTTTCGGGCTTAACAACTTGGGCTTGAGCTTTATTGGTCTTGGGCTCATCTACTTAGTCTTGGGTTTGGTTCATATTTGACCCAAAACCATATGACCTAAACATTTAAAAGACTAAAATCTGATCCAAATAATTATTATTTTTAATTAATTGGTCAAATTAATTAATTTGATCAAAATAATTTAATTTTAATTAATTGATCGAATAGAAATTTGGCTCTATAAATTTATAATTGGTCAACTTTGTTTTCAAATTAAATTTGGGACACATGTCAATTTACAATTGGTCTCAAATTTAATTAATTTTAATTTTGTCCCTGGCAATTCGTGATTGGTCAAAAATTTTTCTATCAACACTATGAACCACACGAAGGAAGAGGCGTCAATCCAGCTGAGAGAAGAATAAGCTGATAGAGAAGAGATACAAAAGACATCCGCAAGAGGGTTACGAACAAGATGGAGGTTAGTAGGAATCAGTGGTAGAAACTCTAGATCTGAAAGGGGGAGAGGAGCAGGGGATTCAAGAGGGGGAGAGAGGGTTTCACCATGCAGAATGATCAGTAAGAAACCACACACATAAGAGAAATTGTTACTGTAGCAACATGCCCTAAAAAATAATCGTTCCCACCTTGTAAAATTTGAGGTGCCCCAAACATAGAGGCCCCGTTTGATAACGTTCTCGTTTCCTGTTTCTCGTTTCTCGTTTCTTGTTTCCTGTTTCTTGTTTCTTGTTTTTTAATAACTAGAAACAGAAACATGTTTGATAACTATTTATGTTCCTTGTTTCTCTGAAAAAAGAAACGGAAACACAAATGTGTTTGATAACCGATTCTTGTTTCTTGTTTTTTTAGTTAAAATAAAATTTAGAACATATAATATAAAAATATATTAATTTTCAACAATTAATTTTTTTATTTCTCATTCTTCTTCCTCATCACTACCACCATTGTTACCGATCACCCGCCGTTGATCATCGTCATCGCTATTGACCTCCGACCACTGAGCGAATGCTGACAGTCAGGGAAAAATGATGGAAAGGTCGTCGGAGGTCGACGGTAGCGATCAGTGGTCAAAAATAAGAAAAAAAAAAGAAAAAGTTTCAGTCGACAACGATAGTGGCGGTCGGTAGTCGGAGGTCGATGGTGGCATTTGGTAGTCAAAGGTCGACTGTAGTAACTGGTCGACGGAGGTCAATGGCGGTCAGTCGACGAAAGCCGATTAGTGGAGGTTGACAACAATCGATAGTCAAAGGTTGACGGTGGCGTTCGGTCAATAGAGGTCGGCAGCGCCCGGTAGTCAGAGGTTGACTGTAGCATCGACAGCGCCTGATAGTCGGAGGTTGACAGTAGTCCGAGATCGACGGTAGCAGTCGGCCGACGAAGGTCGGTAGTCAGAGGTCGACAGTGGAGGATGGTCGGTGGCGGCCGGTAGACGAAGGTCGACGATGGCAATCGATCGACATATGTCGGTCAGTGGAGGTCGACGGCGCCCGGTAGTCAGAGGTCGACGAAGTCAGTCGTTTGGTGGAGGTCAGCGGTTGCCAGTAGTGAGAGGTCGATGGTAGTGACTGAAGGATTGGAATTCCCAATTCCATTACAGCAGAAGCAATTGGACCGATTCGCAATTTAATTCCGTTCTACTAAATACCGGTACATTGGCAATTACGAATTCATAATTCTACAAAATTAAGGTTTAGCAAACTCACCGTCGTCTGACGACTCTGAATTCTTCAAGAAAGCCTTCTTGAATGCAAGAGACCAAAAATGAAATCTTGGGACACCACCACAAGATTGCCCTGATATCCTCTAAGTTTGGAACGAGATTGTGGGATCTCATCTTTCTTGATTTTGGGAAGTAGTAGAGAGAAAATCTTTTCCTCTGTGTTTCTTGTTGAGAGAATGAGAGAGTGAGAGAGATTAGGGAGTGAGAACCATCTGCAGAATGAACCTCCCATGCGTGTGTTATTCATGTGAGGGATGAGATCTAATCTCAACCGTCCACCTCATCATAAGGTTATTAAATAATTAATTAAAATTAAGGGAAAAATACACTTTTAGTCCCTGAGGTTTGGGTTAAGTGACAGTTTGGTCCCTGAGTTTTCAAACTCAACAAAAATACCCCTGAGTTTTGAGATAAGGAGCATTTTGGTCCCTGCCGTCAACTTTTCTGTTAAATTTTAACCGTTGCTGACGTGGCACTATTATTTTAATAAAGAAAATTATTTTTAAAATTTTTTAAAATAAAAAAATAAAAAAATATTAAAATATTATTATTTTTTTAATTATTTTATTTTTTCTCCATTTCTTTACTTCCCTTCTTCTTCTCCATCTTCTTCCTCTTCATCCTTTCATTCTTCTTCTTCATATCTCCGGTGACCGGCGGCCGCCGGCCACCGCTCGCCGGCGCCGGCGCCGGCCGCCGGCACTCTTTTTTTTTTTTTTTTTCCTCTCTCTCCTTTTCTTTTTCTTCCTCCCTCTTTTACTGTTAAAAAAAAAAAAACAAAACGAAGGGGGAAAACCCCCTTCGATTCCGGCGCCGGAGAGGGAGGAGGGAGCTCCCTCCTCCGTCTCCGGCGGCGAGACAGAGGAGGGAGGACCCTCCTCCCTCCTCGTTCCAGATCTGGAACGGGGAGGGATGAGGGAGCTCCCTCCTCCCTCTCCGGCGCCGGAATCGAAGGGGGTTTTCCCCCTTCGTTTTTTTTTTTTTTTTAACAGTAAAAGAGGGAGGAAGAAAAAGAAAAGGAGAGGGAGGAAAAAAAAAAAAAAAAAAAAAGAGAGTGCCGGCGCCGGCGAGCGGTTGCCGCCGGCCGCCGGTCACCGGAGATATGAAGAAGAAGAATGAAAGGATGAAGAGGAAGAAGATGGAGAAGAAGAAGGGAAGTAAAGAAATGGAGAAAAAATAAAATAATTAAAAAAATAATAATATTTTAATATTTTTTTATTTTTTTATTTTAAAAAATTTTAAAAATAATTTTCTTTATTAAAATAATAGTGCCACGTCAGCAACTGTTAAAATTTAACAGAAAAGTTGACGGCAGGGACCAAAATGCTCCTTATCTCAAAACTCAGGGGTATTTTTGTTGAGTTTGAAAACTCAGGGACCAAACTGTCACTTAACCCAAACCTCAGGGACTAAAAGTGTCTTTTTCCCTAAAATTAATTAACTATATGCTAACCAATTAATCATATTAATTAATTAAGCATATTTATATTTAAATCATATTTAAATACAATGCTCTCACATAATATATAGTTTTAATTAAACTTAATTAAATTACATTTAATTAAATTAATTAAACCACACAATTAATTAATTAATTTAATTAATTCTTCGATCAATTAAACATCACATATATTTAATTAATCAAACATTCGAATCATATTCAAATGTGCATCTCTCTTATAACCTATAGTTTTAATATAAATCATATTCACATTGAAATTAATCTATAGTTTTAATTTAATTAAATCACATTTAACTAAATTAAATTGAACAATTAATTAATTCAAAATTAATTAATTTTATAATTAATTAAACATCTACCATATTTAATTAATTACATATTAGAATCATATTCTAATATATATCTCTCATATGATATAATTTAATTAAATCACATTTAATTAAACTTTAATTAACTAATTCATAATTAATTAATTAATTTACTAATTAAATATCATATACTTAATTAGCTATATGTTTGAACTCTTTCAAATATATTATTCTCTCAATTAATAAAGTTTAATCTCAAATTAAACTTTATATTATAATGTATCGCAATACATTATATTAATTGTATCTCATACAATTAACTTGATTCCCAAGATGAATTTGAACTATTCAAATTCTTTCAAGAGCTAGCAGGGAGACCTAATGGACCTACAGATCAGAAGCTCCAATGATATGAGATTAACTGACTAAACTCATTAATCAAGTTAACCAATATGCATTAACTGTGGGTCACTCCACTAAAGACCCACAGTTGCACTATTCTCACTGTAGAATATTTCTGTGTCCACGGATATTGACCAATAACGGTAAGTCAATCCTTCATGAGTGTTCGTAACTACAGCTGGGTCAAATTACCGTTTTACCCCTGTGTTACCTCTGGCTCCTTAAGTACCAGTGCTCCTCTAATGAACAACCTGTTTATGGTCCAACCAGTAAACAGAAAGTCCCTCTCGGGCCAATGAGAGGGCGGGATCCCTTTGTTCAAGACCCGGAGTCACCACTTAAGGGAACACTCATCTACTTCTCCTAGAAGCAGGAAGGAGTGAATTCCATCTTGTGTTGTCATGTCCCCAGCCCCTCATTCGGTCTTGTCCCCAAGAAGGTAGGCTTATTGAGTCGGCGTGCAGGCCACTCTCACCCGTACTAATCAAAGGACAATCCCTCATGAGAAGGAGTTCATGACACACTCAGGATTAAGACTGAGTTACCTAGGTCATCCTATTGAAACAGTAACCTAACTAGTTAACGGTGTTACATCTAGTGGTTTACTATTTCGTGGTCTGGTCTTATGCAAACTCATTGCATATGATACCCCCGTTCGCATGTCTCCTACATGGACGCCTTGGATTAATACGTCTGTATCGAATACAAAGAGGGTCGTATCACATAGTGTTACCAGGATAAGGTACCCAGCCTTATTCCTGTACTATAGACCTTTTAGGTTGTTACTTGAACACTGATCCCCGTATGTCCCCACATACTAGTTCAAGTTACATATCAACAACCTTGGATCTTAGTTTATTGGATTTGGGTCATATTGTGCAATTCTAGACATAATATGACAATAACACTTTATTGCATAAACCTCAATAACACTTTACTGATACAAGTGTATAATCCGTTAATCATTCACTATCTACGAGTTTTAGGACATAAAACCCAACAGTGACTAGTCGGCGGCCCCCGGTAGTCTGAGGTCGACGGTGGCGATCGGTCGATGGAGGCTGGTTAGTAGGGGTTGACGGCGGCCGGTAGTCAGAGATCGACTATGGCGGTCGTTTGGTGGAGGTCGGCGGCTGTCGGTAGTCAAATGTTGACGGTAGTGGCTGGTCGGTGGCACTTGGTAGTCTGAGGGGTAGCTGTCAGTCGGCCGAGGCTGGTCAGCGGGGTCGACGATGGCCAATAGACGGAGGTCGACGGTGGCGGTCGTTCGATGGAGGTCGATGCCTGTAGGTAGTCAGAAGTCGATGGTAGTGGTTGGTCTGCGGCGCCCAGTAGTCTGAGGTCGACGGTAGCAGTAAGTCGGCGGAGGCTGGTCAGCAGGGGTCGACGGTGCCTGGTAGTTGGAGGTCAACGATGGTGGTTAGTCGACAGCGCCAGTAGTCGGAGTTCAAAGGTAGCAGTCGGTTGCGACTGGTTATCATAGGTCGACGGAGGTCAGTGACGATCGATAGTTAGAGGAAGACGATGGCGGTTAGTCGGCGAAGGCCGATCAGTGGATAGCGGCTAGTTTTCGGAGGTCGACAGTAGCGGTCAACCGCAACTGGTAGTCAGAGGTAGATGACGACCGGTAGTCAGAGGTTCACCGTGGCAATCGGTCGGCAAAGGTCGATGGTTGCGGTCGGTGGTGGTCGGTAGTCTGAGGTTGATGATGGCGGTCGGTCGACGGAGGTCGGCAGTGACTGGTAGTTGGAGGTGGACGATGGCTGTCGGTCGGTGTAGGTCGACGACAACCAGTAGACGAAGGTTGACAGTGGTGGTCGATCAGCGGAGGTCGACAGCGGTCGGTAGTCGAAGGTCGACGAAGGTTGATGACGACCAGTAGTTAGAGGTGGACGGTGACGGTCAGTCGGTAGAGGTCGACGACGGTCGGTCGTCGGAGTTCGACGGTAGCGGTCAGTCGCTGGTTGTATTCGGAGGTCAACGATGACGGACTGTCAGCGGAGGCCGGTAGTCAAAGGTTGACGGTGGCGGTTGGTCGTCGGAGTTCGACGGTAGCGATCGGTCGCGGGTTGTATTCATTGGTCAACGATGACAGACTGTCAGCGGAGGCCGGTAGTCGAAGGTTGATGGTGGCAGTCGGCCGCAACCGATAGTCAGAGGTCGACGATGGTGGCCGGTTGACAGAGGTCGGCGAAGATCGTTGGTAGGAAGTGGACTGTGGCGGTCAGTGGGTTAAGGTCGACGACGATCGATAGTCGAAGGTCAACGGTAGTGGTCGGTCGGTGGAGGTCGACAGCGGTCGATCGTTGGAGGTTGAAGGTAGCGGTCGACCGCAACTAGTATTCGAAGGTCGACAGAAGTCGACGACGACCGATAGTCCGAGGTCGACTATGGCGGTCGATCGGGGGAGGTCTTCGACGGAGGTGGTCGGTCGACAACAATTGATAGTCGGAGGTTGACAATGGCGGGTGGTTGCCGACGACCGATAGTCGGATGTCAATGATGGTGGCTGGTAGTCTGAGATCGTGGAGGTGATAATAAAAGAAAAAAAAAGGAAAGAAATAACAAGAATAATAAAAAATGAAAGAGAAAGAAATAACAAAAAAAAAGACAAAAAAAAAACTAAAAAAAGAAAGAGAACGAAATAACGGAAAAAATATAAAAAATAAAAAAAAAAAGACGAGGAAGTGGTTAAAAAAATAAAGGAAGAGAAGAGATTGGTGTAGGATTGAGAGGAAGAGATGGATATGCATGAAAGATAGAGAAAAAAAAAACAGAAACAGAATTTGAGAAACAACATTTTGTAGTTTCTCAAATTTGGCCTCTTTTTTAGAAACGTTTCTAGAAATTTAGAAACAAGAAACAATGATGAATTATCAAACAAGTCTGTTTCTTAAAAAATGAGAAACGGGAACAAGAAACAGGAAATGGGAACGTTATCAAACAAGCCCAGAAAGTCCACTTTGTGATAACCAATACAGGGGCCAAACAGTCTCTAAATAAATAAATAAAACAACAAACAAAACAAACAATGTAGTTCAAACAAATGTTTGTTTTTTAAGCAATTCAAACCGATGTTAAAACATATGTGGATTTTACTTTATTTTATTTCGATAACAATTTTAGTCTCACCGTGTCAAATAAGTCCTGAAACTTTCAATTTGTATTAAATGTGTCCCAAAGCTTTAAAAAATTTATAATAAGTCCTTAAACTTTTACTTTTGTGTCAAATAAGTTATTCAACTTCAAATTTTGTGTCTAATAAGTTTTTTCCTTATTGGACTTTTTAAAAATTCATAGGCCTATCTATACAAGATGAGATCATTTAGACATTTTCAAACGTCAGGTTCTATTAAATACTTGGGATATCCTTAGAAATGACCAAAAAATTCTGAAAAATGGTCAAACCGGTTTTAACCTATTTTCATGGGGTTGGAACTTCCATTTTTACCCTTGAGTCATTCCCTACGTCTCTCCTATATTTGTGATGATATTTAAAAAAAAAAGGAAAATTTGTAACCTCCAATTCCACGAATCAATGAATGATAATTATAGAATCAATATTCTTTGTCTTCCCAAAATATACATTTTTTTGGCTTTGGTTTTTCAGAATTTACAACATCAATTCTCTCTCTTCATTTTTTTATTAAAATGGTGGGTCCTTCGGTCAAATTGTGAAAAAATAGTTTATATCTATCAATTCTCTCTTTTCATTTTCTTATTAAAATGGTGGGTCCTTCAGTCAAATTGTTAAAAAAATAGTTTATATCTATATAAACCAAAAAGTTAGAAGAGAATCGAAGCATGCATACCCTGGAATGTCAACACAACCTCTTTGAGCTTCTGAATGTTCCCTCGAATGTGTGTGTAAAGAATGTTTGTGTAAATACAATGTAAATCTGTCAAGGGGTTTGAATGTCTGTGTAAATACAGTGTAAATTTGTCGAGGGGTTTGAGAATCGGGTTGAGGGTTTTGGTTTCGAGACGAAGATTGAAGGAGAATCAGTTGAAGAAGAAGGATCGAAGAAGAAGAATGATGGGGTTTGCTAGAAGGAACGAGGAACGTTGAAGAAGAATCAGTTTTGGTCTTTCCCGAAGGAACGAATAATCGAGAAGTTGAAAGAGTTTCTTTCGAAGAACGGTACGGTTTCTCTTTTCTTTTTTGATTTTTTGAAATGAGGGTTTCAAAGAGAGAATATGAAGATTTTCGGTCAATTGCTTTTATTTTCTCATTTTCTCATTTACAGTGATATTAATCGGATAGGTGAGCCTTTTTATTTTCTCTTTTTGAAATTGGATCCATGAATTGCTTTTGAAATTGTTCATTATACTTTATTTTTGATATGATGTTTTAGGTGCAACACTTAATGATGTCTACCAAATGTTATCACTAGCATTTTATTCTTGAGCTGATGTTTTAGATGGATGAAGTTGTTATTCATTTTTTTATTTAATCCTAGTTGCAACAGCTAAGTTATTTGTTGTTCTTGATTTTTGATTGAATCCAATATACTTTGGTTAAATTTTGAGTTCTCTGTTTTTTTTCTCTTATTTGAATTTAAAATTCTTGTTTTAAATTTATTCTCTCTTATTTGAACTTAAAAAATTTATTCTCTCTTATTTGAACTTAAATTTCTTGTTTTAAATTTAAGTTACAAGATTTATTTGTTTAATTTGAAATTCTGTTATTGATTTGGTTGTTGAATTAATCCGTAAGAATCCTAGATTTTCTCCCTGATTTACCGTATTTTTAGTTTAATTTGAAATCCTGTTATTGACTTGGTGGTTGAATTAATCGGTAAGAATCCTAGATTTTCTCCTAGTTTAAATTTAAATTTCTTGTTTTAAATTTAAGTTCCCAGATTTATTTGTTTAATTTGAAATTATATGGTTGTTGAATTAATCGGTAAGAATCCTACATTTTCTCCCTAGTTTAAATTTAAATTTCTTGTTTTAAATTTAAGTTCCCAGATTTATTTGTTTAATTTGAAATTATATGGTTGTTGAATTAATCGGTAAGAATCCTACATTTTCTCCCTGGTTTATAGTGTAATTTATTTACGAATGTTGGGTATTTTCGCCCACTTTGTTGCCAAAAGAATTTACTAAAATTAGCTTTTGGTCATTTCTTGAAAACACAAATGACCCTTCTTCAAAACAGCTATTTTAAAATGGCCATTTATCTGGTTGCCCCTAAATACTTTGTAAAATTCAGAGACTAAACTATACAACCTTAGAAAAGTTAACATGCCAAAATTGTAATTTAATCTTTTATTTATCATTATATTTAATAAAATTTCCTTGCTCACGTCATTGGGAAAATTTCTAGTACTACGATAGTACCTATTCCCTCCATTCAACATTTGACACGTCATGATATAATATTTTATTCTATGAGTCTCATTTAAAAAAAAAAAAAAAAAAAAGAGTCCCATCCTATTTTTAAATACTTCTTACATGACAAATAATAAATAAAGGTTTCTATACAATGATAGTACTATAAATTTTCACTCATTCCAACTCTTTTTTTTTTTAAGTTGAAAAAACATTTAAACTTTAATTTATTTGTGTTAGTTCCATTTAAACTTTAAATGCGCATATGTCTGTAACTGAAACACCGTGGAAACCATCTACGTGACATCACTTTCTCTTCCGAGGTTTTAAGCTTTTTAACCATAATTACGGAATTTAAAGTAAAACTAATAAAAAAAAAAATATTGTACAAACGAAATTTAACTTCGTTATTTTGTTTTTTGTTTTTGTTTTTTTTTTTTTGAAAAGACCAAATTTAACTTCGTTGAGAGAGACTTACAATCTACCATATTAACTTTGAATAAACATCTTAGAGTAGTGTTGATTTTTGAAAATTATGCTTGTTTTTTAATAGTTTTCTTAGTGTGATTTTTATATTTGTTAATGACATATTTGGATTTTTAGTCTGATTTCAAAATACAAAAACCAGTTTTTGAAAACTAAGTTATTGTTTGATAATCATTTGATTTTGGGAAAAAATCAATTTTGACCCTTGAACTTAGTAGATTGTATCAATTTTAACCCTAAACTTTCAATTTCATCCATTTGAACTCTAAACTTAACAAATTGTATCAATTTGAACCCCAAACTTGCATAAATGTTGCAATGTAGTCCTTTAGTCAACTTTTCATTTGAATTGCTATTAAAACATGTAATTGACAATTTTCTTTTTTTTTTTTTATTCGCATTGCACCTGAGTTAGTGCTTTGTAAAAAAAATATTGGAAAAACTCTTTATCAAAAGAAATCAAATATTTCATACCATTCTTCTCATTATTATCCAAAAAAAAAAAAAAAAAAAACCCACTAAGTTATTGGCAACAAGAAAAATCTAGCAAATATGATAAATAAAAAACTCGAAATTTCTTTATTTTCGTTTCCTACATTTGTGCAGTGTTCTAATTAGCAAGGAAAAAAAAAACAGTACAAGAATAAAAATAATCACACAAAGTTCTTAGCAACGAGAAAAAACTAGCAAATATTTAAAGATAAAAAACCTCCAAAGTTTATTTACTTTCATAATCTTAGATAGCAGCAAAAAAACTCTCAAAAGTTCTCAACAACAAGAAAAAGTCATCTAAAATCAAGTTTCGCCAGTATTTTATTTACAACAAACTAATTCAGGTGTAATGTGAATTAAAAAAAAAAGAAAGAAAGAATCAATTACATATGGTGGTTCAAACAGAAAATTGACCAAAGGTATACATTGTAACAGTTATGCAAGTTTGGGGTTAAAATCGATACGATCTAATAAGTTTGAAGTTCAATTTGATGAAATTAAAAGTTCAAGGTTAAAATTGATACAACCTCCAAAGTTTAGGGGTTAAAAATGATTTTTTTCCCTTTGATTTTTTTTTATTTTTTCATCTTGAAAATCAAACTTATATATACTAGTTTTACGTTCTACCTTTTAAGTTTCTTTGTTTTTTTAATACTTTTCCCATGTTTTCAAAAAACCAAACCAATTTTTTGAACTAAAAAATGTAGGGCCCGTTTGGTAACGTTCTCGTTTCTTGTTTCCGTTTCTTCATTTTTAATAAAGAAAAATAGAATTTCATGACCCTAACATCTATACATTCAATAATAATAAGCCTATATTCTTATTAATGTTTGGAAAAAATTGGAAACAAGAACAAAAAGGAGAAACTAGTTTTAGTTGTTCCCAAAAGTTCTATACAAATTTTGAGAGTAAGAAACATACATAGTTATTAAATGCTTAGATTTCTTAATAAAATTAGAAACAAGAAACTAGAAACGAGAACGTTACAAAGGGGCCCGTAGTTTCAAAAACTCGTTTTTGTTTTTTGAATCTGGCTATGAATTCAAATGTATCATTGATAAAGATGAAAATCATGGTAGAGAAATTATGAGGAAACCAACATAATTTTAAAAAATCAAATGGTTATCAAACGAGACCTAATTTTTTTAGTTTTTGAAACTTAACTTGATTTTTGAAAATATGGAGAAAAGGTGGATAATAAAGCAAAGAAAGATAGAGGTGTAGAGAGTATTTATAAGCTTAATTTTATAAAATAAAAAACAAAAATAGTTATCAAACAAGACCTTAATTAAGGTAACAAAATGATATTAATTTTTTCATTACCGAGAATAAAAAGGATGAAATAAAATTATGCCGTAAATAAAGAGGGGTAAAGTTACCACCGGTAAGAATTATAATATTAATATTGACAAAATGAAACCCAACGAGCTATTGCAACTTTTTTTTTTTTTACAACATGTGTGATGAGATATTCAAACCACAAACCTCTCATTAGTACAAATTTTATGTCAATTGAACTATACTCATGTTTTTTTTGAAGAGGTACAGACCAAACAAAAAAACGAAAACTAATGTAAGACAATTGTGGGTGGCATCTCTTGAGCAAGGATGCCATGAGTCCATGGAGGACAACCTTCTAACCAAACCTCGTCATGTTTGGTGGTGCGAGCATGAACGGTCAGCATATGTGCTACTCTGTTTCCCTCCCTAGGCGTTAACATGAAACCCCTAATATGGTGGGAAAGCTGTAATTGCCTTTAGGTGTTGAATAAGAGGAGCAATCTCGTTGAAATGTTGATCCCGGTCGCTCAGAAGATTCCATACAATTTGTGAATCTGTTTCTGCCCATATTGGAAATATGCCTGCATCAATAGCTATGTGAACACCATCTACAAGCGTCTTTGCTTCTGCTCATTCAACTGAGCATCTTAATTTCCTGTAACACTCTGTTGCTGCCATCGTCTCTCCTTTATGATTTCGAATGATCATTCCTGAACCCACGTTCTCGTCTATGACTGTTGCATCTTCATTAAGTTTGAATTGGTTGATAGGAGGAAAAGTCCAAACAGTGGAAGGGACATTATCTGCACGCCTCGATCTTTCCCTGCTAATGTGGCTCGGTGTTTGGGCCTCGCTATATTCCATAATGAAGTTTGAAGCTCAGTCAATCAGATCTTTTTCCTGCCAATGTTGAAATTTAGTACCCTGAAACACCACTTTGTTTTGTCTATTCCACAAGGCCCACAAAGCAGTCACGAAGATCATCATATCTACAGAAGAGAAAAACTCCCATGTCCTACAAAAAAAGGTCAATAGGATTAGTAAAACGACCATTGACTAAGGCTTGCACTGAGCTCCAATGAGCCGAGTGCTTTTTTACCTTCTTACACTCCCAAAACGCGTGGAGTGTTGTTTCATTCTCTTTCCCACACAGAGGGCATGTTGGATCACATGGAACATGGGGTTTAAAGATATTCATCCTGACAGACAAAATGTTGAGGCTAACTCTCCACAAAAAAAATTTTATTTTGTTTGGAAGGTTGAATTTCCATAAAGTCTTCCACCAACTTAAAATTGATGAGTCAGATGATGGAGACGCCGCATGGATATCCTCCAAGGCTAGCTTATATCCACTTTTTACTGTGCATCTCCCCCATTTGTCGTAATGTCAGAAAAAACAATCCAGGTGATTTGTACCAGCAATTGGGATATTTTTTATTTCATGCACAGCTTCCTGAACAACAAGATCTGTTAGTAAAGTCATATTCCAAGTTTGACTACTTGAGAAGAGGCTTTTAACTCTGTAGTCAGTCAAAGGTCGTGGTAAAGAGAGCAACTCGATAGTTTTCTCTCTCGGAACAATGATCCTCAAAAATATCTATGGTTTCTCCATTTCCAATTCTCCATCTGCCCCCTTTCGTAGCTAAATTTCTACCCCAAAGAATTCCATGCCATGTATATGAAGTTAACTTCCTCATTATTAAGTTAATCTTAATATATTATATTAAAATTTAAACCATGAGAAATTTAAAATAGATCGTTTGTATCTAAAATAATGTATCAACTATGAATATTCTAAGACGTAGCAGATACTTCTGGGAAATTGAATAAACCACTGTTATGTACCTTACGCAGATTGAGACCACCACTTGTTTATTTTATATAGGTACATAATATATAATTTGTTATTATTAGTTGTTTTGTAAATTAACAATAAATATGTATGCATCATTTTCCAAAAAAAAAAAAAGTATGCATCTCAATTGGATAAGATACTGTAATTTTGATGGAAAAATTAGAAGAACATATTGTTGGAATGATGATTAAAAACATAAATAAATTTAAAAGGTTGGTGATACGACAATGAATTGTAATACAAGGTGGTTCGGTGTTTCTAGCATTTAAATTTACTAGTGTTTTACCCACGTACATTGCACGTGTATATTTTTCCAAATAATGTTTTTTTTTTTGTACGGTGTGCGCGCGAGTGTAAAAAAGATAAAACTACGTCTTAACAGTATTTTGTAAAATTTAGATAATATACATTCTTATAATCACTTCCTACTTTGCTTCTCAAGTCTTATTTCACCTTTACATTCACTATCTACCGTCAGTGTTGACAAATGCCCAACTCTCCCCCATCGGCGTCTCTCTCATCTTGCTACTTCAATCTTTCATGTCCATTGTCTGTCGTCACCATTCATCATTGATTGATACTAAACTTCTTTCTTCTTTATTTGTTAGTCGTCATACTATACATGCTCTCTCTCCATTTAAGTCTTACTAACACTCAATCCTCAATCTCTCTATAATGCATCATGTTAATCTACTCCTTTCTCCCACACATGCCACTTGAAATTACCTTATTTCGTCAGTCTCATTCTTTCTAGAACTTTGTCGAATACAACTAATCTGACAAACCAAAATTAATCAATTTGATTTCCTCTTTATTGGTCAATATGATTTGGTCTAAAACAACAATATTGACCTTGTACATATCATTCAATAGGATAAAGATTGATGTTCTTTAGTTGAGAGGTGTGAGCGGTGAAATTTAAAAAAAGTGAGTAATGACTAAAGAAAAAAAAAATTGTTTCCAAGATGACGTTTTTGTATAATTTTTTGGGGAAATTTAAAGGTTTTTTAGTAAGAATTTTAAAGGTCATGTATTATTATTTTAATAATAGTGATAGTTAGTAGTGAATTTGTAACCACCATTATTTAGTCTAATGGTTTGTGATGTTGCAATTAGTTTTCCAATTATAAATAATTTTATTATTTTTTATTTTTTTAATGAAATTTAATGTATTTTATAGATAATTTAAGAATAAAAGATAATAAAAGTGTAGGATGATTAAATAAAAATGATATGAGCATGTTTATGTTTTTCAATTTATACAATTTAAAAATAAATAAATTTTATGATATTCATTAAAAAGAAAAAGTATGTGACAAATTTGGTATATATATTTTAGGTCAATAATCATTTTTTTTATGTATGATAAAATGAAAATTTTATTTCATGTTAAATAATTTTTACCACAATTTAAATGATTTCTAAATATAAAATATGGATCACATTAGTTATTGATTAATGTGATATAATTTATATTTTATTTTAAGGTATTACTAATAGATGTATTTTTTTTAAAACAACTAATAGATGTATTTTTACTTTAAAATAAAATTTCAATATTTGAATAATTAATTTGAAATAAAGTTTATATGTGTATAAACATGGAAGAAGAAAAAAACATAATCTAACGAAAAATTCAAAAGTTTAACTAAGAAAAATTAAAAATAAAATATACAAATTTTAAGCATGTATAAACATTTAAAATATCAAACATAATAATCTTAAGATTAATTATAAACTAATCACTAAACAATATTACTCTATAAAACTTAAAAAAAACGACAAATGCTAGTATTATAATATAAATTTAACTTTAGAAGCCTCAAAGATAAAATGTGAGGATTTCTCTCAAAATAAATAAAAAAAAAAAAAAAGAAAATGTAAAGAGAGGAAAAAAAATTCGAATTGTTATAGGTTATGAATAGAAGCTTGACTAAGGATATCATTTTGTAATTATTAGGGAATGAAGGAGTTACAAAACTATAATTAAGAATTAGGTAAGAGGAATAACCACAAAACTTTTGATACTCTATCCTTTTACATTCCATGCATTATCAATTTTGTGAGAGCTTTTAAATTCCATTGATTCAATACCAACTTTTTAATAGAATTATATATTTTTATATTAAAAAATCATGTAGTATTATTTTTTTTTTCTTAACTTCAATTAAAATTGGAACTATAAAATGCAAAGGTCTTAGCATGCAAAATTTTAGTAATTATTTTTTTAATACAGTTTTAGTAATTAATAACCTCAATTTTAGAATTAATTTCTAATATTGAAGGCTAATTTTTTCATATCTCTTCATTTATCACCTTGATGTACTTAAATTTTATTTATCTAAATTAATATTTCTACCGGTATAAATTGTTTATTGTAAATATTTATAAACTTTAAACTAATTTGAAATTTATTAAAAGGAAAATTAATTTTAATCTCTTACTCTAAAAATATATAAGTCATCATGCTTTCATTTTCTAAAGATTATTTTGTTAGTTTTGACCTTTTATTATATTTACTTGCTAATTAAAATTTACTCTTTTTATTATGTTATAAAAATAATGTTTCAAACCATCAAATAACATTTTATTTGTCATAGACTCAAAAGAATATTTTAATTTTGTGTTATAGTTTAAATTAATAAATAATAAATTGACAAAAAGAATAGAGTATATAATTTCCTAACATGCTAAATTTCTTATGAAATATGAACCTACGTGAAATTGAATTAACAAATCCAAAGATATGCGCACAACATTTTTCACAACAAACAATGCACTGATTATCAAATGACAATAAAACAAAAGTAGTAAAATATCTCATACGATATCCATATACACATGAAAATAGATATACTCACTTGGCAATTGCAACATCATTATTTGACTTCATCAAAGTGGAACTTTAGCATCCTAAGCAAATTCTAGCATCCGATATATATGTTCATCACATTTGCGACTTGAATCTACCAAGTAAAAAAATAGAGTCGATTTCAAGATTTGAAAAGACCCTTGAGAGTAAGGAATTGAGAGATCTTGATGAAAAAAAATGGTAGAAAAATATCTCATTTTATAGTGGTAGAGAATTAAAAGTTGCAAAACTTTTAGAATTCCAAAACATTTTAAATTCTAATATTAATTATAATTAAAATTTTAATTAATGAAAAACTAACCTTTGGTATTCAACCTCTCATATTAACATGTTGTTATTATTATTAATAATTAGTCAATAATTTATTATTGATAACTAATTAAAGAATTTACGTTATCAAAAAAAAAAACTAATTAAAGAATTTACTATTTAAAATTTAGTTTTCAAAAACATATTATATAAATAAAGAAATTAAAGAAGAACTTTTCAAATATTTCATATTTCCGTAAAAAAAAAATACTAATTTTGATACACCATACACTAAATAATAAAAAATGTTAAAAAAAAATTAAAATTCTTATATTAATTTTAATAAATTTGTAATTAATTAGAAAATAATTACACTTGTTGCATATAAAAAATAATAAATAAATAATTCCTTCACTATTAATAATTAATAACTAATGAAAATGACATGTTTGTAAATATATCAATTAAATAAGGGACATAATTGTCCAAAAAAGTTTTTCAAAGATTGTAGCTTTTTAATATAGTATAGATTGGGAACATAGTTTTTATTTTTTTTAATAATATTATTATTATTATAAATAACACAGTATTTTTTTTTAATAATATTATTATTATTATAAATAACACAGTATTTCAACCCTTTAAAATTAAGAGAAGATGAAAAAATGATCTTGTCATTATTAGGATGATAATTTTAAAATTTTCAATTTTGACAATCATCTTTGTAAGATCGTTGTAATCAAGTCCACTTAATAACACGTAGAGTAGGAGATTTAAATATCAGACATTTTGGTCCATGATACATAAATTATATACCAGTTGTTAACAATGAAGAGGTACTTTTGTTAACATTAACTTCAAATCAATACTGTTTTCACAACAAAACTATAAGCTCAAACTCCTAAATCACCTCCAAATTATGATTGTTGATGAAATTAAACTTAATCGCCACAGTGGAGTTTTTTTATTTATCTGTAGGTATCAAGTATTATATCGATCCTATATGTTATATCTACTAAACCATGTTTAGATTGACAGAATGATGAGCTTAATTACAATTAGGTTGTGACGACTTTAGACAGATAATAACGTTTTAAATTGAAAGTTCAAGACCAAATTTAACATAACTCAGCAGTGACTTGTTTGTATTATTGTTGAACTAAAAAAAAGTTCGAGAGTGCGATTGGAATCACACTATAAATACACACATAAACACTTTAGACAATCACAAATATTATATATATTTAGGGATGTCATGGATATAGGTGACTCATTCTTATACTATGGTTGATCATTTAAAGTAATAAAATAATTTAGTTTGGGGCCCTTGGAGGGATTTAAAAGGCCAAGTAAATGTAAGGTCGTGCCCTTATTTTTGTCTCATATTTTTTCGTGATCCGTTGGAGCTTGATAACGTGGGATCCTCTCAATCTAATTCTTAATTATTATTACAAAGAAAAAGTAGCACTTGGATTCTTATAAATCCAACTCTTCATAACAATATTAATTTTTTAAAACAATAAAATATTTGAATTGTATATTGAACTATTGAAGTTAAAAGGCATAGTTCAACTACTTCTTCCTAACAAGATGGTTGAAATTAAATATATTTAATGTCATCAGTGACAATTACATATAAACTCACAAAATTATCGCAATTAAATTATATTGTTGTTATGGGCAAAATTAGCCAATGATATTTTTATTCAAAAATGCCAAAACTCATCCGGTTCGAAAGCGGAAGAAACGATCCGAAATCAACAAGGAAAGGGTCGGAACTCATTCCGGCCCAAGATTTATTATCTCGGCCTCGGCCCAAGGGAGAGGCCGAGGAAGATGGTTGGCTTCGACCCAATGTCGAGGCTGACCAGGGCCAAAGGCCCAAAGACTGATAGCAGGTTGGTGGCGATGGAAGCCCTAAGGAAAAAAACTGATAAAAACAGTTGACGACGACACACACAGGTATCTAAAAAATAGTTCCTATAAAGCATTATGTGATTTTCTCCGTTCAAAGTTAACTTAAGTATCAAAGTGTGTGTGTTCTACACCACACCGATGTGCAGCGTTTGCTTGTCTTGCAGGTCACATCTTTTCTGCTCTCCTACAAATTCACGGTTGATCATCACGTGGAGCAAAGGAAACTCAATGAGCAAAATTTGACCATCAACAATTGTTATAGTTTGAAAGATGCAGGTCAACTCAAGCTTAGTATAACTCGTCAAGAGTTAATTAAGATATTGCTCTTGATTAAGATGTCGGAAAATGCATAATTTCATTTTTTTTTTTAATTTGAGAGAGTTCTTAATTAAACATTAAAACTTATATTTAATTACACTCTCCAAATGTTAACTCTATAAATATTTGAAATGAAAAATTAATAATAATTTAAGGAAACAAGTCTATATTTCAATAACTAAAAACTAAAGATGAAATCACTATTGAATAAGAGGTAAGATAATAACTTTCTTTTATGTGTATAATGTCACGACAAATAAAGATAATTTGCTTAAAAAAAAAAGTTCGTCGAAGGAAAAAAAAACTATGTGATAATAGAAAGAAATTGCTTATTTATCGTGTAGGGTTGTTTGATGATTATTTTGTTGGTTTTTATTTATTTATTTATTTATTTGAAGCAGATTGGTTTTTAGTTATGAGAATGTAGGCTTGTCAAATGTAAACTAAATTATGTTTTATTGTATATTCTTGTTTTTTTTTGAAGAGTTATTATATATTCTTTTGATATGTCCTTTAAGTAGTTATAAAATTTCAAACATATACTATAAGTTTTTTTTTTTTTTTTTTTTTTTTTGAAGAGGAACATATACTATAAGTTACTTTCTACTATTTTCTATTAAAATTAAAATAATGTGAGTGAAAGTGAGTTACAATATCTAACCATATCTACTTGTAAATTTAGGACCACTGCGACATCGCGACTTGTTTCTTTTTCTTTATTTAAAAAATATGGTTTCATTTCAACGTCATGTTTTTTCCTTTTCTTTTCTTTTCTTCCCTTTAGTTTTTGACATTATTTTGTTTGAATGTTTATTCAGGTTTGACATTGATTTTCATAAAAATTGAATTAACTAGTCTACTAATACCCTTTTAAACCGTGTTTGAATTTACTTGTCGATGGTTGTAAAAAAAAAAAAAAACCCGTAGATGACTATGAATGATAAACACATTTTTTTTTTTGTGTGTGTGAAAAAAACCAACTTTTTAAATAATTAGATTGGTTTAATAATCATTTAACCAACCATTTTCTCAATAATCAATTTAAAAGCGATTATAAGAAAATATTTTTAAAGTGATTTCTCGTCCATCACTTTAAAATTATTTAAAAAAATGTTCATATTAAAAAGTTGAAAGAATAATAAAATTACAAATTTACCTTCAAATTTAAATCTTATCATTTTTTTTTAAACAAATTGACATTCGTAAAATTACTTTGTGCGATTAAATAAAATTATGATCAAATCACTTTTATGAAAATGTAACTAAACAAACCCATCTTTAAATTAAAATTACTTCAATGAGAAAATATTTTTTTAAAAGTGTTTAAACTAGGAGGGGTATGCTAAACTCACCATGGAAGAATACATTTGATTGAAAAATAACCTAAACAAATGTCAAAATTAAATTGAATACCAACATCACCAAAATATTCAATAATTGGAAATAAACATAAAAAAAAAAAAGAAGGAAAAAAAAACCAATTCCTTTGGCCTATGGTCAAGTCTCTTGGAGATATACAAGAAGTCAAAAGTCAAACTACCAATCAAGCCATCCGATCAAGTCCACCAGCCATCCGATCATCGACACGTGTCCATCCGCCGGAACGTTGTCGACGGCGGCGGCGAGGTCTCTGCAAATCTCACGCACATACCGCACGCGCCGCCGTCAGTCGGCAATGGTTGCAAGAATTAAGACGAGGCGAGTACGTGCACGTGCCCAAGACGCGCGTGAGGTTGGCACAGAAAAAAAGCCGATGAAATACGCGGCCCAATAAAAAAAGCCCAAAAAGAAATGCCGTTTTCGTAATTAAGCAAAAGTCTAGACCCTAAAATCGCAATTTCAGTGGGCTTTTATAAACCCTTCACTTTTCCGTTTCCTTTCAACCAAATCTCCCACGAAACTATCTTCCCTCTACACAAAGAAAAAGAAAAAAGCTCAGAGCAAGTCTTCTTCTCTCTTGCACACTGAAAAAGAAGGTACTATCTCTGTAAAAAAAACCTCGTAGCTTCATGTTTTTCCATGTAAAAAAGTGTTATAATGAGTTTTTTCATGTATGTTTTTGTTTAGATAAATGATTATGTGTATGTGAAGAACTTTTGATATAAAGTGTGGTTGGTTTTAATGGGGAAAGGAAGGCCAAGAGCTGTGGAGAAGGGGGTCTTAGGGCAGAATTTGAGTGTATGTTCATCAGCATCATTGAATATACCATCTGGGCCTGTGTATTATCCAACTGAGGATGAATTTAGAGACCCATTGGAGTATATATATAAGATCAGACCCGAGGCTGAGCCGTACGGGATTTGTAGGATAGTGCCTCCCAAGAACTGGAAACCTCCATTTGCATTGAGATTAGATTCTTTTACATTTCCCACGAAAACTCAGGCCATTCATCAATTGCAGGTTAGGCCTGCTGCCTGTGATTCAGAGACTTTTGAGCTTGAATATAATAGGTTTTTGGACGATCATTTTGGCAAAAAGATGAAGAAGAAGGTGGTTTTTGAGGGAGAGGAGTTGGATTTGTGCAAGTTATTTAATGCAGTGAAGCGTTATGGTGGATATGACAAAGCCGTGAAGGAGAAGAGGTGGGGTGAGGTTTTTAGGTTTGTTAGATCAACAAGGAAGATTTCGGAGTGTGCGAAGCATGTGCTGTGTCAATTGTACCGAGAACATCTATATGATTATGAAAACTATTATAATCAACTGAATAAGGATGTCACGAAGGGTTCAAAAAGGAAAATGCAAGATGAGAAGCTTGGTGAATGCTTGGCTGAATTTTCAACCTCTAAAAAGAGGCGGCAGAATACTGATGATGGTAGAGTCAAAGTCTCAAAGTTAAAAGATGAAGAAGACAATGATCAGATTTGTGAGCAGTGTAAAAGTGGATTGCATGGTGAAGTGATGCTTCTATGCGATAGATGTGATAAGGGGTGGCACACGTATTGTCTCTCACCACCCTTAAAGCAAGTCCCACCAGGGAACTGGTATTGTTTAAATTGCTTTAATTCAGAAAAGGACAGTTTTGGTTTTGTGCCTGGCAAATGCTTCTCCCTGGAAGCATTTAAGCGTATGGATATTAGGGCCAAGAAGAAATGGTTTGGCTCAGGGCCTGCTTCTAGAATGCAAGTCGAGAAGAAGTTTTGGGAAATTGTGGAAGGTGCATTTGGTGCGGTTGAAGTTAAATATGGTAGTGACTTGGACACGTCGGTTTATGGCAGTGGCTTTCCTCGTGAAAATGTTCAGAGACCAGAATCAATCGATGCTAAGGTGTGGGATGAATATTGCAATAGTCCGTGGAATCTCAACAATTTGCCCAAATTGAAAGGATCCATGCTTAGAGCCATTCGTCACAATATTACTGGTGTGATGGTGCCCTGGTTGTATATTGGAATGCTATTCTCATCCTTCTGCTGGCATTTTGAAGATCACTGTTTCTATTCAATGAATTACCTACACTGGTATGTAACTATTTTTGCCTCCTTCCCTCCCTCTTATGCTCAGAATTTCGGTTTGAGTTATCAAATCTTGCCAACATTATTCGTATCTTTTATTTTCGCCTTATATAGCAGACGTTAATTTTATCTTTTCTTTTTTGGAATATAACTCTCTTTGGCATAGAGTGATTGTCAGTAGGTATGACCCTCACCCTTTTGAGTGGGTCTCGAGCAGGGATTCGAGGAGTCTCAGCAAAAACCTCTGGCAGGCTATCTCTTCTTGTTTTCCTTCTTTTTCTTAGTTTGTTAGATGCTATGTGGGAGAAGACTCTGATGGTTATTTTTGGGAAGACACTTGGGTGGACGGTAAACCTTTATGTATCTTATTCCCTCGTCTCTATTTCCTGTCATAGAAGGGGTTGCATTTGGTGGCCTTTGTATTGCCTTCTCTTGACTTTGTTTCCTCGATTGCTCTTGGTTTTCGTTGCCCTCTTTCTGATAGGGAGGCGATCGATGTGGTCGACCTCCTTTATATTCGACCTTAGTTTATTCATCCTGGGAGGATGGGTGTCAGAGTTTGGTCCCCTGTCTTGTCTAGGGGTTTCTCCTATCATTCCTATTTACATTCTTTGTCCCTCTCTTTTGCATCTTGTCTAGCTCTGGGAGGTTGAAATTCCTAAGAAGGTAAATTTGTTTGTTTGACAAGTCTTGTTTGGGAAGGTTAATACTTTGGATCGTGTTCAAAGGCATTTTTCTTTAGTTTTGTTCCCACAAGGGTACATTCTTTGCAAAAGGCATGAGGAAGATTTGTATCATTTACTATATGAGTATCCGTATGCTAACTACCTTTGAGATTGTTGGAGGAGTTCGTTCGGTGTTAGTGGGCCACGTAATTTAGATGGGCAAGGGCTGTTGGAGGAGGTGCTCCTGCATCATCCCTTAAGGGAGAGTGACAATGTGTTGTGGCGTGCTTTTTTTGTTGTTGTTGTTGTGTTGTGGGGTGTTTGGTTTGTGAGGAATAATAAGATCTTTAGGGAGAAGGAGAGATTGGTTGAGGAAGTTTGGGAGGTTGTTAGGTCTAGTACTTCCTTGTAGCGTTGGTTATTAGATTTTTTTGCAATTATGATCTTGGTCTTGTTCTTTTGGATTGGAGTCCCTTTTTTCTGGTTTTTTCAGGCTCCGAATTCTTTTGGGTTGGTTTTTTGAAAGCCCCTGAATTTTCTCATTTATTCAATGGAATTTCGGTTTCTTATCAATTTTTTTAAGAATTATTTTTTGTATTTTTTTAAAATAAAAACCCGAGCTTTCATTGAGAAAGAAAAATGAAAGAATACAAGGACATCCAAAAAAATCAAGCCCAAAGAGAGGAACCCAACTATAGAGAGACTCCAATCAAGCAAATGAAACCTAAGGATAATTACAAAAAGCTTTAGACACTGACGTCCAAAGCAAAACGAAACGTAGAACCTAACATTGGACCAAACATCACAAGGAAGTCTCTCCGTCCCTCTGAAGATTCTATTATTCCTCTCATCCCATAAGCCCTGAAGAACAACATAAATCCTTGAAAAAGTAAAAAAAAAACTCACTTTCTCCCGAAAAGGCAGAGTGGAAGTAATGCTGGTTATGCAATGTTTCATTTATCTTTCATGTGTCATGTGGCTGTTACTTTGATTTCCATTTCAACCCTTTTATGTCTCAACTGTCCTGATTTCTTGGGCTCTCATGGAGATGTTATAGAAAGTTTGGTTGCTCTTGTGGATTATTTGGATAGATTAAATGCATTGAAGTTTGACGTATATTTTTACCCAAAAATTTATGTTGTAGAAATGAGCTTTCCGTTATGGGGCCCTGCTTGTATTCAGTTGCCTATTTCTCCGTCAATGGAGAAAAACATGTTTTGTTGTCCTGGTCTGTTCTTAGTTTCTTTCCATAATACTCAATATTTTTCCATGCTTGTATGATTCTATTTTGTTCTTTCTACATTTATTATCTTGGTAAATGTTCGCCAACAAGAGCATAGCTCAACTGACATAAAGTTGTACTGATGACCACGAGATCTGTGGTTTGAATCCCTTCATCCCCACATATTGTCAAAAAAAATTATCTTGGTAAATGTTCAGACTGGAAGTTTTAGCTCTCTTGCTTGTAGATACTCTGTTTCTATGTACTGTATGCATTCTATATGTGATCAGAATGTTTTTAGGTTATTTACTGTTCATAATTATACTCTCACTCCTCTCATAGCTAGTTGGAAGTGTTTTTTTGTAAATCCTTTGGCAATCTTTTATAATTTCATATTTTCTATGAAATGAAGGTATCTATATTTCTCATAAAAGAAATTTTTAGGTCATTGTTTATGCGAGATTTACTTCTCACTTCTTTTGAGTTTTCAGGGGAGACCCAAAATGCTGGTATAGTGTCCCTGGTAGTGAAGCTACTGCTTTTGAGAAGGTAATATATAGATTCTTTTAGATTGAATTGCATCTAGATTCTGTTGTCCGGATATCTTCTTTTTGCATGCATGACATGGAACATATGCCACATGGTTCTTTTTTTTACCCTATTAGTGCTTGTTAGCTTATTAATCTCGTTTTTCTTTTCTTCTTTCCCCTAGTATGCCGGAACTTTGCTGTAGACTTGAGTATCGATTATTTTGATGTTTCTTTTAGTATCTGGGATTTGAAGCCGTTTTGATGATTAATATTAGACGTGATGTCTTGTATATTTCTTCATGTTAAGATAACATGTTGATTTATATGCTTTATATTTATGAAATAGATCTTTTTAATGTTTGGTTCACTTCAACTTCCTACTCTGTCTCTAACGATGTTTGTATTTTGTTTGTGGAGTAAAGGCGGTTTGCTGAATCTTTTTCTCTATATACAGCTTCCTCATTTGTGTCTCATATTCTAATTATGAACCTGCATCTCTGTACTATTATGAGAGTCACTTTGTTAATTCTTCAGCAGTCTAGTATTAGCAAAAATTTGAATTATAGTAAGCTCCTGTACAGTATTTTTTTTTCCTTCTCTCCCTCTCTCTTTAACATAGCATTTTGTTTTATGTAGTTTGGTAAAATTGATATAGGTGTACATTTTTTTAAATCTTTAAATATTTTTTCTGTTATAAATTATAAATTGAAAAGAATTGCTAATCATCTTGCTCTGTAATCTTCTTTTTAGTTATAGGGTTTCTTTTTCTTATTGATTAAAATATATGAGAAATTAACCTATATCCTTCACTTGATTGTAGGTTATGCGGAACAGCCTTCCTGATCTTTTTGATGCACAACCTGATTTGCTTTTCCAACTTGTCACCATGTTGAACCCATCCGTCTTACAAGAAAATGGTGTACCCGTTTATACTGTACAGCAGGTCTGAAATAAAAGAATGCGGTGTACATGTTCATGCATCTACACGTTAAAAGATTCTGTTTTACAGCTTGTCACCATGTTGAATCCATCTGTAACACATTTTATTTGTGGACTTCTTTTTTGTATGTCCGTGTGTTCTTTCATTTTTTCTTGATGAAAGCTCCATTTATTATTTAAAAAAAATCTACACATTTAAAGTTGACTTGTTTGCATTTGTTACATTTATTTGATATGAATCATATGGTTTTATTCTTCTTTCTGTTTAATCGCCTTTTCATTTATTTAGTTAATTGGTTTCTTTTTGTTATTTTTGACTTGTTTGCTTGCTGCCAGGAGCCTGGAAATTTCGTTGTGACCTTCCCCAGATCTTTCCATGGGGGTTTTAATCTTGGTATGCTCATCTAGTTTGATTTAATTAACTAAGACAGTCTGATGATTAGTTTAGCAACTAATTTTAGGTTTATACACTGTCTCCCTTAATTATTTGCAGGATTAAATTGTGCCGAGGCCGTAAATTTTGCTCCTGCTGACTGGATGCCTTATGGTGGGGTTGGAGAAGAACTGTATCAGCTTTATCACAAACCTGCTGTTTTTTCTCACGAGGAGCTTATCTGCGTGATTGCAAAGGTTGAAAATTTCTGGACGTTTATTTTATTTTATTTTATTTTTTAAAATCAAGTTATCTATCTATGGACTCAATGAAATTTTTTCTTACAAAATAAACTAATATATTTATATTCTTTATGTAAGGAATTATTGATTTAATTGAATAAGAGAGATGTCCAATCTTATAAACCACCGTGGGTTGGCCTAGTGGTCAAGAAGGGCCATATAAATTAGGGTTTAGAGGGAATGAGTTCAAGACATGGTAATCACCTATTAGGATTTAATGTCTTACGAGTTATCTTGGCAACCAAATGTAGTAGGGTCGGACAGTTGTTCTGTAAAAATAGTCGAGATAAGCACAAGCCAGTCCGGACACTCACAAATATATATAAAAATAGAGATTATAAATTGACCATTTTTTGTTTATTTATTTATTTTTGTTTTGGAATGAAAAACAAACTTTTGATTGTTTGATGAAAAGGAAGAAAATTATTTAGAGATACAATCTCCCCAAAGGGAGAGAAGGAAGAACAAAAAGAGAACCAATAAAACTAAAAAATAGAACCCTTAGGAGCTAGAAATAGAAACTCTTGCAAAAGATGTAACGGCCACCACACATTTATGATTTCACCTATTAATAAAACATATTTTAGAGTACCAGAAATTTAAATGAAAAATTGTAGTTATATTCACTGTTTTTTTATAATCTAGAAGATGAAAGATAACACCCTACTTTCTTTGGCATTTGTGTGTATGTGTGTTTTTCGTTATCAGAAACCAAGCTTTCATCGAGAAAAATTGAAAGAATACAAGGATATCTAAAAAACCAAGCTCCCTAAAAAAGGACCCCAACTACAGAAAGAGGCTCCAATCAAGCAAATTGAGACCTAACAGATAATTACAAAAAGCCTTAGACACTGATGTCCAGAGTGAAACATAGAATCTAATATTGGACCAAACATCACAAGGCAATCTCTCAACCCTTCTAAAGATTCTATTATTCCTTTCACCCCAAAACCCCCAAAGCACAACACAAATTTGTGCAAGCCACAAAAACCTCACTTTCTCCAAGGCAAATGGAGAAGGAACTCCTCGATCATATCTCTGTAGCCTCAATGTCTAGCCAACTGATAGCCAAAATGCTTTTATGCATGTCCAAAAGGCTCCTTTTGAGGCCATCGAGATGCCCTTTGGTGGATCCCTTAGGCGTTAAATAAGTGACGAATTTCTTTGTTACAACTTATCCTTTATATTATACTCTGAAGACATTTGCCACTTCCCTCCATCCTTTGAGTTGAATACCGAGAATTCAAACATTGTTGAAGAAAATATTTCAAGTCTTTTGGTTACCTTTGTTAAGCAAGTTGCCTCTTAGATTTTATCTACAAATTCTCATCCTCGGCCTTTACTCTTGCCATGACAGCCAACAAGTGTCCCCTCCATTAGATTCTTATTTTGTCCTCACCAGAGAAGTTATTCTTTCTACAAAGACCCTACTTTTTCTCATTCTCTCTCATGTAACAGTACCCTTTTATTTGGTCATTTTTACGCACAAATCCAAACTATCATTAATTATTCTTTTCCCGTCTTTGTTGCATTTTATGCATCAAATTCTTCAATCATTTTTCTATTTTGGGGGATGGAATTATTGTGAATGAGCTTAGTGCTAAATTTTTTCTTAAACTGGTTGTATTATCTCTTTGTGACTTAGCTACATTTTCAAACCTTCTTGATTGATACTTCTTAACTTGTTAGCCATCAGTATCACTGTTTGTGAGGTTGAAGCTTACTTTTGTGGATTCTATTTCACTGTCTCAATTTACTCTACTTTTTGCAGATGGATTGCAGTGGCAGAGTTTCTCCTTACCTGAAGAAAGAGTTACTTAGGATATATTCAAAGGAGAAAAGTTTGAGAGAACAACTTTGGAAAAATGGTGTAATCAGATCTTCTTTGTTGCCTCCTCGAAAATGTCCTGAATATATTAGTACTGAGGAGGTATTATATTTGATCTGATATTTGTGTCACTATTTTAAGAAGCTTGTTTTTGATAGACTTTCTGGTGTTGTTGTTGTTGCAGGATCCAACATGCCTTATTTGTAAGAAGTACCTTTATCTTTCAGCTATAGGTTGTCGTTGTAGGAGGTCTGCTTTTGTGTGTTTGGAGGTATGTGGAATAATGAGCTCCTCATTTCATAGTTGTATTGTTAGAGGATTTTATTTTTTTGGTGGGTCTCTTACCCTTTAGGTGTCTTTTGCATTCTATGCTCACAGAAAGTTGTTGAAAATGACCCATTCTAGAAGCCCAATCAAGGAGTCTTACTTGGTTATGCCGTTCCTTCATCTTTATTCCTTTGTAAATATGCCTTTCTTATTCTTTATTTGTTTCCTTCCACATCAGATTATTTTTTCCTCCCTCATCATATCTTTGTTACTGTTAGCAAAGTTTCTGATAAGCCCCGCATTACTAAGATGTATGAGCGTAGGCGAGTGAGGAAGAAAAATAGTATGTAAGGGGTAATTTGGTAGTTTTACTGTGTGGGTCCCTCAAGCACGTGTTTGTGCAAAATACAGTTTTGTGAGAGAAGGGTTTTTAAGGGAGGATTGTAGAGGGGAGTGGGTATCTTGGAGTTGTTATTGTGTGTGTAATTCTCAAAAGAGAACTTTGGAGTGAGGAGAGCTCTCGAAATCTCTCTATTTCTGTCTGATAAATAAAGTTGAAGGCTAAGGCCTATCAGTTTCTTACTTGTTCATTCTTCTCTCTTTAAACCTAGGGCTGTAACATTGTGTTGGTTATGAAGTAAGAGTTGATTTTCTCTCATTGTATAAAAAATAATAGTAGGAAACGACGAGTAGTATTTTGAACTGGTTATTTACTGCAAGGTCAAGTGGCTTCAAACAATCAAATAGGAGGACACCGTAGAGGTGTAGCAACCTCAATTTCAAAGTTAGGAGGTTTAGTTTATTCAATATTTTATTTGTCTCTAAAAAAGTTTCTACTATACCGTGTAAATTTGAGTACTTCTACTTGGCTCGGAAAGTTGTGATTAACGTGTTAGAGGATCCTGTGCCTATGTTGATCTGACTATATGTTTCTTCCCTTCTGGCAGCATTGGCAACACCTTTGTGAATGCAAACACAGCAAGCGGCGACTTCATTATCGTTATACACTTGCAGAACTATATGATTTGATTACTATAATTGATAGATGTGGTTCTGGGGAGACAACCGAAAGTAAAGATTTGCGACGGGCGGGCTTATGCTTCACTGAACGATGTACTTTGGCAAAAAAGGTTCAAGTGTTCTGTTATTTTATTTCTATAAATTGCTACAGAATTGTTAGTGCTTTGGGAGACATGGTGCCCTTCTGTTTCTCCTTTCATTCTCTTCTCTCATCTTCATGTGTTCAGTTTTGATGTTTTAGCAGTTTTTTAATCACCTTTGTGTTTTTGAAAAACATATGGCTACTTAGTTAATAGCTCTTGTTCTTATATAATTGAAAGGAAGTCCTTTAAGTTGTCATTTATTGAGGAGAGGGTTTTTCTAGGCATTGACTTGGTTGAGTCTGGGAGCCATTGGTAATTTTCACTGTCTTTGGATCTTTCAAGACTCATTTCAAATCTAGTATCTTCTGTCTTAAAAGTTAAAACCGGAAAAATACTTGATGCATGTAGGTGAAAGGTGGTCGTATCACTCTGACTCAACTTGCAGAAAAATGGTTACTGCATTCGAGTAAGATTCTTCAAGATCCATTCTCACATGAGGCATGTGATAAGGCTTTGAGAGAAGCCGAGCAATTTCTTTGGGCTGGTCATGACATGGATCACGTATGTGAAGTCCTGGTTATTTTTTTTCTCAGACTTCCTTGCAGCATATTGTTGTAATTTACATTTGTCTTTATTGGACTATTTAATAGATCCGTGATGTGGTAAGAAACTTGGATAAAACTCAAAAGTGGGTTCAAGGCATTGGAGATTCCCTTTCTAAAATTGAAGCGTGGTCATGTGACTCTGGAAGTTTGGAGAAAATTTGCTTGGATGACATAAACAATTTGTTGAGTGTACCCTCAATATCATGTAACCATCCTGGGTATCTTAAGTTGAAGGTTGGTACAATACTGTCTAACTTGTTAGTTTATTCTAATGTGGTCCCTGTCTGCTAATTGCTAATTTTGTCATTGATTATCTTACAGGATTATGTTGAAGAAGCAAAGACGTTGATACAAGATATTAATAATGCCTTATCAACATGCGCTGATGTAACTACTTTTTGGTTCCATTGCTTGATGTACTTTCTTTCTTAGCACTTTTTATTTTAAAGTTTAAAAAAGAAAAAAAAAAAGAAACAAGAAATGAAACTTTTTATTATTGATATAATGAAAAAAGACTTCCTCAAAAGATACAAACTCCAAAAATTTTAAATTGTTTATGTAGCTTCTTTCTTTTTTGGTTTGATTTTCCCGATGTTATGCCCTTTTTACTCCATAAATGATCCTTATTTTAAAACCTCGCAATTCAGGTCTCTGAATGGGAAATTTTGTACTCAAGAGTGTGTGCCTTTCCAATCCATATCAAAGAAAGCGAGAAGTTATCAGAAAAAATATTGATAGCAAAGGTACTCTTATTATCTTTTGGTACCATTTCCGTACATATGGTTCTTCTATATATTTTATACATCTCTCTGCCTACGATATTTGGGTACATGAATTTTGTTTATAGAAGAGAAAGACACCCTCCTTTTGGCATGTGAGAATGGGAACAAACTGAGAGGATTTTAAATGACCTCGATAATGTGAAGTAACCTCACAGTGATATATTCAAAGCAAAAGGATTTCCCCTTAGGGTAGTACAAAACTCCAGGCCAATTAGGAGAGGGTCGGTAATCTCTCCCCTCCTCTCTTAACTGTTCAAATGATATCAACGAAAGGCATAAAAAAGCAACATAAACGATAATGACAGATATATATACTACCCACGGCTATATGACTGGTCCCCTCCCCAAAATAACTAACTTGCCAGACCTCTATTCCCCAAACATCAGGAGGATTATATTCCAAACAAAAAGGCAAGAAACAACCTAGAATATTGAATTACAATTGGTGGCCTAACAGACAACTTAAAAAATCATGGGATAATTTTGAAAATCTCAGGAAATACATTTTTCCCCTCAAGTAAGAACACCGTTGGTTGTAAACTTCATCAGGTTTTTCCTATTAAAAAATTTTCATTAGTTTGGTAACAAAGGTTCAATAAAAAAAAAAATTGAAATTACAAATTGGAGGGACATTGACTAAGCATAAAGCAGTTGGAATTGTGACATTACCTTTTCAATTACCTCTTGATAAATTCATCTATCTGACTTCTTCGTCACAGGTATATGCCTTAATCAATTAAGCTCAAGTTGGCACCTCCGCTTAGGGAGTTTTTTTTTTTGAACAAGAAACAAAAATTTGGGTTGAATAAATGAAAAGAGACTAATGCTCAAGGGATACAAACTTCAGAAGGGAGAGAGGAAAAAAAAGATACAAAGAACATTTCCAAATTAAAATAAATCTGGAGAAGAACACCAGCAAAACACTTGGGAAGAGAACTTCAAGAAGAGGCCAAGTCTGTTTAATACTCAAAGAAGGCGAAGAGGCATTATTCTTTACCTCACGAGGAGGTGCAAAATTTTCTTCCAAAGAGGAATGATAGGTGCCAAACTACAGCCAACTGCTAGTAATACCTCAATTGGGGCTTGATAAAAAAATGCTTCATGTAATTTTAAAGGATCCTCAACTACAAGCTTTTCTTGCAAACCATCTATTAAAAGCTTTTGATGCAAAGAACTATGGAGTTTTAACATAACCTTTTCAATTATCAGATTCTAATACTCATTGCTCTTAGGATTACCACCCATGAGACCTGCCTCACCTTATGGGAGGAAGAACCTATGTGACCTTCACATAGAACAACTTCCTTCACCATTGCTTGTTGACCAATTGGGAAGTCCATTTGTAATTTTCATCCCCTTTTATGTTGGACACTCAGTTCCTCATTGGTAATCTTGTTCATTAGTAGAATGTTTGTTGTAAAAGATGTAACTTGGTACATGCAACTTTGCTAATGAGTATGATCAAGATGAACTTTATTTTTAGGATCGTGCTTTTTCTCCACTCATTTATGTTCTAATATGCTTCAATTTTGATATATTAGTCTTGCATAGAAAGTGTAAGAGAAATTTTGGAGAAACAGCCTGCTACTTTTGAGGTTGAGATTCTTTACAAGTTGAAGTTTAAGGTAATTTGACCATTTATTACTTTATTAATAAACGTGTATGCTCTTGATCTTGATGGGTTTCATATCTATTCATATTTATCAGCAAATTATATTTATCAAAATACCTGGTTTAATGCCAAGTAGATTTTGGAACTTGGGATCCAGCTTCCAGAGACAGAAATGGTACTGGATTTAATAAGGCAAGCTGAATTACATCGTTCTAGATGTGCAGAAATTATGAATGCTCCCATGAATTTGAAGGTTACCTTTGCTAATTGCCCTTCCCTTTTCCCCTCACTTTGATATTTGGTAATTTAAGACGTGAATATTTCTGAGTTATGTCTTGCAGACTGTCGAACTGTTCCTTCAAGAATCCAACGGTTTTGCTGTTAATATACCTGAACTGAAGCTTTTAAGACAGTATCATGAGGATACTGTTTCATGGAATGCTCGTCTTAATGCTGTTTTGGTTAATGTTCATGAACGGGAGGATCAACATAATGTAATAGAAGAATTAAATTGCATTCTAAGGGATGGGTTATCATTGACAATAAAAGGTTTGTTCACGTGCTAATTCTTTTCTATCCACGATATTTTCTGTTAGTGAAACCACCCATTTATAGTTTTAAGCTAATGCTAATGTAGTTTATCTTTTGTTTCATTGACTTTTGGGGGTGGACTGAGACAGTTGACGATATACCTTTAGTTGAGGTTGAGTTGAAGAAGGCTTCTGTTAGGGAAAAAGCTCAAAAGGTGATTCAGTGTTGCACTTAAAAATATTTGGCATGTAATTGTCTGTGATAGGCTTTTTTAGTCATTTACAGATCCTTCAATTTTACAATCATTTTCTTGAAATTATGTTTTCTCATGAATTTGATTTAACTTTGATGCAGTTACGCGATACCAAGGTTACCATGGAATTCGTGCAGAAACTGATGGAGGAGGCTGTAGAGTACGTGTTACTGTAGCAGACATTTTTCTAATCAATAACATTAACATGTTATATGGCTATATATGACTGTAAATTCTTGAGTTTCCTCTTCTCCAGATTAGAAATTGATAAGGAAAAATTATTTGCTTATATTCGTGGAGTTCTCGATTTAGCAATGAGTTGGGAGAAGAGAGCAATGGATTTTCTAGCACATGGGGCCCAGTTATCTGATTTTGAAGAGATTATAAGGTTTCCAGTCTTTCTCTCTAATAAATATAAAATAAGCTCTATTGGTTTGATATTCTTACGCAAGCTATCACAAGTTTGAATTCTGTCTTGTTTTAGGACTTCTGAAGATTTTTGTGTTATTCTACCTTCTCTTCATGATGTCAAGAATGAAGTATCCTTGGCCAAGTCCTGGTTAACTTTTTCAAAGCCTTTTTTAGAATCTGTTCTCCCTATGTCTTCTGCATCAAGATCGCAGCTGAAAGTTGAAACACTAAAGGTTTTTGTTATCTTTCATATATAGTATGTATTTTTTTAGTACCTGGACTCTGGACTTTGATATTTAACACTGTCCAATTTGCAGGAGTTGGTTTCTCAGTCAAAACTCCTTAAGGTCACTTTGGAAGAAAGTAGAATGCTTGCGACAGTTCTGAGAAACAGTGAGAACTGGAAAGATGGAGCAAACTCTTTATTGCAAGATATTGATAATCTTTTGAATGCGAGTGATATAGGGGATGGGCTGAGCGATTGTCTTATTCCTAAGATCGAACAATTAGTTGATAGAATCAATATTATTATTACCGCCGGTTTATCTCTTGGTTATGACTTCCGTGAGATTACCAGACTTCAAAGTGCTTGTTCTACACTCATCTGGTGCAATAAAGTTCTTTCTCTTTGCCATGTTATTCCTTCTTATCAGGTAGACTTGAAAGTTTGTCGAAGTATGTCATATTTCATTTTTTGTAATCTTGGATTTATTAACCATCATGGGTTGGCCCTAGTGGTCAATAAGGGCCATGGAAAAAATAAAGGGTTTAGAGAGAATGGGTTCAATCCATGATGGCCACCTACTTAGGATTTAATATCCTACATGTTTTCTTGGCAACTAAATGTAATAGGGTCAGACGGTTGTCCCGTGAGTTTAGTTGAGTTGCGCGCAAGCTGGCCCAGACACTCACAAATATTAAAAAAAAATCTTGGATTTATTTGCACTTTTCTTTTTGATGAGGAACAGTTCTAAATGTGCTGAGACAAGTAGTGCTGGATTTGACCTGCAATCCATTTGACTGAAAAGACAATTTTGTGGCAGGAAGTTGAGAGCTTGATGAGAGTTGAAGAGGATAATTCATGTTTATATGCCTCTGGTGTTATGTGGAGCTTATTGATGGAAGGTGTCAAATGGCTGAAGCAAGCCTTAGAGGTGATTCCTGGAACGTGCAGTTCTAAACAAAGAAAGTTGAGTGACGCAGAGGAATTACTTTCCAACTTTCAGGTATCTTTACAGCCCAACATCTAAAATATTACGTTTTTTACTAATGTTTTTAGATTTTTGATGTTTGTTCTGTTTTTAGAGGTTTGAATGTCTTCTACTTGCAGAGTATCAGAATCAACTTCTCAGCCACGAATGGTCAACTTATAAATGCTATTCAAAAGCACAAGTGATTTTTCTTATTCTTTGACTTAGTAATTTCTGTTTTTGTTTTGTGTTTGTATGTATCTTCCTACTTTTAAATTTTCTTATGGGGTTGTAATATATATCTTACTGCTTCTTTTGTGGGCTCCTTTTTTTGTATGTCGTTGTATTCTTTCATTCATTCTCAATGAAAGTTGGTTATTCATCAAAAATATATCTTCCTGCTTCTTGTAAAGCTTTTTTTTTTTTTTTCTCGACTTCTAACTCTCCCTGGAAATTTGCGTTACTAAAACTTCACGATCGAAGTGCTCAATATCCTACATCAATAATTTTTTCTTCGTCTAAAACACATCAGAAAGTGTTGGCAGTTTCTCTAGCAATTCACAGGAAATCTGAAAGATCCCCTTTTGTGGGCTTGTTTTTTTGCATGCCCGCATATTCTTTCATTTTTTCTCAATGAAAGTTGGATCTTTATCAAAAAAAAAAAAAGAAAGAAAAGAAAAAGAAAGTGTTGGCAGTTTCTTTCGGATGTAGGCATTTTGCTGTAATTTGATTAGTTACTTGTCATAACTGGTCATTGACTTTTCATAAAAATGAAAATCATTTCTGAAATTACCATGGATTTGATTTTGTTAGTAAAGCCCCAACTGTGTGTCTGTGTATGTCTTTGCTTGTTCAGTCGTAGCAGTACCTTTGATCTGTTTTTACTCGTATATGGCTATGTTTTTTTTTTTTTTCTGAAAATATGTATATGGCTATTGTTGATATGTGCTATTTATGGTATTTTCTCTGCACGTAGGTTGTGGCAGGAAGAAGTACGTCAATTTTTTATTATGAAGCATGCTGAACGATCGTGGACTCTGTTATTAAAGCTTAAGGTATGTCATTTTGCTTGATTCTTCTACAAGGATTGAGTAGAGGACATCATCTTATACTTTTGGACATTCAGGAAAAAGGAGACATTGTTGCCTTCAATTGCTCTGAGCTACATTTAATTTTATCCGAAGTTGAAAAGATCGAAAAGTGGAAGAAACATATGGGGGAAATCATGCGAACATCTTTTGGGGATGAAAGTTCTTTGCTTGGTTGTCTACTAGAGGTTCTGATGAACTAGTACTTCTTTTGTCTCATTGAATACATTTCTTTTGAATGAATGTCTAATATCATATTTTTCATGCAGATAAAGAAATCATTGGATAGATCCCTATGCATATATGAAAAGTCGTTTGTCTACACTGATCAAAACTTGTGTGTGCGTTGCTCTAGCGATTCACAGGATCAGCATCTTTTTACTTGTTCAGTATGTAAAGAAAGGTAAGATAAATTTTACTTCGCCAAAATGTAGAAACTCAAGATTTTCCACATATTATTCTATGTCTAACAAGTTGAAAACTCCAAAATTTATTAAAATATACTTGTAAGAAATCCTCCAATAGAAATATGAAAGCTATCTATTGACTTAAAACAAACTTGTAGCAACTTCTACTCCACAATAAAACAGACTGCAACCAGAAGAAATAAACCACACCAACTTTTATTTCTCTTCTTTAAGCTTGACTAGCATTATCTTGCAAGGATGTCCAACAGTTGTAGATTTCTTCTTGTTCAACTTTGTACTTGGCCGGGGCTTTTCTTTTTGGCTTTTTGCTTGTAGCCACTAACACTGTCATTCTAGTGGCACGGGCTCTCTTGAAGGCACCAAACCACTTAGTCAACCTTTCAATTTCTTTTTCAGCTGGCTTTCTTGTGCTTTTCATGGTTCTTGGGCTTAGCCTGAATCTTGATTTTCTTTCTGATGGCTAATCTGTCACCTTGTTCTAATTGAGCTCTTATTTTAATTGGTTTCAAGTTGCTTACAGCTTCTCTGAATTGAACCAATACTAGTCTTGCCCAAAAACAAAGTTATTTCCCGTTCAGCAGCTTTGCCAGCACTACTCATTCAGGCTCTTTCTTTGCTCTTGGCAGACCTTTTATGTACATTGAAATTTACTAACTAAACTTATGTTGGGGGAGAATGGAGCTTAAAACGCTCTTTTTTTTTTTTTTTTTTAAGAAACATCAAGGAAATATTAATCACAAAAGAAGCAAACAGCCTAGGGGCCAAGGGTGGAGATCGCCCTTGCGTGGATTCGAAGACAAAGTAGCTTGCCAAGGGTGGAGAGCTTAAATCGCTCTAACCAAGCTTCATTGGCTTCGCTTCTAATATTGAACCCACATCGTCACATGACTTTGGCCTATAAGAGAATCAAGGTGAGTCTGTAAAGCTAGCTTCACATTTGCCCTTGTGTCACTCCTGTAGTTTGACCTGCCACATGAAGTACCCCACTTGACTTCCTGGCGATGGCATGCCACTTTTTTTTTTTGAGAAGAAAAACGAATTTCTTTGATAAATGAAATGAGGAGAAAATCTCTCATCACCAAAGGGTGAATTACAAGAATGCTTTCCAATTTGAAATAAAAAAAGACAAACTATAATCAGAGAATGGGTGCTGACATTTACACCAATATAAAACATGAAAGAGAATAATATCCATGAATTTATCAAAGGAAGCAAAAGAATCCCTGAAAATTCTTGAATTTCTTTCGCCCCAAAGATACCAAAGGAAGACTCTGTTCAAAGCGAGCCACAAGATGGGGAGAAAATAAGAGTATCATCAGCGAATAATAGTGGACCATCCAAATGAAAGAATCTCTGCCCAATATTTGGATGCAAAGGTACAATGAACAAAAAGGTGGCCTGATTGTTCTGAACTTGCAGCACACATTATGCACCAAGATGGGGAGAGATGGAAATTAGGCATTCGTCGTTGAAGTCGATCAACTGTGTTTATTGCTCCATGACTAAGTTCCCATAAAAAAAATCTTGATCTTCTTTGGATAGAAATCAGTCCAAATTACCTTATAGAGATCATTCACCATAATCGGAGTGTCTACTGGGTCTTCCATAAGGGATTTAACAGAAAAAATATTGGACGGATCCAAAGGCCATAACCAGGAATCATTACAATTCTGAAATCTGATGGAGGAAAGAATAAATGATAATTCAGTCCATTCTGCTGCTTCTAAGTCGTTTAAATTACGTTGAAGATTCAGATCCCATGCAGATTGTGAAGCAATCCAAGTTTCACCAACCATACTCCTCGAGCGATTAGTTAGACGATTAAGACGAGGAAAAGTTGTAGCAAGAATACCACAACTTAACCACAAATCATGCCAAAATGAAGTAGCAAGGCCATTACCCAAACGCCGTTGAACACAGGAAGATACAAGGTCAATGGTAGAACAAATAAACCGATTTATTTATTTGATTTTGGCGTGCCACTTTTCTTCTTTGATTTTGGCATATGAGAAATTGAAGTACACGTAGCTAGCTTTACATGCCTACTCTGACATTGCCCCACTTACCTCCTTGACGTTGAAACACCTCTTGCTTTCTTTCTTCTTGCTGAACTTTGTAACATTGCTGAAAGCAGACCCACCATTGCCAACTCTTGCTGTGCTATTACGCACTGACATAATCTTGTCCATTAACCATTAACGAGGCTACTAACGTACTTTTAACTTTTTCTAGGAGCTCACTCATCATTCAGCCAACATACTGTTCTGCACCTCATGAGGGCATCATTGGAACGTTGTCTTTTTAACAATTCTGCTCATATCTCGAACCCTGAAGCCCTTTGGCACTTGAGCTTGGTTGCTTTTGTTGATGAGCATGACTCCTTCAACTAGGTGCTAATTACCGACACTGATAAACTTGTTGGAGTTGTGCTTTAACCCAACAGGCTTGTTCTTTATACCACCTGCTACACTGCCTCTTATCATCCCACCACTCTTAACATATTGTGGAGCCTGCGTGCATGACATCCATCCTTTTTGCATTCATTCATGTGTATGTACATACATTCATATATTCATACAGCATGACAACACATGTTCCTACTACATGCATGCATGCAGATAGTTATTATTTTATTATGTTGCCTATGATCGATTTATTTATAAAATCTCTATAAGAACAATATGGTAACTAAACATTATAGATGTTCTTGGAAACAGCTACCATTTGCAGTGCCTAGGACAAGCAAGAGAAAAAACAAGCAATACAGATGTTTTTATATGCCCTTATTGCTGTAGCTTAAGGGGTGTATCAATTGATAAGAGTGGAGGTCCCTTGGTACGGTTTTCTCTCTCACTTTCTCTTTCTTTAGAATTGTCTATACCATCCTTTGTTGCAAAGTCATTATATTTGTCCTTGTATTTTTCTTGTTGCAGAGATTTGCCGCAACTCGCCCTGAACTAGAAATGCTCACTAAGCTGAAATCTGATGCTGTGAATTTCTCTGTCTGGTAACCACCTTTTTTTTTCCGATGACCAACTTTAACAATGAATTTTTTTTCTCAATTTTTTTTTGAGGTTTTAGGGAGGAAACAAACATATTTCATTGATGCATGGAATATTTCAAAAGAGAGAGGAAAAGATCTCATAAGCCCGAAAATGAAGTTACAAAAGGGGCATCCATTTGGCCAAAAAAGTAAAAGATATTTATGTTTAGCCCAAATGCTTTCTCAAATATCTTCACAAAGGAGAATAGTTAGCAATCTTTTCATCATCAATAGAGGAGAAAATAAGAGTATCATCAGCGAATAATAAATGACTGATGCTGATGGTGATGGGGGCCCGCTGCAAGGATAATCCTTGGATGAAACTCATCAATAAATCCACTTCCTCGGTTAATTTATGAAATTATTTTTCATCAAATCTTTTTTTTCTTTTTTTTTTTTAACTGAATCTTTTTAATAGAACTAATTTATGTTGTTTTTAAAATTAAAAAGGGTTTGGAAAGGTATTCTTTATTATTGTATTTTCATTTATTTCTTTATATATTAATTTAAAAATCTCATTTATATTAAGTTATACAGAGAGAAACGATAATAATCATAATTGAAAAATTAATTGACAAAATTTCAAAGAAAACGTGTGAAAGCAGAAGGCAAAAAAATATTTGTTTCTGTTCTCAGTTCCGTGAACTGTTTTTAAAGTTAATCTGCCAAATAAGTTTCTAGATCAAAACTTGTTTTTTGTTTCTAAAAATAAAAATCTATTTTTGAACCTAATTTCCACACAGACCCTTAATGGATAAAAACATTGACTGTGTTAAAACTACGGCAAAAAATGGTGCTTACCAGCTAGCTTATGCAACAAACGAAAACTTCAAATTACAAAGGATTAGAAATAGACCTTAACTAAACAAATCTAATACCAAGCTGTTCCCAGAGATTTGGCCACCCATTAAATATATCGTTTATTTGTTTCCAGCTCCAGTTCCATGATAGAGATATTGATTTATTTAGGTTTTATTGTATATTTCATCCCTATATTTTGAGCCTTGTGTCTAATTACTCTGGTGTATTTATTTCCAGCTCCAGAGATTTTATGCTTACTTTTGGCCCCTAACTTTAGTATCATCAATAAACAAAATGCAGATGCAACACTCAATTTTTGAGAGTTCGGATGAGGTGACATATTTCATTGATCTAGTAGCCAGATGGACAATTAGAAATAAATGAGCAAATATAAATAGGGCTAAAATTAGGGTTTATAAAATTAGGACGAAAAAATTGAGAAAATAATTGGGTAAATAATCTAACTGGATAGGTTTATTTTAGCCCCAATTATATCCACCCAATAAACTTCCTAAAGTATTTTACCCTAATTTATCAGCCTTAATAATGGTAGTTCTAATTATATATAATTCATCTTACTACTAGGCTAATAAAATATACGTCACCTCATCTTAACTTAGAAAAGTAGAATGTTGCATTTATGCATTTTTAACAATGCTAATAATTACAAAGATCAAAGGTAAGCATAATTTTAAGCAAAGGAGTACAATCAAAATAATTGAGACATTTTAAAGTACAAGAAATAAGCAGACAAAATATCAAATTATAGGGACAAAATATGTAATCAAACTAATATTTATCTGCAGGAAGTTGGATTTCTTCCTAAATTAATGCCCAGATAAAACTTGATTGAGATAATTGTTGTTTTAAATTGTACTGCTCGAAGTTTTTTTTTGTCTCTTAAAGGTATATATATGTAGAAGCAATTCACGAATCATTTTAAACAGAGGTTTCTCTACGTGTTTCCTTATGATGCTTCTCGTGCAAATGTTAAAATACCTCTTGAAAACCAATTTGTTGAAGTTTAGTTTTAAACTATTTTCAGGATGGAAGAGGAGGATGTATTAAACCAACTGGTAGAGCAGGCTTTGGTATGCAAATCTCACTTGACAGAAGTCTTGGACTTTGCATCACGCTGTCTTGATAAAGATTTTAGTATTGCCTGCAAAAGGTTAACTGTAGCTTTAAAGGTTGAGTGATTCTCTTTTCTCTTAAATTTTTCATAATGCTCAATATTTGTGAAGTTTCAAGGTAGCATAGAAGTGTAGTAGTAAAACTTCCTCTATGTATATAATATATTGGTGTAATCTTTTAAAATATTACAGTTCACTATCACAGGCTATGGACGTTGCAGGCATTAAGGATCATGAAGGTGAGTGTGGTCTTGAGATGCAACTAGTGAGGAACTCGTGGAGATTCAGAGTCAAGGAAGCTCTTGAAGGTTCTGAAAAACCAACAATGCAACAGGTCCTGGAGCTTCTGGAAGAGGTATTCCCAGTTGCCATGTTTACTGGAGCATTCTTAAATCTAAATTTGTTGCAGTAGGCAAGTTCGAATCTTTTAAATGATAATGCTTCTGATATATATATATTTTTTATAGGAAATGTAAAC
Source organism: Luffa acutangula (assembly GCA_036850905.1). Lineage (NCBI taxonomy): Eukaryota > Viridiplantae > Streptophyta > Magnoliopsida > Cucurbitales > Cucurbitaceae > Luffa > Luffa acutangula. Next base: position 46,396,286 of record CM072097.1, read on the forward strand.
ATTTCATTGATAGTGTGAAATGAATACAAAAGAATAGGTTCCTATGAAAGAGAGTTATAAAAAGCTATTCCACAAAGATGTATGGGAAGAAAGACTGTAATTACTAAATAGGTGATAATTTACACCACGAAAGAGCTAAGTAGGTAGTAGTTTCAATTGTCAAATTGAAACAAGAATGCTTATCTATGAAAGTCCGAGTGTTGTGTTCCTCCAAATGCTCCAAAGGAAGGCCCCGGCGAAATTTTGCCAAAGAATCTTCTTTTCTTAAAAGGATGACCCATGAGGATAAACCTAGGGAAAGGTATTTCTTCTTGTTTTCCACTTTTTCCCAATTTGTTAGGTGCTATCTTGGAGAAGGTTTTGGAGTTCATTTTTGAGAGGACCATTGGTTTTTGTGCATTTTATTTCCTCGTCTCTACTTCTAGTGTTTTAAAAGCACACCAGGTGCGTGCCTAGGCGCAAGGTACATGTGTGGCACCTCGCCTTGAAAAGGCGAGGCACATGTAAGAAGGTATATGCCTTCTTGTGAAGCCCAAAGGCATTGGGCTTATGCCTTAGGGCTTCTTCATTTATTATTATTATTATTTTTTAAATTACTAACCCTAAACACAAAAAACCTTTTGTTTAGGGTTTTTTCTTCTTTATTAATTGAAAATAAAATAAAATTTACTAAATGCGCAGGGTTTTTTCTTCATATTCCCACTTCAACCATGCTTTCTCTTCTTTATGGATTTTTTTTATATATAGTGCGCGTCACAGAAAAAAAATCCGCTTCTTTTTTGCGCCTTGTGCCTAAGCCTCATAAGGCTATTACGCTTTAGTGTGCCTTGAACTATTAAAAACATTGTACGCTTCCTTTTTGAGAAAGAACTACATTCAATGGCTTTTGTGTTGCCCTCTTATGATCTCTCTTCCTCATTCTATTTGGGTTTTCGTTGACCTCCTATCAATAGGGAGACAATCGATGTGAGAGGTCTTCTTGTTATCCTTCGAGATCAGTGTACCATCTTTAGGAGGAGAGATGTAAGAGTTTGGACTCTTGATTCGTCTAGGGGTTTCTCTTGCGATTCCTACTTTCATTTATTGTCTCTCTTCTACTTTGTTAACTTCTACTAAGGCTTCTGTTTTTGTCTCTCTCTAGAAGGTTAAAATTCTTAAGCATATGAAGATTTTTGTGTGGCAAGTTTTACTTGGGAAGGTTAACACTTTGGATCGTGTTCAAAGACACTCTTCCTTAGTTTTGTTCTTGCAATGGTGCCCTCTTTGTAGGAGGAATGAGGACAACATTTACTATGGGAGTGTCATTTTGCTAACTATCTTTAGAGTTTTCGCTGGACTTTGTTTGATGTTAGCAGGGTGTGTAATAGAGATGAACAGTCTTTGATAGAGATGTTCTTGCATCCTCCCTTTAGGGAGAGAGGCAAAGTTTTGTGGCATGCTAGTTTCTTTGTTGTTTTCTGGGGTATTTAACTTGAGAGGAACAACATGATTTTTAGAGAGAAATAGAAGTCGGTTGAGGAGGTGAGGAAAAGTATTAGGTTTAATGTTTCTTTGTGGAAAAGTATTAGGTTTAATATATCTCTTTCGTTTCCTATCAAAAAAAAAAAAAAAAAAGAAAGTTTTTTTGTGGACATTGACCACTAGGCTGTTTTATAATTATGGTCTTGGTCTTGTTCTTTTGAACCGAAGTCCCCTTTTGTAGCTAGTTTTGGACTCCCATTTTTCTTGGGTTTGTTATTATTATTATTTTTGTATGTCCTTGTTCAATGAAAGTGCAATTTCTTACCAAAAAATGAAAAAGAGAGAGAGAAAGGAGACTGTCACCGGATAAAGCTGTGTACCACGCAAAAACTTCTAACATATTGTTCCAAAAAGCAGCAGGGGAAAGGCAATTCCGGTAATATAAATCTGTGATTCTACTTCCTTGTGACAAAAAAAGGACAGCACTCTGGGGAGAGATAAAGCCAAGGCAGTCTCCTTTGTAAGCGATCTTGAGTATTGATGCACAAAGGACTAAGCTCCCAAATAAAGCATTTAACCTTGCTTGGATATGCTCCTTTCCAAATGTGATAGTATAGGCCACTAAAATCAGCATTGTTTGTTGATGTCATCTTCATAGTCAAGGATTTTGCAGAGAATTTCCTATCCTTTTCAAGGTTCTAGCTCCCGTAGTCTTCAGCTTCTGTGGGAACAAAGGGGAAAAGCAAACTTGATAATCTAGCCCATTCATGAATTGCTTCCTCTATAAGGCTTCTTATGAGGAAAAGATTCCAAGAGCTATTTTTAGGTTGATAGAGATAAAGTGGGATGCTTTTCCTAAAGAAAATCCTTTAATCAGCCCCCTGTTTATCGCAAGAGAAAGCATTCTACTAAGACAATACACCACTATGATGAAGAAAAAGGATAAAAGGTCTCATTGGTGAAGACCTCTATATGCATGAATCTTTTCTCTAGGCTTCTCCTTTATAATAATAAAGAAATTTGCAGAAGTAATGCATCCTTTGATCTATCTACGCCAAGTTGTGCCAAAACCCTTGACCTGAAGAATGTTAATAAGGAAGTCCCAATCTACTTTGTCAAATGCCTTTATGATGTTGAGCTTAATGATTACTCCTTTTCTTTCTTTCTTTTCCACTCATCAATGAGCTCATTCGCTATTAAAGAGACATCTAGGATTTGCTGATCTGCCACAAATGCGTATTGATATTTGGAAATGGTGGTAGGCAATACTTTCTTCAACCTTTCGGGTAGAACCCTAGCAATTATCTTGTAAAAGCACGATGTGAGACTTAAGGGCCTATAATCTCCCACTGTTTTGGCATCGATTTTCTTGGAAATAAGACAAAGATAAGTTTTGTTTAGGTTAGCATGATGATGTTCTTGAAAGAATCATTAAGCACTCCTTTTTTTTTTTTTTTTTTTTGAAAAGATCATTGAACACTCCTTTTATGTCTTCTTTGAGTGTTCCACAATTTTTTAAAGAACTCAAACTTGAAGTAGTTCAAACTAGAGGATTTGCCGAACCCTAAATCATTAATCGCATAATTTTCTCCTCGATAATGGGACCTCTAGAGCGTCCCTTTGTTCCATTGGTATAGGGCTCCAATCAGCAATATGGGGCCAGAAGCAACTACCCTCCTTTTGGTTGAAGGGACTTCTAATTCTATATTCTTGTCATCCATGAGACTCTCCCCTGTTCTAGAGAGGATTTCAATAATATTGCCATGGAAAAAAATGGAGTTTTCATCACCCTCAATTAGCCTCTTATATGGAGATTTTTCTTTAGAGGCGAGAGAGAAAGTTGGATTTGATAGCCACTCTTCTTTGTAAGGAGACTAAAGTTGGAGTATCTTCATTGGTAGTGGCCTTTTGGGTTAAACCAAAAGCAAAGCCGTGAGGACTTATGTCCAAAGTGGACAATATCATACCATTGTGGAGATATGTGAGTGTCTGGTTGTCCCTTACAAGTGGTATCAGAGCCATGCCCTTGATGCAGCTGTTTCGTAAATTCCTTGGGTGCCGAACAAAGAATTTGTGAGTCTTGAAAACATAGTCTTGGTGGAGATCCATGGTTAGACTCTATTGGGCGGGTGTTGGCTTGGATAAGAGCAAACTCCTTGGTAAAGGAGTGTTTGACGGATAGATCACTAGCTAATTTCTTCCATTTCATCAACTTATTGGAGCTCCTTGACTAGCGCTTATACTTCTGTTCTGCCATGTGCGTGAAGGTGGAAGAATTTTTTTTTTTTTTTTTTTTTTTTGGAAAAGAGACATCAAGGGAATATATTAATCACAAAAGAAGGAGACAACCTATGGGCCAAGGGTGGAGATCGCCCTTGCCCAAGAGCTAATACAAAAACGCTTGCCAATCTTTAATAATAGACAACAAGCTGTAATTACAAAAAGAATGTTTATGCAAAGAAATCCACCACGAAGCAGTATTCTGAACATTATCACAAAAGAACTCAAGGCTAGCCGACTTGTCTTCAAAAGTTCTAGAGTTCCTCTCCTTCCATAATAGCCAAACAGCAGCCCTGAATGCGCACCCAGTCATAATCTTGGCTTTTTCCTTTAGGTTCCAAGCTGCCAACCCTTCATCGAGCCAATCTTCAATTTTGTTAGGAAGACAGAAGGACATACCAAAGAGATTAGCCACAAAAAACCAGACCTTCTTAGCAAAATCACAGTAAAGAATTCCACTCTTTTAAAAACTTTTCTGAATCTTTTGGGCTTTTGTATAAAAGCATGCCCTGGCCACCCGTGTGAAGGGTTGTTTACCCACCAATCATTCAGTAAATGTTCAAAAGAAGGTGTTGCAATTGGTCGTTAAAGCATTTGAAGGGAGTAGGATCCCGTTTCTCGTTACCTAAAGATAGATGGATGGGATAGTGGTCTGAAGTGATCCTGCCTAACCAACGAAAAGATGCAATTTTCAGATACCAAGAATCTGTCAATGAGAGTTAATGTGGCTAAATCAATTTAAGATTGTGATAGGTTCTTGATATTATTTATGAAACAAGAGTAGTTACACCACATGAAGGATTAGAGAGCTTCCTCATCTCTCCCCTTGACCCCTTTATACTCCACTACACAAAAGGTACCTGGCTTACTTACAACTACTAACTACATACACAATGACGTAACAACCCATAACAGACTAACAACCTTTACTTGTCCCCACTTTTATCTTTCTTACATCTTCTACTGTACACCTACTTGATAGGGAGGGGGCCTATCAGATTGTTAGATAGTAAGAAAATTGATATGAACCAAAATAGAACCACAATGTATTACAATATATAAAAGATAAGGCAACTACAAGTTAAACAAATAATTCGACGTCCACCCTCCCCTAAGATATCTCTCAAGCTCTAAACTCACATGATCAATGCTTAACTTTCCTCCTTCCCACTCCCTCTAATTATAACCAAATACCCTAACAAAATCGCTGACTAATTGCTAATATATCCTTGTTAATGTTCCTAATTCCACTTTACTGATATTCCTATTAAAAAAAAATCTCTAATTACTTGGTTCAAAAATTAGGAATTAGATTGAATATGAGAACAGTGTTTGGAGAAAAAGTAATATATAACGAGCTTGAGAATGTAGTTTCGGATTTTACACTACACCTGATCGTTTTAAGGCTGAGAAAGGTGCAATTGAGATTTTCACACCGTTGGGAGTGTGAAATTCCTTTTTTACTTCTATTGTTTTTTGAGATACTTTGTAAGTTAATAATACTATCCTTAATAACTCCCCAAATTGACATAAGGCGAGGAAGACTAGTGTGAGTCTTTTTCATGGACTTAGTGAGATGCTGTTAACGGCTCAACAGTTTTTTCCTACAGAACAGTAGTTCAAGAAGCTATGATACCCTTGCTGCCTTGCATTCAGATTTCACTTTCACACATAGCAAATGAAACGAATCCCAATTCAATCAAACGTGATTTTCAGCTTATTTTTCTCATCTTGATAATATTTTATTTGTTAGATTATTGGAAAAATAGGCCATCCATGCCATCTCTATTTTATTTTAGCCAAACTGAACCAGAGATAATTATAATGTGCATGTCAAGGTTATTGATATATACATACTGACTTCAAACACGTGACAGGGATCGGCTATAAGCATTCCGCCTGAAGATTGCTACAGACAGAAACTTTTGGAAGTGAAGATTGTTTGCTCGAAGTGGAGAAGTCTTGCAAGGAAGGTCTGTGAAATGTTGATATGCTCTGTCCCACCACCACCACGTCTTAAATTTTATCATCTTTTGTTTTCTACAGATTTCAGCCGACTGTGGGGCTCTTGAATTGGAGAAAGTTTTTGAATTGATCGTGGAGGGTGAAAATTTACCTGCATACCTCGAGAGGGAGCTCAAGGTATCAGCTATTCTTTCTGTCATCCACTTCATATTTTTAAGGAGGTAAAAACGAGAATCATGTATCCCTTGGTGCTTAGTTTACTGACCTTGTGGGTGCAGTTATTAAGAAATCGAAGTATGCTTTATTGCATTTGTCGAAAGCCTGATGATCGCAGACCAATGCTTGCTTGTGATATTTGTGAAGAGTGGTATCACTTTGATTGTGTCAAGATAGAATCTACTCCGAAGATATACATCTGCCCTGCTTGCAAACCGCAAGTAAACAATAAAATGTTGATTCGGCTATCAACAGAATATGAAAGGTAAGAGTTATGGCCATGTCATACTTCTTCCTCAATCTTGATCGCGAGTGTGTATTTGATTTTCTCTTGGTTTTGGTTATATCTCTGTTTGAAATGCCTTGCTCTTTCCTTTTAAACTATGCTTTAGAGGGTATTAGAAAATTGTTTTAGATTGTCAAGTTTCTGAGACAATTCATGCCAATCTGAACAGTCTAGTCTGGCTCAATCAAATCACATTGGGGTCTGCAAATAATGTTTGTATAAAGTATGACTGTTTGTTTGTTGGTTTTATTGTCCATGCTTTTTAATAGTTCGATCGGCGCAAGATTGGTGGCGCCAAAGACCCCTTCTCCTCAACACGCAAAGTCAAGATCGAAACCGAGACCCAAAAAAACGAAGCGAAATTTAGTTCGAAGTGTGACAGATTGTTATAGAGAATTCAGGTGCTCGAGTGGAATTGACCGCTTATGGTGGCGAAACAGGAAGCCTTTCAGGAGAGTAACCAGAAGGAGAGCAGAGTTTGGAGGTCTTTCTCCATTTTTCCTCATTGAACAATAATCAAGAATACAGGGAGGTAGGTAGTTTAACACCAGCAGTCATTTAATTGATTCAATTGTTCATATGATCATTATTACCTTTCAGCTCAATAATGTGGAAGGGAAAATTTTTAATCTGTTGTTTCAGTCTTTTATGTTTCAGCTCTTCAGGCCCAGATTGGATATGGGTATGGTTAGTAAAAATAGTTTAGACATGTATTAGTTAACTGAGTGATAATTTGTATATATTTTTCAAAATTTTCATCCAGTCAGAAGTTTATCATTTATGTAACAAGCGAATGGGTAGGGCCTTTTTCATTTTTCTTTGCATGACTTCTAGGTGAACCAATTATTTGGTTATGTCATACGTATATGGTACATAATTTACCCTTTAGTCACGACCTTTTGCTAAATCGTGACTCATGTATACAATTTATCATCCTAATTTTTGGAATTAGTTTTAAAACTATCCGGTCTTTTTTTTTTTTAATTACATTATTGTTTTTTTTTTTAAAAAGTCATTCTCTTTGGTTAAATCCTATTTTGATCTCCCAAGTCTCCCTTTTTGTTTTATTTTGTTACCAAAGTTGTAAATAATTTGTTTTAATCCTTCAACTTTTTTTAGTATAATCCAAACCTGGAGTTTATTCAAATCAACAATTTTCCAAATATTTTGTTTAAGCCTGTTTTATTTTTTTATTTTTTATTTTGTTTTACTTTTAGCTAATATTTATAAAATTCACATAAAAATCATTTGTCTTCACATATATATTCTGAATAATTTGATAAAAAAAATTGAGAGGACTAAAATTGCCTTTTACGTTTTAGGAATAGGAACTAGATCAAAACGACCAAAATTTGAGACTAAATGTAGGAAGCTAGTGAAAATAAGATTTAGACACTTTTCTGTTGATACTCAAAGTTTGATATTTATTTGTTAAAGTGAGTATAGTTCAGTCGTAATTGGCATGTATTCTTGATCAAGAGGTTAGATGTTCGAATTCCCCCACCTTCAATGTTGTTGAACTCAACAAAAAAAAGTTTGGTATTTATTTTAAAATTAATTTACTTGCCAATGACCGTAGATTTGAGAACATCTGTTTGTTGACTTGTGCATAGTTTAATGTGTTAAGACATTTTCAAGTAAGAAGTCAAAAGTTTGAATCTCTTGTCCACGTCTTGCTAGACTATAAAACAATCATCAATGAAGTTCACCAATATATCCACTATTCTGGTCACTATCAAATTCAACAAATTAAAATTGAAGTGAATTCATTTTGTTAAGTTGGATGGTAAGAGATGCATCTTGCTCAAATTATATTACAAAGATAGCAAAATGGTCCCTGAGTTTTGAGGAATAGGTGCACTTGGTCCCCAAGTTTTCAAAATAGACTTTTTTAGTCCTTGAGTTTTGAGAAATAGGTTTACAAGATCCCTAAGTTTTCAAAATGGACCTTTTTAGTCCTTGAGTTTTGAGAAATTAGTTTGAGGAATAGGTGTGTTTGGTTTCTGAGTTTTCAAAATAGACCTTTTTAGTCCCAGAGTTTTGAGAAATAGATTTAAAAGATCCCTAAGTTTTCAAAATGGACATTTTTAGTCCTTGAGTTTTAAGAAATATGTTTAAAAAGTCACTCGTATTATTTTTTCAAAATTTTCAAATTAATACTTTTTAATTTTTTTAATTTAAAAAATCATTCGATATTAAAAAATAATAAATTTTATTAATTTAAAAAGGTTGAAAAAATAACACGAGACACCTTTTAAACCTATTTCTCAAAACTCAAAGATTAAAAATGTCCATTTTGAAAACTTATGGACTTTTTAAACCTATTTCTCAAAACTTAGAGACTAAAAAGGTCTATTTTGAAAACTCAGGACCAAAGGTATCTATTTCTCAAAACTTATCGACCATAAAGGTATTTTTTCCTATAAAGATTGAATGGTTGCTTTTTACAGACTATTGGAGCTCAAATGATATCTTATTTCTATGATTTGATTCCAAATTTGTGTAAATGACACTTAATATAATGTAAAACGTACAATGAAATATTGAACCTGAATTAAGAAAGAAATTGAATTTTGGGGAAAATAGATGACATTTTGGTCCCTGAGTTTTCAAACTCAATAAAAATACCCCTCAGGTTTGAGATAAAGAGCAATTTGGTCCCTATCATCCATTTTGCCGTTAAATCCTAAAGGCAAGCTGACGTAGCACGTCAGCTTGCCGTGATAATAAATTTTTTTATAAATTTTAAATTTTTATTATTTTTATATATTTTTATTTAAAAAAAAATTAATTCAATTTTTTATTTAAAATAATAGTGTCACGTCATCTTGTCGTTAGGATTTAACGGCAAAATGGATGGTAGAGACCAAATTGCTCATTATCTCAAACCTCAGGAGTATTTTTGTCGAGTGTCACTTAACCCAAACCTCAGGGACCAAAAGTGTATTTTCCCTTGAATTTTCTATCCACTACCCTAAAGAGACCAGTTAAATAGACCTTTTTTTTGTACAAAAAAAATAAAACAAAAAGAAAAGAAAAGAGGCATTTTCTGTTTTAAGATCATTCAAGTAATGGAATTGATGTTATTAGAAGCTTAATACATTAATATGTTGACATACATAATTTATTTCAATATTTTCTATTTGTGAAATTATGAAAAATAGTTAGGATAAAATAAGTTCAATTACAAAGTTAAGGCCTTTTCTAAAAAAAGAAAAAATTACCAGTCAACTCCTTGAATTTTTAGGGTTGTGTCAATTTGGTCCTCGAACTTTAAAAAGTTTCTAGTGAATCCTCGAGTTTTTAACTTTCTACAAAATAAATTTCTCAGCTTTCAATTTTGTGGGTAATAATTTGACATGTTTGACATGTTTTAAAATTCACAAGTCTATTGGATCTAAAATTGGAAGTTTAGGGTTCTAATAGACATAAAATTTAATTATATATTTAGTAGATTGATTAATTTCTAAAAATTTCAAATATGGGACCTATCAAACACAAAATTGAAAGTCGAACGTATTAACCACTTTTAAAATTCAGGGACCAAATTGACACAACCCTAAAAGTTCAGAGACTAAACTTGTAATTTAACATGTAAAATTTGATTTTGGCCCGTGTACTTTGGGGAGTGTTCTATTTTTGTTTTCATATTTTCAATCAATCTTAAAATTAGTCTTTTAGTCTTTACTAGTAGTTTATTGGTAGCTTTAAAAAAAATCATTAGTATTCTCTCTATAAATTTTTGGAAACATATTTATAGTTGTTTTTTTTTTTTTTTTTTTTTTATAATGAAAACGATTATTATTATTTTTTTAAATTTTAATAAAGTTAACAATAAGATATAAGAATAATTCAAAGATTTATATGAAGTATAGGGATCAAATTAGTTTTTTTAAAAAAAAGTATAGGGATCAAATTTGAATAAAAAATGGAATGTCTAATGAGATCTAGCAAGATTTGGGCCCAAGTGAACCGATGGTAGGGCTTAATAATGGGCCTAATGCATTTCAAGGGTTACTCAACGATATCAAATTGGGATTTCTTCGAAAAATGAACGACGTTGCAGATTCGGGCTCAATTCGTGTCTCTTTTGTATTCAAATTTGCAGGTAATCGTTGGAATCATCTATGAATTCTATTGAGTTTTGAAGTTACATTCGATTTTTAATGAATTTGGATGTGCTATGTTTTTTTTTTTTTTTTTTTTTTGGGTCATAATTTTGGATGTGCTATGTTAATTGCAGCATTGTTTGTACGTTTTGGGCGTCAAAGATTCAAAGGCGCGAAGCTGAAAATGGTTTGCACGAATCAACGTGCTTCACTGAATTAGATAGTAGTTCAAGATGAAGTACGTGAAGCCATTGAACTTGTTTCACGATTTATTGAAGAGAAATGCCCTTGAACGTGGCCGTTTTCTCGGTTTGGATGTTGGTGATAAGTATGTTGGTTTGGCCGTCTCTGACCCGGATAATAAAATCGCCTCACCTCTTAGGTATTTTGTTTCTGTTTATTGGGATTGTGTCTGAAAAGATTGGAAGTAATGGGTTTGAAGTTGAGGTTAAAAGAACATGACCAGTATTAGTTGTTGTTCGTTGCTGCAGTGTTTTGCTCAGGAAGAAAACAAACATGCATTTGGTGGCTCAGGATTTTCAGAGATTGGTGAGATTTTTTACTCTGTTTCTTTTATCTTTTTCCTTCCTATGAAGTAAGAATGTTATTTGATGCAATGCTAAATGATAAACAATGATTGAAGGGTGGTGCCACAAGATTCTGTAGGGAGAACTTTAATTTACTTGATTTTCAGTGAGTACCTTCTTAGGTCCAAATGGGATTCTTTATGATGACATGATGAATAGAATGTAGTTGAATAGCTCTAACTTTACCCTTTTTTTCTTTTCCCTCTCTTTTTCTGTGATGTGTTGCTGTGCAGCTAAGACACATGAATATGGATACGCTAACACACATGGAGACATGTCATTTTTTTAAAATCTAGGATATGGACACAACAAGGACACGTTTGTTTAAATATAAATTTTTTAAAATATATATCATTTTTATTTTCGATGTATTTTGCTCTCAAAATTTATTTTTTATCCTATATTATTACGTGATTTTTATTCTATATTATTATGTGTCTATTTGTATTTTTAACGAGTGTTTGATGCTTGTCTAACTCATATCTATTTTGTTAACAAGTGTTCGAACGTGTCAAAGTATCTAACATATGTTAGATATGAACATGTTTGTTAAACTAAAGTGTTTGTGCTTCTTAGCTCTGAAGTATATTTGTCTTTAATCTGTGATTATATGATAGTGAATTGCCAATGCTAGTCTTTCTTGTAATGCTTCAGTCATTTCCATCCCATATATATTTACAGCTGCTCTGGTTTGTGTATGCAGATCTCTGAACTCTCTTTGGCGGGGTTCATTGTTGGGTACCCTTTCGATGGAAAACGACCCAACGCCGATGTGTGTTATTTATATATCTTAAAGATCATAATTATTGACTCTCGACTCTATTTGAGGCTATATTATTCTCTGTGAACAGGCTGTGCAAGTGAAGATCTTCATTGACGACCTTTGTAAAACTGGAAAACTTGAAGGTGTAAAATATACCTTTTGGAATGAGTGCTTTACATCAAAGGTTAGTGCATCTAGTTGTCAAAGTGTTTGTGTGGCAAGCCCTTCCTGTTAGTCTTGTGACTTATGTCACATGCCTTTCAATGTCTTCGCCAATTCAATGACTCAGTCAAACAAGTGTGATTATGTTTGAATTGTCTGTCTCACCTTTTTAAATCGTGGTATTGACTTGTGAATAGGCTGCTGCATTGCATTTCATTCAACATTGAATATTGAATTTGTGATTTTTGATCTCTATACACAGAATGTGGAACTACTGATAAAGCCATTGAAACTGCCTCCTATTTTGTCAAAGACAATAATTGACAAGTTTGCTGCTGTTGGAATACTTCAGGTAATTTACAATTCTCTCTCTCTTTGGTTTAAGCTTTCCATTATCTTGATATGGTTGGCAGCTAAAATGGATATCAATTTGCTCAATGTAAGAATTGTATCTTAAAATATCAATTAAAGCTTCAGTGCATTAACAATAAGGTGGTGTATCTCAGGGTTACTTGGATTATTTTAACAGAAAATCAGATTTGGAAGAGAGGTAGAGTAAGATGGACTATATGGGGTCAGGTACTGGTTTGTCAATGAAGCTGCTTTCTTTGAAAATTGAAATTTCAGAACTTTGCAGAATTGTCTACAAAAAAAACCTCTGAACTTTTAGAAATTGCAGCACAGTATTAAAAACTAACCTTTGAATTAAAAAAAAGAAAAAAAAAAAAGAAAAAAAAAAAAAAAAAAAAGGTCCTAAAGTTCATAATATTTTTTTTTTAATTGTTCATAAATTTTAAACGTGAATAAAATGGTTGATAGATAACCTGAAATATGTAAGGGTAATATATGCTCTTCTCGTCCCATTTAGTTCATAAATGATTGATTTTTAATTATTTGGTTTTTGGTTTTTAGTTTTTGAAAATTAAGTTTATATACATACTTTCACCTATAAATTTTAACTTTCTTCATTGTTTTCAAAAATCAATTCCAATTTTGAAAAAAAAAAATAGTTTTCAAAAACTTGTTTTTGTTTTTGAAATTTGGCTAGGAATTCTAATGGATCTTTAACAAAGATGAAAACCATGGTAGGAAATTTGGGAGAAAACAAGTATAATTTTTAAAAACCAAAAACAAAAAACCAAATGATTATCAAACGGTAGAAATTAAATTCAAATCTCGAGGGAAGAAGTGTTAAATTTAAAATTCCAATAATCAAATAGAAGCTAAGTTCAAATTTGAGGAACCAAGTCATTATTTCATTTTCTAGAGGCCACTCGTTTTCAAAATTTAGCCTTGCATGTTAATTTCCGATCATTTGATATGAATTTAACATTTTGACCATTGCATGCAGACACTTGATTCTCCAAGATGGAACAAATCGTTTTGAAGCTCAGTCCAAAAAGGGACCATGATATTCTTTGATATCATCGCTAGTTTTATCTTAAACAAGTCAATTATCCGCTCAAAATCAACTAATAAACTAATGAGGTTTCTTTCATTTTTTTTTTTAATGAAAGTTTTGGTTCTCATGAGACAAAAAAAAAAAAAAAAAAAAAAAAAAATCTTCAATGAGTCAAAACGAGTTTAGCTCAGCTGTAATTGACATGTACCCTTGACCAAGAGATCAGATGTTCGAATCTATCCATTCCAAATGTCGATGTATTAAAAAAAAGAAAATCAATGGGGCCACTCCATTTGGAATTTAACGTATGAAAATGGAGTTTAAGTGCTTGTTTCCATATTTGTTTATTTCTAAATTATGAGTAATGACAACATTTATACCATATAGTTTGTCTATTTTACAAATCATGCTCTTATATTTTGTAAATGGCTTCCATTGTCGGTATGTTCGTTTATATGCAAATATTCTTTTTGGGTAATTAAAATTTAATGTCGAAATTTTGAAGATAAATATGATTTTTAGGTTTCAAAATAGGGGTAAACAGTAATTTCCAATCATCCCAAGTTTTACTATTTGACTTGGGTTTTAAGACATCAATTTTTTTTTTTTTTTTAAAAAAAAATAGGTTTTAAGACATCAATTAGTTGGACTAGGTTAGTTTTAACTGTAAATGTTTTTAATTCGGATAACTTAAGGTAAATTATAGGGTTTAATTTGAATAATTCTAGTCAATTAATCAGGTTGGTCCCATTCTAACAATTATTAAACTTTCAAGAATGTTCTCTAAAAACCTACTTTATTCTTGACGGAATATTAAATTGACATTAAATTATATATTTAATTTTTCAACTTTCATGTTTTTATTTAGTGGCAATAAATTCCACTTATATATACTAGTTTTTAACACGTGCGTACGTTTATATATATATATATATATATATATATATATATTTAAACATACAATATATATTTATTAATAATTAAAACTAATTTATCTAAATTTTTACATAATTTACTTTTTTTATAATTAAAAATCTATAATTATATTTTAGAGACAGGGACAATATTTACCACTTTTCATTAAAATAAAATTTTTTATATTGAAAATAAAAAAAAAAACTAAAATAAAATTTAATCAACTCACTATGAAAGGATTGAGTGTTTTCTTTTATATATATATATATATGTGTGTGTGTATTTGGCGGGGGCTCAGGAATAATTATGATAATACACTTTAATTATTACTATTATAAATAAGTAAAAATAATTTAATAAACATGTTTAATTTCTAATAGAAATTAAATTTAAAAGTCATTGGATTACCAAAATCAAATTAAAACATGCAAAATGTTTTAAATTAAAATCATTTAAATTTAAATTTTAAAGAAAAAACATTGAAAAGAAAAACACAATAGTATAGTAAGTATCCTCCTTAAAAAAAACTAAAAATATCTTGAAAATAACAAATAAAATTGAATAAAATAATTTTAAAATAAAAAAATATCAATACGTAAAGAAAAAAAAAATTGAATAGAATAATTTTAAAATAAAAAATATCAATACGTATAGACAAAATTTTGATACCTAGAAAAAACTTGAAAATAAATAATTCAAACAAAAATAATTATAAACTTAAACATTAACCTTTCTAATTCAAACACATCAATTAAAAAGCCAACCTAAAAAAAACTTGAAATATGAACGAACAATTGGACGAAATTGAAAAATACCTTAAATATAAACGAACCATTGGAATAAATTGGAAGAGAGATAAGTAATTATAAACCTGAAAAAAAAAATTTGGAAGGAAAAAAAGAAATTAAAGTCAGTTAGTCATAACATAAAATATTTGAGAATGAATTTCTTCTAATTAAATTGATAAAATTAAACAAAAATATTATAATTATAATTCATGGGATGTACCTGAAACCAATGGAGCGGATGAATAGTTTTGATGTGAAAACTAATGGGAGAAGTGAACAATTTATAGAGGGAATTTAGATTCAAATTCTAATTTGGTTAGAGTTTAGATGGAGTGTATATAGACCATCTCATAATTTGATTAGATTTTGGATAGAGTGTATATTGTTTTTTATCTTTTACTTTTTAATTATAATAAATAGATTTAACTAAAATAATTATCTTAAGATTTGTTTTTTTCAAATTTTAATTTTTTTTTTATTCTCGCGTTTTTTTTCATTTTTTTTTTATTAAAATAATTATCTTAAGATTAGTTTTTTTTCAAATTAATTTGTTTTTTTTTTTTGTTATTCTAACGTTTTTTTTTCTTTTTCTTTTTAATTTTTAATTAATATAATTATCTTAAGATTTGTTTTTTTTTCAAATTTTAATTTTCTTGTTATTCTCACGTAATGAGTTTTTTTCTTTTTTCTTTTTTTTTCTTTTTTTACTTTTTAATTGAAATAATTATTTTTAAGATTTTTTTTTTCAAATTTTCATGATTGGTTTTCATATTAAATTTGTGAAAGTATTTTTTTTCCTCACGTAGTGGAGGGAATTTAGATTCAAATTCTAATTTGATTAGATTTTGGATAGAGTGTATATGGATCATATGATAATTTGATTAGATTTTGGATAGGGTCTATATTATTTTATATCTTTTACTTTTTAATTATAGTAAATAGATTTAACTAAAATAATTATCTTAAGATTTGTTATTTCAAATTTTATTATTTTGTATTATTCTCACGCTTTTTTCTTTTCTTTTTTTAATTTTTTAATTAAAATATTTATCTTAAGATTTTCTTTTTTCAAATTTTAATTTTTTTTTATACTCACGTGGGTTTTTTTTTCTTTTTTACGTTTTAATTAAAATAATTATCTTTAAGATTTGTTTTTTTTTTCAAATTTTCATGATTGGTTTCCATATTAAATTTGTGAAAGTATTTTTTTTTTTTTATCTTCACGTAGTGGTTTTTTTTTTCCTTTTTAATTAAAATAATTATATTTAACTAAAATAATTATCTTAAGATAATTCATGGAGGAAATTTAGATTCAAATTCTAATTTGATTAGATTTTGGATAGAGTGTATATAGATCATATGATAATTTGATTAAATTTTGGATAGGGTCATATTATTTTTTATCTTTTACTTTTTAATTATAGTAAATAGATTTAACTAAAATAATTATCTTAAGATTTGTTTTTTTCAAAATTTAATTTTTTTTATTATTGTAACGTTTTTTTATTTTTTAATTAAAATAATTATCTTAAGATTTGCCTTTTTCAAATTTTAATTTTTTTGTTATTCTCACGTGAGTTTTTTTTTTCTTTTTTTTTTACTTTTAATTAAAATAATTATCTTTAAGATTTTTTTTTTCAAATTTTCTTGGTTTTCATATTAAATTTGTGAAAGTAATTTTTTTTTATCTTCACGTAGTGGTTTTTTTTTCTTTTTTTTCTTTTTAATTAAAATAACTATATTTAACTAAAATAATTATTAGATTCAAATTCTAATTTGATTAGATTTTGGATAGAGTGTATATAGATCATATGATAATTTGATTAGATTTTGGATAGAGTGTATATTAATTTTTATCTTTTACTTTTTAATTATAGTAATTAGATTTAACTAAAATAATTATTTTAAGATTTGTTTTTTTCAAATTTTAATTTTTTTTTTATTCTCATGTAATGGGTTTCTTCTTCTTCTTTTATTTTTATTTTATACTTTTTAATTAAAATGATTATATTTAATTAAAATAATTATCTTAAGATTTGTTTTTTTTTTTCAAACTTTCATGATTGGTTTTCCTATTAAATTCGTGAAAGTAATTTTTTTTATCATCATAGTGGTTTTTTCTTTTTTTTTTTCTTTTTAATTAAAATAATTATCTTAAGAGTTTTGTTTATAAATTTTCATATTAAATTTCAAATTGGTTTTTAACTTTTTTGATGCAAATATGCCTTATTTTGAATTTTAATATATTATATTTTGATTTTTATCAAATTATGAAATTTGATTATGGAATTTGAAAACTAATTATGTAATTATCTTAAATTTACAGGGGTATTTTAGTCTAAAAATGTTTTTCACGGATCCTTGCTTTTTAATATATTATAGATTATAGATATAGATTATAGATACATATCTTTAAATTTTAAATAGCATCCCATAAATTTTTTAACTTTTAATTTTATGTCTACTACTTTTCTGAACTTTAAGAAGTAAATAAGAAATCTTTAAACAAATTTTGTATCTAATGAATCCTTAAACTTTCGGTTATTTGTTTAACATGTCTCTACATTTGTAAAAGTGTCTAATAGATATTTAAACTCTTAATTTTATGCCTAATAGGTCATCGACCTATTTCGTCATTTCTTAAGGTTCACGGACTTAATACATACAAAATTTAAAGTTTAGAGTCCCACTAGACATAAAATTAAAATTAAATTTAATAAATTAGTTAAATTTAATTTTTTTTTAAAAAAAAAATGTCAATAATTTATTAGACACAAAATTGAAATTGAAAATTTAAAGATCTACCAGACATCTTCAAAGTTCAATCACCTATTAGACACTTTTTTAAGTTAAGAACTAGCTATACATTAAGTTTTTCCTTTTTTTTTTTTTTGAAACGTGCTTTACATTAAGTTGAAAGTTCAAGGACTAGACTTGTAATTAACCTAAATTTAAAGACTTTGAAATGCAATTTTCTTTCCCATAATGAATAGAACTTATTTGCACATGGTCAAGCCAATAGATTGGTTTGCACTTGGTTAATTAGATGAGACATCAGCTGCAAAGCAATTCCTTTTTCCTTTGGTTTGTTCTTCTTTGTTGAAAAATAATTGTGATGAGAAGTCCACCATGGATCAACCACCTAGTAAAAGCAAATATATATAAATATATATGAGTTCAAGTACCATAGTAAAAATATAGTAGAATATTCAATGTGATTTTGCATTTACCAAGACCAATTTTCATAAAATATGCTCATGTTATTAAAAAAAATAAAATACTAGACTTATGCTGATGTGTAATTTAGCTTCTTTTTTTTTTCAGATCACTAAATAAAATTAATTCAATAACATCTCTTTAGTAGATTTATTTTTTTAAATGTATTCAAGTTCTAAATTTTGAAATTTGAGAATTTAGAATTACATTAAAAAATGAAAAACAAATAATAAAAACTTTGAATAATATATTATTTCATGGTATAGTTAAAAGAAAATCAAATCATGCACAATAGTATAAATTATACAGTAAGGTAAACTAACAAATATAAAATTTATAGAATAAAATATGCTAATAAATTGATTCATGATATTTGACATTTAACTAAGTATTTGTTTGTAACTACGATTATTTATACTTCTTTTCAAATTTTATTGCAAGTTTAGTCCTTGAACTTTTAGGATTGTATCAATCAGGTCCTCAAACTTAGAAAAATGTCTAATAAGTTCATAAACTTACAATTTTGTGTTTAATATGTCCATGAACTTTAAAAGTGTCTAATGTCTAATAGGTCATTGAACTTTCAATTTTGTGTCTGGTAGGTCCTTGCCATATTCGATTTTTTTTTATTTAAATTAACCAATCTATTAGTTGTAAAATTGAATTTTATACCAACTTTAAACTTCCAATTTTGTATTATTAGTAGGTTTGTGAATTTTAAGAAATTTTGTATAAGTCAGACTTATTAGACATAAAATTGAAAGTTGAAAAACCTATTGAATGCAAAAGTGAAAGTTTAAGGACTTACTGAAAACTATCTAAAGTAGGGACCTATTAGACATAAAATTGAAAGTTTGAATATGTATATTCGACATGTTTTAAAGTCAAAGTACCAAATTGATACAACCCTACAAGCACAAAAACTAAATTTATAATTTAACCTTTTTTTTAGTTTAACAACATGTGGTGGATTGATTCGAATCTCTAACCTCTTAGTTGAGATATAGTTTATAAAAGTACTACTAAATCTATATTGAAGTTGAGTTGAAGTTTAGATTCAGTTTCTAAATTTGTATACCAAACCTACGTTAAAAACACAAAATACAACTCTATTTTTTCGAATCTATTATTTTAAAATTTGATTTTTTTTTTTGTTTTCAAAATCTACAAGATCCGACGTGGCATAGGGAGGGAATATTGAAGGTTAAAGCCATAGTCACTTTCTCCTTTCCCTGTGTTTTTCCCATCCAAAGTCCAAACCAAAATTTCATGAGAATGGCCATACCATAACCAAAGGCAGTGTAAAGCTAAACCATCAAAAAGCATTTATTTATAACACTACAAGGAAAAAGTCCCATACAAGGCAACATAGCTGGGTTTAGCACTTTTTTTTTTAAAATTATTTAAAAATTAAAAAAAAAAAACCCTAAAACCCAAAACTCAAAATACAAAAAAGAAAAAGAAAAAAGCAAAAAGAAACACTCTCCTCTGATAAGTACAACCAATGGATTTGGTAATTTGGTGGGTCCCACTCTGTCTTTCCCATTACACTTTTTTTTTCCTCTTCTTTGAATTCAAGCCTAGATACTTACACCACCTTCCTCCCAATCTGACTATTTTCTAATAATAAATAATATTAATATTATCAAAATATAATTTATAAGAAATGAATATAGAAAAAAAGAAAAAAAGAAAAAAACTGATAAAGACAATGCCTTTACTCTCTCTCTCTCTCTCTCTCTCTCTTCATACTTACACAGTTCACTCACACTTGTACTGTTGTACACATTGGCATATTCAACTTTAATTCAAAAGCTCAAATTTTTCTATTCATTTTCCTCCCATTCCAGCCCTCCCCCTCTTTGTCTTTTCTTTGTTTCCCTTTTCCTCTCTTCTTTTCCACCCTCCTGCATTTTCCTTGTCAAAACCCTAGATTTTGAATCTAGGGTTTGATTTTTCTTTCACTCCCTTCTCCCTTTGATTCCACTTCTTCTTCAAGTTCCTCTCTTTTTCCTCCCATCTCTACTCTTCCTCCTAATTTCTCTGCATTTGTCATCTCAGAGTGACATTTCTCATCACTGGTTCTTTGTTGGGTTGAAACCCATTTCAGTTTCAGCTCCATTTTTTAGCTCTTCTTTCTCTTCTCTTCTTTTTTTGTCACTCTAAGTTGAAATTTTGTTCTGGGTCTTGCAGTTCTCCGTCTCTTGTTAAACCCCTGCTAAACCCTTTTGTTTGATTCATTTGTTAGTGTTTTTGGTAGAGGGCTGAAAGGGGCTACTCCGTTTTTCCCACTTCTGTTTCTTTTCTTCGTCTACTAGGAGTTTGAAAATTTTGACATTTTTCTTCACATGTCGTCTTCAAGTTGTAACGAGGGTATCTTGTAAAAACAACTCTCGATCAGAAAAATGCCTGTTGGGTCTTGGACTTTTTGACTGGAATTCTGCACTCTTCTGTTATGGTTAGAGATTTGGGTTTGAAGTTTTCTCAAAACACTTCTGTAAAAGCGCATTTTCTTGGTTGTTAAGACCGCGCTAGTCTTTCTTCTGTGAGGCTATTCTTGCAAGTAAATGAATGGATGGGAGGGAAGGCATGGCATTGTCTGGTGGCTCTGCTTCTTATTACATACATAGGGGAGGAGGGGTTGGTGGCTCTGGATCAGGGCTGCCTACGGCCGGATCACATGCCTCCCCTGTATTCCGGCCAATGGCTAACCAGGGTGTTTTGTCTCACTCAAATCTCAGAGGCAACTCAGTTGGATCAACATATGCTGTTGAGCCCCCACATCCAAATTATCTTCGTGGGATGAGTATGAATGTCTCAGCTGGAGTGAACTCTGGTGAGCCTGTAAAGAAGAAGAGAGGGAGACCAAGGAAATATGCTCCAGATGGGCAGGTCTCATTGGGTCTGTCTCCCATGTGTACCGGTTCTAAGCTCACTCCAGGTTCGAATTCGTCGACCCCGAGACGTCGAAGAGGGCGGCCGCCTGGTTCTGGAAGGAAACAACAATTAGCCCTTCTTGGTAAATTTTTATTTACTTTTTCTGATTTGGTTTCAATGTGCATGTTTGATCAACTAGTTGAGGATTTTATCTGTTATATCTTGGCCTTGGTTTAAAACAAGTCATGATACATTGTTGGTTTTTAGTTTATTGGTCTGCCATAAGGTCTACATTTTCTCTTAAACAAGTCATCATGAGAGGAGAAGGCCATGGCCATGGTTGTTCACTTCAACTGAGTTATATGCCGTTTGTTTGTGTTATTTACTTTGGAAATGTTAATGATTGCATTCAAATTATTACATTACCTTGTTTTATTTTTCTTTAATTGTTGAGGTTTATGCATTCGTATATTCACAGTCTGTGTATGGATGTTATTGTCTTTTCTCAGGTGAGTGGATGAACAATTCAGCTGGACTAGCTTTTGCCCCTCATGTCATTCACGTTGGAGCTGGAGAAGTATGCTATGAGCTTCTAATCTTTTAAGCAACTAATTTTGAGTGCATAATGAGTTCAGAGATAGCCTTTTCTAAAACAATTCTTTTGTACATATGATCCTGTGGAAAATGGTTATTCTGCCATGTAAAAGTAAAACCTTATTTTTTTTACCATGGTTTCTTGAGGTTGTGATACTTACCAGCAGGAAACACTTCATGTTAAATCTTGATTAGCTTCCCCCTTTTCCCACTTCCCATTCCAAGGAAAAAAAGGGAAATAAAATCATTTAAATGAATATCTTTGTTTGCAGGACATTGTGGCAAAAGTATTGTCGTTTGCACAGCAGAGGCCAAGGGCTGTTTGCATCCTGTCAGGCAACGGTACCGTTTCTTCAGTAACACTTCGTCAGCCTGCATCTACTGGTGTGAGCGTCACATATGAGGTTGAAGAATTATTTTATTTGATTTTACATATTCTCTTCATGAAAAATCATATGACATTGATTTATTTGCCTCTTTGTTTGACAATATATGAAACTTGAAATTTTTGTTTAGAATCTTTGAATACGAGATTACTTATTCTTCTGTACAAAATATTTTGCCTTGAATCACATCAATGCATTATCTCAGTGCATGTCACCTTTTAGAAATGATCTTCAACAAAGATACTGTAGTTTTGTGATGTATCCTCAATCTACCACGGACTTGACTCAAGTTGTGTTTGAGAAAGCGTCAACCAGAGAATGATTTTTTTTCCAAATAATTCTAACACTAACTAGGGCATCCTTCAAATATTTCGATCTCTTTCAATAGTCCAAGTAGTGAAAACGTAGTTACCACACATATGGGCTGTCTGATCTAGTTTCAACTTCCAGAAAAGGATATTGTTAATAACCAACTTGCCTTCTCTAACAAACTCTTAAGGAGTATTAGTTGGTTAATCACATTTTATACCAAGGTTCTATTTGCAAAAGCCCCTGGAGGAAGCAAATAGTTTGTTGTTAAACTGTGCATTTTCAAGTCCAATGTGTCAGATCCTCCGAAAAAGCTTTGTGAGGCCTTTAGTCTTCTGTAGTTCAGTGAAAGAAGGTCTTCTGATCCGTCTGTTAGAGTTCACTTTAGAAAGAAAGCAAATATTCTTTGGAGTTTTTCTGTATTTCGTCCCTTATTAATGAAACATTCATTTCTTATATATATATATATAAACAACTGCCTTTTTATCTAATTATTTCAACTTTGATATTCTTTTCTATATCAAAGTATGTCAAATAGTTTTTCAGCATAGATGATCTATAGTGATAATATCATCAACTACATTAAGACTGCAAAACTCCCATTGAGGTAAATTCTCATGAAATAATGTGGAGAATTGCAATTTCAGCCTTGAACCATAAGTATAATATCTGAATTTGTTTTCAGTAGTTCCTTTAGTTTTCCATTTTCCTAGTCCTCTTTGGAGAGAATGTGCATAGATAGGGATGGAACCTTTTACAGAATTTCCATATGTTTTAGATTTTCTAATGCTTGACTGTTCTACTTCTACATGAGCACATATACATGGAGCAAAAATGTTTTACGAGATAGATCTATGGGGTGCCATCATGTTGAAATATGATTAGGGTCAAATAGTAAACAACCTTAAAATAAAGGAATGGCTATGCCTTTTGGTCTCATCAATGTATAGACCTCATCCCAAGACATCTCTTCATTTGTATAAACCTTCCTATTTCTCTCTAACAAAATGTTCCATTATACAATCAATGAGTTGGCCTGCCAAAGAAACCTCTCCATCTCACAGAGGAAGGTTAATAGATTTCTTCAATCCTTGTCCAACGATTCTGGACATGAGCTAAGGTCACCTTGAACACTTGCAAGAATCTCTCCCAAATATTTTGGGTGAAAGGTAACCTCCTAGGAATGTGGGCCATATCCTTAAACACTAAGTTACTAACACCGCACGATTGTAGCCAAAACATAAACAAGGAAGAGCTTTGGATAAAGTCAATGGTGTTCATTCTTTTAAACAAGAGAAAAAACGACCACCTTCAAGATTTTGGCCTTCTAGAGCTTCGAGAAGATAGTAGCCTCGTGCTGAGTGGAGTGAAGTAGAAGGTTGCAAAAGAGCAATATACTGGCTTATGAGTAATTATTCGACCTTCGTTTGGACATTTTGATGATATATTATTAATCTATAGCAGTAATTTTGAAGTACTTAGAAAACGCTTGAAGGAGGATTTTTTGTTCTACAGACCAATTAATAAATTTTCAATTTTAAAAAGTTTTTTATTGCCACAGGACTTGGTTTTTAGCTTTGTAGCTAGTAGGGAAAACAGTAAAGTAGATAGTAGAAAATAAGGCAATATGTATGAGCATCTTCATGGCTTTGACCACGTTTTAATGGAGATTTATTGAAAATTTCGTATCCATAGCTGCATCAATAATTAAAGTCTAAAAGAGAGGAAAATTTTGCTAGAAACAGTAATTAATGCAGCTTGGAGACCTTGAAACATTGAGTTTTGTGGCACTCATGTACTTAGCAGTCCCATGTTTGACCAATTGTTCATTGTTGATGTGGACAATTTTGGAGCGCAAATTGGAGGGTTTCTAAGCCAAAATGGTGGGGCGATTTAATACTTGAGTGAAAAATTCAACAAGACTTAGAAAAATGTTGCACATAGAAGCAAGAAATGTATTGGTTGGTAATAGCTTAAAGACAGTGGAATGCATTGCTCAATTTGTAAGGATTTGGTTTGTTTACTGATCATAAATCATTGAGATATTTGAACTTTTTTCCAAAGAAAATGTTTTTGTGCATGCAAGCCCAATAGGTAGATTCAATGCTTTGATCCCTATTTACAACTAAATACTAACATAGCGACAAATTCTTGGAGAGAAATGAAATAATATACAAGGGCATACAAAAACCAAGACCAACAAAAAAAGAGTTTGAACCCTATTTACAAGAAAGGGACTCTAATCCAACATGAAAAAACCTAGCTCGTATGTACAAAAAGGTCGTGTAACCAACGTCCACTTGGGCGTTGAACCTAAGATCCCTCAAACCTCCTCACAAGATCTCTCCACACCTCTAACGATTTTGTTATTCCTCCCAAGCCAAATGCCCCACAAAACAAAGAAACTAGCATGCCACAACATTTTTTCCTTCTTGAAATGGAGAATTATAAAGCACCTCCTTTAGCATAGAGAAACTATTTCTACTTTGGGTCCAACATAAGCCAAACAAGATCGTCCATGGATTCCAGAGGGATTGAGTAACGTGGCAATGCTAAAGCATTTGGTCAAGGTCCTCCTCTTGCCTCCTCCAAAGAATGCACCATTGCATGTACAACTCGAAGGAAGAGTGTATTTGAACATGATCCATGGTATTGACTCTCCCATGTAAGATTGAGGGAGGAGAAGCAAAGGCAGCTTGGAGAGTAGGGTAGACAAAATTCATTGAGTTAGTGATCTAGTTCATTTATTACGTTATGTGGGGATGATTACTTATTCGTGCTTGAGGGTGGGAGTGATTATTATATCTTTTCGATGTAAATAATAACACAACCATGTTGTAGACTGACAGTGATGTTGATAGGAATTTGAAACCTCCCATTCGGTCTACGTATTCAAAGCCTACTTAATAGAGTTTGTTTATCGTGTCTTAATTTTCTAGGGAGGGAATGGATATTTAGCAAGATAAGGAAGAAATGTAGGATACAATCTCCATTATATAATCCTTGATATCATCCAATTATCTTGGAAAAGAAGGCTACAGTCATCCATCGGGCATACGAATTTTCCTCTTTATGCTAAAAACTTGCATCCTTAACTTCCTCCAAATTGAAAGCCATTTCTAAACCCACTTCTTATCTCTATAGGTCATCTCTAGGTAGGAGGTTGAGGACTAGGGGCATGGTACAGATTGGAAAAGGAAAAAATGATCTCCCTCCCGGCGTCCTCCTTGTCAAAGACACTTGTTACAATCTTTTGCTTTCTTTTTTAACAAGAACACATGGTTTTTCTTCCTCCTAGCATTCACAATTTTATAAATGTGGTAATAAAAATCTCCACTCCATTCACCTTAAAAAATTTAGCCTACCCATCTCTTCCAATCTATCAACACCCAAAATACTCGGATCAAAGTCTCCATCTTTGAAATCTTCTAAAATGTTTGTGCTCACTACTTCAAATTATTTCTCTTGGAACTCGGTCGCTTGTGAACTTTAAAAGTGTTTTGCTCATCTCCTTGAGTTGTGCTACGTGTACAGCCACATTTTCTCTTGTTCTCAAACATATGAGGCTACCCTTGTGTGGAATGACCCTTGAAAATAATAAGGCAATTGTGTATAGTGGAATGGAGAAGAAGTTGACAATAAAATCGATCACCATTGAATATAATTATAATTAAATAAACAAAATCCGAACACTTATTTATCAGTACCGTCATATTAATAAAATCAGTTTTGAATTCATATCTAATATTTACTTTGTACAGCAATGAAACAGTGCTGTTCACAGAACGATGGATATTTTTGGTCAGATAAGATAATATAGCAATGTTAGTTTCCTTGTGTTATGAAATATGTTTGGATTTTGCAGGGTCATTTCCAGATATTGTGCTTATCTGGTTCTTACTTGGTGGCTGAAGATGGTGGTCCTCGAAATAGGACGGGCGGTATTAGTGTTTCCCTCTCTAGTCCTGATGGTCATGTCATTGGTGGCGGTGTTGCCGTTCTTATGGCAGCTGGCCCTGTTCAGGTACTTCATGCCATCGAATTATTAAGGCATCATGGCCTTGAAAGCGAACAAGATTAGATTACATGTTACTATAAGTTGGCTTGATAATAATTTGCATCTGTAGAATCCAAATGATGGAGAAGCCTCATGTTTTTACTTTTTTCCATTGTTTTGGTGAAGAAAGAAAAAGATTAGCATGTATGATAAATGACAAAACTTTTTTAAAAAATTGTCTTTAATTGTCAAACTTATTCTCTTGCAGGTAGTTGTATGTAGTTTTGTTTATGGTGCAAAGATTAAGAACAAGCAGGTGGCTGGTCCGAAAAGCAACGATGGTTCCGAAAATGACCACCATGATCATTTGGTTTCGCCCACCAGTGCCCCATCTGCCCAAACCTACAATCCATCTGCAATTGGTGTTTGGCCTGGTTCCCGTTCGGTCGATGTGAGAAACCCCCATACTGGAATTGATTTGACGCGAGGATGATGAATATGTTGCAACAGACACATGTTGATTTTGTACATATGTGTTGTTGTAAATGAACCAAACCTTGTGAGGACTGTACCTTTTACCGAGTCATCTTCTTTTCGCAGCGGTTAACAGATTGATGCTAACATGGTATGTAGCAAGAGGCTTCATTTCAAATTTCTCAAGTCAATGTTGATTTTATTGGACAGAATTTCTGGCTTTTGGAGGAGGGTAAGATTGCAGGGCAGCTGTAGCAGGAGGAAGAAGCATGTTTGTCTTTGAGCAGGAATTTTCCATCTAGTGAAATATTAGGCAGCCATAGGATATTATGTTGTGTTCTAAGATGTAATTTTAAGCTATATATCAGAGTATCTCATTTCAATTTCCTTTTCAAGAGCTTCTACTTGAGATGAAAAGGATTATATGGTGGTGTTGATTAGAAACAGAACTGGAATGGAATAGGAATTAGAATTTTGTTCAAAGACTTGTACTTTGATCCATTCAATATGTTTATGTGGAATTTTATAGATTACAGATCAGTCATATATGATCTTCAATAATATATCACGAATCTTGGAATTACAGCCATTCCAACAATACACTACAAGTTTTCAACTAAAAAAACCAGCAATGTTGTAAAAAGCACAAAACCCATTATGAATTCACTGGGACAACAACGAGACCGATCACCATAGACCTGTATTTCAGAGGCAGCAAATGATACAGACATCAAGGTGGTTTAGGGATATTAACAATGCCAACAAGATACAATAGTAATATAGTGTACGCAAGTGCTTGAACTTGGATGTTTCAGTGTTCATAAGATCCCCAACAGCTTCTTGACATCATGCTGCAGCAGAATCACGAGGTTAAAGTTATAGGGATTCTCCTGTCTGATAAAAACCAAAAGGGAGGGGAAAGCCAAGACTTTCTGATGTACAGAAAGTTGTCAGTAGCAGGTTTACCTCAATGCTGAGGGGTGATGTTGTGGGGTAATAACGATCAACTACTTGCCCATCCTTGTTAATCAGAAACTTGGCAAAATTCCACTGAATATCGTCGCCAAATATCCCCCATTTGCCTAATTTTAAGAACTTGTAGAGTGGAGCAGAATTGTTTCCATTTACTTCAATCTAATAGAAAGGAAATAAGATGTTTGCAAAGGTTAGAGTAAAATGAAACATACTTTGGCCAAAGTATTTTACTTCAATCTAATGGAAGATGTTTCATTATATATACACAGACACAATACTATTGTACTTGCCTTGTCAAATATTGGAAATTCTGATTTGAAACGACTGCAGACAAAATCTTTGATCTCATCGTTACTTCCCGGTTCCTCATCACCAAACTGATTACATGGAAATGCAAGTATTTCCAAACCTGCAGTATCCTCAACCAAAAAGAAAAATAAACAACCAGAAGCCATCATTCTTGCAAGAAATGGACCAGATAAGGCCAGTTATGCTCATGATGAAGACAAGGTAGACTGTATCAGATGGCTCTGATGGCAAGAGAATTCTTATAGGCTGTTGGTAGTGATTACAATTCTGTCAACGTTTTTCTGCTTAAGAAAGAATAAACTAGACATGAGATGCAGGCACGACACGATGTGGATAGAGTGACATGTTAATTTTTTAAAATTTTGAACACGGACACAACATGAACACATTTACTACCGTACACATTTTTTAGATATATATTACTTTTATACCTTTCATTGATTCTCATACTAAAATTTTGCTTTAGTTTTTGGCAAAATATTTAAAATACATCCATACTAACTCATCAATTTTCCAAATGATGTAACATCCTAACAAAGAGAAAAAAAAAAAAATTGAATGTTAATATTGCTTATGAAAATATATACTTCTCTCTAAATATAAACAAGTGTCCAGCACCTGTTAGTTGTGCTCAACAAGTGTTCAATATATGTTTAATAAGAGCCACTCTCAAATTCACATTATTCAACTAGTATTTGACATGTGTCTATCATGTTTAACAAGAGTTTGACACGTATCCAACAAGGGTTGAAATATTGACAAGGTTGAAATATTGAACATTGATACGTTACCCGACCTTTGCAGTTTTCAGTTCAACAAAAGAAAAAAAAAAGGAATAGAATTCTACGGTGAGAGAATTCTTCAATAAAAGGAACAAAAACAAAAGCAACAAGAATATACTAAATAATCGATACATATTATTTTCAACAAGAGGGCAATAAGGGTAACCTTGTTCCTTGTATTTCTCATACAGTTGGTTCAACTCCAGATAATTCGAATTTGTCATTCCACTGTTGCAAGGCACAAAAAATTTTAGCAAAAACACTGAAAACCATCAGGGAAAAGTGGTAAATAGTACGAGCAACCAAGTTCAATCACCCACATTAATTTTAAACTATGTTACTCTTCGTAATGCCCAATGTAAAAGAAGAAAAGAATTGTTTCAAATTAAAGATCTATGGGTGCAAATATCGAAAGTGAAAGAAATAGAAAGTACCATTTGGAAGCAACATTGATAATGAGTAGAACTTTACCCTTGTATATGCTAAGTTTGACATCATTTCCCTGTGCATCCTGCAAGGAAAAGCAGAAAAATATTTCAGAAATTCATGCCAAGATCAAAAGCAGATTAAGTTTTTCCTTTAAACAACACAAGAAGGTGCAGAAGCTGGACTGGATATACATACAAACTGAAAGAAATCAAAACGGAAATCAACATCCAATTCAAAAGATGCATTCAGAGTTCACAAAAACCCCTCCAGTTCAAATAGAACGACAATTCACAAACTGGGCCCTGGGTTTGATCACAATTCCCCCTTAATCCTCTCGATTCTTCGTTAATCAAATAAAACGTCAGAATCAGAATCAAATAAGTGCCTAATACACAGTACACACTCATCGTTTACAAATTACAAGTATAAGCTCGCAAAGAAACTCAAAACATCATTTCCTTCTGTCGCAGATGAGTTCATAGAACCGTTAATTTGAGCACCCCACGAATTCACGCGATAATATAAGGAACTTTTCTCCGAATATTCCAACAATAAGCACAGAAAGAGAGATAGAATGGTGCAGAACACAAAAATGTGAAGAATCAGAAAACGAGAACATACTTTGACAGTGAAGTCGTAAATGGATTCTGGGTGATTTGAAGCTTGGGTAGCCATTGTAAGATCAAAGATGAATTTCAGCGAGTAACAGCGCAGAGCTTCAAAGAAAAGCAAGGAATGAACAATTACAGAAGAGTGAACTGACAAGAAGCAGCCATTGAAACGAAGGCTTGAATATTTTTCTAATTGGTAAATTTTGGTTTTTTAATTTTTTGGGGGAAAAAAATAATATTGACCCTAGACTCTTGAGATTATATCAATTTCGACCTTAAACTTTTAATTTTATCTCGCTTCAATTTTTCAACACTAATTTTAACAAAAAAAAAATATTGTTCAATTTTTACTCTTATTGGTGCTAGTTTAGCGGCAACGACATGTATCGACTAAGATGTTTGAATCTCCCACCTTTCAATATAGTTGAATTAAAAAAAAAGATTAAATAAATATGTATTTTAGTTCCTATTGTTCGAATATTTTTTCAATTTAGTCTCCGTTGATGAAAAAATTTCAATGTTTTATGTTTTAATATTTTTCAATTTAGTCTCCAGGTGAATGATAAATTTGATTGATGATAAACTTACATTACAACTCTAAATTGACAAAATTACAGGGAGAAAAAAAATGTCATCTAAAAGTAGGAAACTTGAAATTTCTACCAATTTTTTAAGAATTAAAAACTTTTTCCTCCAAGTTGCTTTTTTTTATCTAAAATTTTGTCAATTTATTTAAGTATTATACAATGTAAATTTATCATCAATCAATTTTCATATTCACTGACCGTAAGGGAATAAATTGAAAAAATTTAAACAATACATACCAAATTGAGAAAAAAAAACCAATTTTTTTTTTTTTTTATATATAACATTTGGGGTGAGAGATTTGAACAATGAACCCGTTAATCACTCGTACAAGTTTTATGTCAATTGAGTTATGCTTATGACCAACATTAGGGACTAAAACATAATTTTAAGCTAAATATATGTTTTAATCTGCAATATTTTATTACTATTATTATTTTTTAATTTAGTCCTTAATATTTAAAAGTTCTCAATTTAGCCTACTATACATTGATGATAAACTAATATGGTATAATACTTCAGGAAATTGACAGAAATTTAGAGGAAAAAAGTAGGTTAAGAGAAGAAAAAAAAGTTATTTAAGAGAAGAAAAGTTAAACTTTCTTCTAATTTCTTAGATAATTAGAGGATAAATGAGAAACTTTCTTATCTTAGTGACATTTTTTCCTTCTCTAAATTTATTTATGCTTTATTAAAAAAAAATTATTTATGCCTATTTAGACTTCGGCTTTGGCTAGATCTAGACTTTTATTTATTTATTTATTGAGTCAATTTTTTTTTTCATACAAACAAGGCAAAGCGCTCAAAAGGCAAAACATTACCGAAGACAGAAACAAGGAAACCAAAATCGTCTCTACACACTAAGGGGTCGTTTGTTTTTTGGGAATGTAGATGCCCGACATCTTCAGATGCTTGGAATCTTAGATGACTGGAATTTTAGATATCCGACATCTTCAGATAGTCACGTTTGTTTTGCAGGAAAATTTATAAGGGTATCCGGGAATATTTGGATAGTTTTGAAAGATTTATTTTTGGAAATGTTGTAAATTTATGTTATGTTCAAAAAATGCCCTTATTAATATATTTATATAATTTATATATTAATTTAATATAATTTATATTTATATAATATATTTTTAAATTAATTTAATCTTTTTATATTAATTTCGTGTACATTAATTTTTGTATGTTATTTTGTAGAATTCATATTAATATTTGACTTTTTTTTAAAAAAAAAAAACTATATTAAATATAAATTTTATTTTTAATTTTAATATTTTTCTAAAAGACAGTTATATAATTAAGGTTATATGAGGTGAAATATATTTATTATATTATAAAGATAAAGAAAATTGATGAAAAAAATATATACAAAAACATGAACAAAGGGCAAAAATGTAAAAATGAGATGCCCTCGACATGGGAATCTTCGAAACCCATGTTTGAAAAGGGCATCCAAAAGCACTCAGATTACCTCCCGTATGGGCATCCTAGGATACACGGATGCCCGATTCATGGAAATCTCGGATTCCCACGAAACAAACGGCCCCTAAGAGACATCCTCACTCCAAACCACACACGCCAGCCAGATAGAAGCACTATCCCCTCCCGGTAGAGAGTGTGTACTAAGAGCTAAGCAGACAACCAGTGGAATTCATCTAGATTTCAGCTAGCCTTCCAAAGCCTCTGTCATCTTGACTCCAATTTAATTGCTAGTTTGCTCCGTACAAGCTTGTAGCTTAGGTCTGCATCAAAATACCACCCAAATAAAGCATTTTAAGACATCAACAAGATAAGCAGTTTAGTAGGAGATGTGCTACCCAATCACCCCCAACCTAAATCCATCCAATCCTCATGTAATCCAAGATCTATATTGAATGAGATATCAATAGCAGAGATTCAGTGGGCGCAATTAATCATGCTCACGATCTTGCACTACATCTACTTAGCCTTTAGCCTAGAGAAATTGTCACAACCTAACAAAATATGGAAAAAAAAAATTTGATGAGTCAATCCATCCAATTGATGAGACCTTTGAACTATCATTTCTCTAATTCATTGTAATTAAGAATTGGATGTGTAAAAGTTTAATAATTGTTTATCGATGAAGGGCACTAGTTTAATCATGTTTTTTTTTTTTTTGACAACATGTGGGTGGAAGATTCAAACCTATCACCTCTTTGTCAAGAGTACACATTTTATGTCAGTTTTTTTTTTTTTCGACAACATGTGGGGGTGGGAAAATTCGAATAATAGACATTTTAATTGTTAGTACAAACCTTATATCCGTTGAACTATGCTCTTGTTGACGGTTTAATTATAAGTTTATTGTTGATGGTCGAATTTGGCCAGAGGATCTCACCTGACCTTC
This sequence comes from Luffa acutangula, assembly GCA_036850905.1. Taxonomy (NCBI): domain Eukaryota; kingdom Viridiplantae; phylum Streptophyta; class Magnoliopsida; order Cucurbitales; family Cucurbitaceae; genus Luffa; species Luffa acutangula. The sequence continues at coordinate 46,429,135 of CM072097.1, forward strand.
ACGTGCCACCAACGGTAAATCTGTAGATGAGGGGGGAAGACGTGGCCTGCAAGACGGTAAACCTGCACACCGGTGTGGTGCTCGCCACACTAGCTCCGATGCTTAAGTCAGCAAACAGAACGGTAGGGAGTGGAAAAGTAAGAGCAAGAGGAGAGAGTAGAGAATAGATAGTAGAGTTTAGGGATAGAATTCGGGATCCCCTCTTCAGTGGCGAAGAGGGATATAAATACCTGCTCATCCTCCTAGGGTTTTTAGGGATTCGGAGGCGTTTTAGGTCAAACCAGGCGAAACCGAGGCGGCCAAAGGCGGTGGGGACCAAACAGCATCGAACGGACTCGGCCCGCACGAGCAGGCCGAGCAGGGGGTCGGGCCGAAAACCCGACCCCTTCGGTCTTGGCCCGTCCCATTTGTCGGTTTTGCCTCCTTGGTCCATCTTTCAGCCCGATTTCTCCCCGGTTGTCCTCGTCAGCTCCTTGTGTATCGGGGTGGTCCAAAATTGCCTATAACATTTATTACTAGTAACGAGAATAATGGACCATAGTGTATAATTTATTAGTGTATATAAATTAATAGCAAGCATGAAGAAAGGGTGCTTGAACATAAAAATGACTCAACAACTACTAACTAGTGGAGGTGCCTAGAGAAATTCAAGAGTAATGTTTTATAATAAATGTCTCTCTCATGAAGTTTTTGAAAATTATAAATAAATTACCATTTTATTCTCATAATTTGTGTCAGTTTTAATTTGATTTCTTGTGGTTTTGAAGTTTTAATTTAAGTTCTTATGATTTAATTATATATCTCAATTAATTTATAGAACCATACTTTCTTTTTAAAACATCAATCCATGGCTCTCTTTCACATCCAAAACAACATGTCACATGTTTAAAAGAAATGTGTAATGTAAGAAAATGGTAAATATTGGAGACATGACATTTTAACAAAACTATAAACATGATGAAAAAATATTGGTAGTATCAGCGAATATATCACTTATATAACAAATATTAAGAGATACCAATATCGATACGAGAGAGTAAAGTTATGATTAAATTATATGTGTTAGTCCTCGAATTTTTATATTTGTGTCTAATAGATTCTAACTCTAAAAGATATTTGATGGTTCTATGAACAATTTTATGTCAAATAGATTCCTAAAGGAACTTATTTAACAAAATTCAAAAATTAAAGTTGTAATTTAACTTAAAATTATAAAGACTAAATAGGAATCAATAAGAAGAAAAATTTTGTCAATATAAAATGAATAGTGTTGAAATTGTATTGTTTAATTGACGAATTTAAACGAATCAAGTCCCATAAACGATTCTTTTTTGTCCTGTTTTTTCTGGTTTTGAAAGTTAGAAAGTTAGACTTGTTTCCTTGTCATTTTTTAGAAAAAGCAAAATTTCTAGTCAAATTTCAAAAAGAAAAAAAATTAAAAAATACTTTGCTTAGTTTTCAAAATTCTTCCGAGTATTCGCATGTGCAAAGTTGACAATCATTAATCAATCTTATTAAAGATTATATTAATTAATAAATCTTCTCTTGTTAATATTAAATAACACTAACAATTTGCACTTAAAAAAACGCTAACAGATCGGAATCTACACGAAAACATTTAATAAAATATACAAAAAGAACCATATTTTTTGATAAACAATTTGGTACTGCAACACGAACACCGAAATCTCAAAATCAATTGATAATGAGAGAAGTAACTTGTACATCTCATCAATTGTGAGGTCTCCACTTATCTTTATCTTTTCAATGTGGGATTCTCAACATACCCATCAAGATGGTGCTTCTTTAAGATTCACCATTTTTGGATCGAATCCCGTTTGGATTTAATGGGTTTTGATACCATGTTAGATAACATGGAGGTTTCATCTCAAAACCAATTGACAATAGAGGAGTAATCCATACCTCTTATAAATTGTGAGGTCTCTTAGTATCTTTGCCTCTTTTGGATTCATTGTTCTTGGATCGGATCCCAATTTTTTTTTTTCTTGGATCGAATACTTATTTCGGTTTAATGAACTCTGATACCATATTAGATAACATGGAATTCTATCTCAATATCTTATAAATGATGAGATCTTTCCCCATCTTGAATTTTCAAGTTATCAGCAACCCATTTTCCCATTTTCGTTGAAAAAAAAAAGGTTCATTTTAGAACAAAAGAAGTTTTTCCACTCCTACACAATACATATTAATGATATCTACGCTCGATCAAATCTATAAGTTTGTATTGAAATCTAAAAAAAGAGGAAAGTAAGTACTGGAATGAAATCTGCATATCATCTTACAGACTTTCATAATCTGCCAAGAAATTTCAATTGAGCATAAAAATAGCAGCAGCTACATTTGGGATCTCAACATCTCCAGACAAATTGTCGACAGTTACATCAAAGCTCGAGCAACTTATTACATAACTCTCAACTTACAGTCTTATAAATACATGGAACATTCAGAAACCACAGCCATACACATCAGAGCAAATACACATATCAGCTTTATTCATGTTTCTAATAACAAGAGAAAGAAAGGCAGCCTTCAGATTTTTAAGCAACTCCCAGCAGCTTCTTCACATCCTTCTGCAAAACACACAGCCAACCCCCCAGTTCTAATTGTGAGTTTCAGATGACTAGTTGCAATTGTATGGAAAAAAGAAGGGGTTTAACTTTCTTCTCTATAATTTGAAGATATAATTATTTTGGTTAAATAACCAGTTTAGTCTCGAATTTTCATTTTTGTGTCAATAGATCTCTAAACTTTCAAAAGTAATGTATCTCAGAGGTCATTTGTGTTTGATAAGTCTCTCCTTTTTTTTTTTTTTTAAAGGATCCTAAAGTTTGGAGAATAAACTTGTAATTTAATCTTATATATAAAAAGTAGCCCTACGGCGAAGAATTATCGGATTTACCTCGATGCTGAGGGGGGAAGTTGTCGGGGCGTAACGGTCGACGACATTTCCATTTTTGTCCACCAAGAACTTGGAGAAGTTCCACTTAATGGCGTCACCAAAGAGCCCACCTTTGCTTGACTTCAAGAACTTGTACAGAGGAGCGGCCTTGTCTCCATTCACGTCAACCTATATTGAACAAGAAAATGAGCTTAGCGATGCTTATCTGCCACTTTGATCCATAATTTCCTGGTGTCAACCGTGTAAACCCAACTAAAATTTCGAAGGTGTCAGAAGTGTATTATGAACAGCCTTTAGTATATTTCTTACCTTGTCAAAAATGGGGTACTCAGCCTTAAAACGGGTGCAAGCAAACTGCACAATCTCTTCATTGGTTCCTGGCTCCTGGCTTCCAAATTGGTTGCATGGAAATGCAAGAATCTCAAATCCTGTAAAAAGGACACAAGCGTCAATCGCAAATATGAACTCAGATGGAAAAAAAGAAAGGATGAGTTGTAGCAAAAGAGAAGAAGAATCGCAGGATGTTTAGAACAAACCTTGGCCCTTATATTTATCATACAGTTGACTCAGTTCAGTGTAATTCGAATTAGTCAAGCCACTGCAAAGCATCAAAAACTGAACATTAGATAATTATCAATTATGTATTTCCTAAATCTATAAATGAAATTTGATGTGTACTCAATTTCAATTATTCGAATTCAACATAGACACAACTCTATACATCAAAGTCAGAAAGATTTTTCTCTTCTATATATAAAAGTCATACCAGAATATTCCTAAATCTATAATGGCTCGTGAAAGCAAGCCTTTTGGACATATAGAGGACTATTCATTCACATAATTACGAATGCAACTCAAAGTCATCATCCTACCATTTTGACTACATAGACAGCTAAATAGCAGATAACCGACATGACACAATATCAACAGCTGAAAAACTTTCAGGCAAAATGGTAAGATATCTTGTGATTGTGGGACACCAGAATGCATCAGAAATAACAGTGTACGGTACCATTGTGAGGCAACATTGACAATCAAGAGGACCTTTCCTTTGTAAATGCTGAGGTCAACATCGTTTCCTCTAGCATCCTGTAAACAGAGGCAGAAATCAGAAGAAAACGTCAAGGAGAAGTTCAAAAATGAAACTGCAACATCATGACTATGGAGTATCAGTCAGTGACAAGAAGTTAATGTAATTTTCGAAAAAAAGAAAAGCCAAGAAAAATAATAACATGCGCAGTAAGCAAATCAATCAGAGCTTCACAAGAAAAGGGAATTCCCCAACTTAATTACACTGCGAATTGAAGCTAATTGATTCAACCAGACATCAAAAAGGTGTGGAAACAGCCGAATTGAAGGGAAAATCATAAACAGAAATGAACAATTCCCCGTACTTCTACAAGCAACATACTGATTGATTGATACCATACATACACAATCCTCTCAAAAGAGAATGAAATTATTCGGAATTTTGATAAAGAGTTCCCACTTAGATGATTTGTTCACAATAATCTCACGCCTCGAATAAGTTAAGCAGCAAAAAAGAACAAGCAAAAAGATCAATTTCCCCTAAATTCCAATTTCTCAGGATTTCACAATCAAAGTTTCAACTCGACTCAATCCGATCTACAACCAAAGAAAACTCACGACAACATGCAGAAGGAACAAGAAATCCAACCTTTACGGTGTAGTCATGGACTGATGTCTTGGACGGGGTGGCCATAGTATGATCCAACCGAATCGAAAACGAGACGATACGCGAAGAACCTGAATTAATCGGTGAAATGAAACGAGTTACCGAAGAACAGTGCGAATTATGCAAAAGGGTTTGCTTCGAATCGAACAAGATTCGGTTATCGAAAATCAGAGGTGAAGATAAAGATCGGACGCTGGAGAAATTTCTTCTAAGAAGAGAGCGAATTGAGATACAGAACATGGAGGATGAAAGACGATGAAGAAATGGGCCTAAATATATATAATGGTAGCTGGGCCCACGGGCCTGTTCGAATTTTGAAGACGCGTTTGACACGTGGCTACTCGTATTATTGCCACGTTGGAACTTTGCTGGCTGAGTTTCGGCCTGTACTCGGACAATAATAGACGGCTGAAGGACTTCGTTTTTTTTTTTTTTGTTTTTTTTTCGAGATAGGTTGAAAAGTTTTAATTTAGTTCTCCAACTTTTAATATTTTTAAGGTTAAATTATAAAAAAAAAAAAAAAAACGTTTAAGGTTAATTTTAATTATACTCTGAATTTTCAAAAAATTTATTTAATCTCTTGAAGTTTGTAGTTTGTTTCAAAACAATTCTTAGAGACATTTTCTTTTAAATTATTGACAAAAAATGATGTGCTTGCATGAGTTTTTATTGTTTTTTACATGTATGTGTTCAAATGTATTCACATATGTAATAATACATATACAAACACGTCATTTTTCACCCATGAATTTTATGAAAAAAAAAATCTTCGAGAGTCATTTGGAAAGAAACTTCAAACTTTAATGGGTAAAATAAAACTTTTGAAAGTTTAAGCTTATAATTCAAACCAATCTCATAATTTAGAGGTATTTTTTGATAATTTAGTCAATTTTTAAATACGGCAAATAATAATAATAATAATCATAATAAAGATTTCAAAATTTTCATATATAAGATATGAAAATATAATTTTGAAATAGATATATAATTCCTTAATCAAGTGAATTGATAGACTATTTTAAAATATGACCTATGTTTTTATATTTTAAAATTTTCTTTTAACTCTTAAAATTCTATATATTTTTTTGAACTACTAGTAGCCAATATGAAAAGATGGACTTTTTTTTTCTCATTTTAAAATTTTAATCAAGATTTCAATAACATTTTGTTTTCTAATTTATTATGATTTTACATTTCCATCATTTCTAATTTAACAAAAATAATGAAATAAATAATTTTTTTTTTTACAATATAAAGCAAATAAATGTTAACTTGAATTTTCTATCCTAATGTTGTTAAACTAAAAAGACAATGAAATAAATAAATTATAAACTCTTACGAGTTTGGAATCTTAGAATAATATAAAATATAAATAGGTCAAAAAATGATGCTTGAGTTTCTTACTTTTCAATGAGGGTAAAAATAAACAATATTATTGATTAATTAAGTGAAAAAAGACATTAATTATATCATTAAAATCCAAAAGTTGAGATGAAATTATGTTACTTACCGTTTAGCTATGCTCACCTTGGCATAATAATACTTATTTTCTATATAGATGTAAATATAATTGATAGTAATCTTTCATATATTGCTAATTTAAGCCTATAACGTTTTAATTAATTCAATTAGGCTTAAATTTTCATATATTACTAATTTAAGTCTAGTTGAATTAATTAAAACATTATAATTAAAAAATTTCGATTAAACATTTTGTTCAACAACATTTGAGTGTGGAGGATTTAAATTTCTAACCTCTTGATCGTGGTACATGTCAATTACTGCTGAACTAGCAAATTTGAGAAAAAGTTTGGAATTATTTTATTCCAGAAACGTGTTAGTTTTTTTTTTTTTTTTTTTTTTTGAAATCGGATTCAGACTTTAGAGTGTGAACACGGAAGCGCACGTGCGGAAGCCGGAACTGTTGCTTTGGTTGCTTATATCACACGTAATATTATCCAGAAGAAAGTGTGTATATATGTAGTTCAAGATTGAAATCTTATTTATCAAGAAAAGGAAAAAAATCAAAAGATTGAATTCTTAACTTAATTAAAAAGAAAAACAATTTTACAATTCAAGTATGAGAGCAAACTACTATCATTAATAAGGTATATTTAAGACAGTCGAATTATATTTAGATTGATAATTAAATCGTAAGTTAAGTTATAAGTTTAGTCACCAAAAATTTTATATGTAGTAGTTTGAAAGTTTAGAGATCTATTAGACACTTCTCAAAGTCCAAAAATCTAATTAATACAACTGTAAAAGTTCAGGGACTAAATTTGTAATAAAATCCTCAATAGATAAATTAAATTTTAATTTTTGTTAAATATGTCAATGATCTATTAAACACAATTGAAAATTCAAGAACTTATTTGACATTTCTAAAGTTTTGAATCTATTAGACAATTCAAGTTCAGAAATGTTTTAGACACAAACTTGAAAGTTCATAGGCTAAATTTGTAATTTATCCTAAATTATATCATTTAAAGACATAAAATATATGTTTTTTTTAGTTCATCAATATTTGAAAGTGGGATGATTCGAGCATTTGACTGCTTGGTTGAGACAGAGTTCATGTCAATTATCACTAATAACTTTATAAAAATATGAGTTTATTTTATGATTTTTTTAATCAACATTTTACTTCATTCTGATGATGATTATTATTGGGATGGAATCGAGTAGCTAATATTGTTTGTCCTTTTTTAAAAGAGTGGGAGTTTAATTTGTGGATAAAATAATGGTAAAAAAAAAAAAGGTTAAATTATCAAAAATATCCTTAAACTTTGATGTTAATTTTAATTATAACTCTTAATGTTCAAAAGTTTTATTTTAGTTCTTGAAATTTGAAGTTTGTTCAAAACAGTCCTTCAAGACATTTTCTGTTAAATTTATTGACAAAAAAAATGATGTGATTGCATGTGTTTTTATTGCGTTTTTTCACGTATGTGGTCAAATCTATTCACATAAGCAACAATACAAATGTAAACACGCAATTTTTTGTTCATGAATTTAACGAAAAAAATCTTCAATGGTCATAAACTTCAAACTTTAAAGGTTAAAGTGAAACTTTTGAAAGTTAAAAAATATAACTAAGTCAAGTGCAGGGTATTTTTTTTGATAATTTAACCTAAAAAAGACAACAAGATTTGTGGATGAAATTAAGATTCGTTTTTCTTTTCTTTTTTGAAAAAAAAAAAGGAAAGCGTACAGTACATAAATGAAGATCGAATTAATGCGTTCCCATTGAAGGTGGCAGCGTGGCTTAAAAAGTCAAATATGTGTTCTAGAAGCTTTTATTGTCATGGATGAGGTATTGCAATTTTGATATTTATTTTTGGATTTAAGTTATATTTTGGTTACTCTTAAAACTTCTACCCAAAATGTTGCTCAACACAAAAAAAAAAAAAAAAAAAAAAGAAGACTTCTATTATTTCATTAATTTTTATTAATATAGTTTGAATTAATTTTGATTATTTTATTGATTAATTTATTAAAATTACGTAAAGTTTACCTGATTAATTCTAAAAAAGAAATACAAATATAATTTGTTATCATAAAATCCTGATGACATTCTCATACACAACCAAACACAGTTATCTTTGATTCTCAGCAATCTTATTCCCAGACATCTATAAAACCTTAAACCAAACGGGCCCTAAGAGATGCTTGAATGCTTGGGAATAAGATTGTTGGGAATCAAAGATAAATTGTGCATGAGAATATCGTCAAGATTTTATGAGAACCAATTATGTCTACATTTATTTTTTAGAATTAATCAAGTGAAATTTATGTAATTTTAATAAATTAATCAATAAAATAATCAAAATCATGAAATAATTTTAATTGGATAAACTAGGTTAATTTAACTAATTAAAATTAATTAATTTTTTTTAATAAATATCCTTAACTAAAATAATTTAATATATTTGTATCTATAAAAATTAATTAGATAAATATTTTAATAATAATATGATTATTTATGTATTATAAATAAATCAAAAAAAATAATTAATTGATTATAAATAATCAATTATAATTATTGTAAAATGAATTTTTATATCAAATTCATTTAAATAATTAAATATATTTTCGGTAATGTTAACTAATTAATTATAATTTTTGTAAATATGTAATTGCATTCTTTTAATAAACTTGGACGGAGTATTTGTTTAAAAAAACTTGAAACTCATGAAAAATTATTATTTATTTAATCTAATTAAATAATTTATTAAATATATATTTTTTTAATTTAGTATCCATTAATTAATTAATTAAATATATTCAAAATAAAAAAGAAGAGATGGACAAAGAAAAAACTCATACTTTTGCAAGGGCATAGAAAGTCTTTGCCTATGGGCATAAATGATGTTTGGGAATGTTTATTTCCAGAACTCACCACAGAAACCTTAAACAAACAATGGTATCAGAAACCCTTGTCCATTCCATCTCCAAAACCCTGCACCAAACGACCCCAAAAGGCTCAAACTCTCTCAACTTTATACTCTCTCCCAAATTCATCACTAATCCAGCTCCCACAAGTCATTTTAAGGTCGGAGGATAGCGAAGAAGACACTTGTGGTTGTCCATTACTTGTTCCGGTTGAAAAACAACCAACAGAGCTGCTGTAATTCTAGTTACAAGAGGTTCATTCATGAAACTCTATTTTCGGTTCTTAAAACCATGTTTTTCTTTTGCAAAATCAATTGTTCAATTTATTATATTTAATTTTAATTGAAAATATCTATTTGAGTACTTAAACTTTAGAAAAATAACAAATTTGATTCTTTTATATATATATATATATATATATATATATAATTTTAACAAATTGACAATGTAGCTTAGTATATATATCAATGTGTGCATGATTCAAAGAGAAAATTTGACCCATTTTAAAATACTACATCATTATCTAAAAAAAGATAGATCTATATAATGTCATGTATCTTCATTATGGTTGTTTTTTTTTTTTTTTTTTTTTTTTTTTTGAAGAAATCTTCATTATGGTTGTTTGATCATGTAAGACTAATTTAGTCAATTTGGATCATATTAATTGGATACAAGATTAAATAAGGGAAATAATGAAATAATAATAATAATAACCAATTTAGATAAATAGACAAATAATAAATTGGTGAAAAATGGCCAAAGCGTGCATGTCAAGTGACTTTATTTGTGCGTGAATTTTCAATTTGGGGATTTTTGTACGATGACCTCTAAAATAGGTGAAAATGATAAATGCTCAACTTTTTCAAAACAAGTATATATGTCCATTTGCTTGAGGCAGCATCCTAGTAAAATTACCATTTTACTCTCTACTCTAACCTCGCTCTCTCTCACTACTCTGGCTCTCTCTCCAATTTCTCAGTCTATCTCCCATTTCTCTCTCCAATCTCTTGCTCTCTCTCCAATTTCTCCCTCCAATCTCTTACTCTCTCTCTAATTTCTCTCTCCAATCTCGCTCTTAATCTCACTCTCGCTCAAACCTCTCGTTCTTAAATGTCTTAAATGCACGTTTTCATATAGAGGATAAGATGGCAACTTTGCTAGGATGATGATGTAAGAAAAAGGACATATATCATTCTGAAAAAGTAGGACATTTTTCATTTTGGTCTCTCAAAACGGGTCATCCACGCAATTGTCTCTTTCAATTTTATCCCTTCCACCCAAAATGGGTCATGCATGGATGGTGTATCTCCCTCTCTCCAAATCTTTTTCATAAAGATTTTATCCAAATATTGTTACATATGAAATTTTAAATTTAAATTCCAATTAGATTTGTTTATGAGTTGTTATTCTCTCCGACAGGCCTCACTCTATCCATGCTAGCGGCTCGCCAAGTTTTGTTTATGGGTTCATGGAGTGGACAGAGGTGAATGGGGGTGTTTGTTTTGGACTTCGATTGATTGTGCAGAGGGTGGGAGGCGTGGTGATTGCGGTGGGGAAGGCTAATGGGCTATTTGGGACTGGGAAAATTCCTAGTACTACCGTAGTATGGAAAATTTTCCATACTCCATACTACCTCCATTCATTATTTGTCATTTAAGGAGTATTTAAGAATGATGTGGGACCTATAGAATAAAATATTATATCATTTTTTTAGAAAAAAATATTATATCATTAAATGCTCGTTAAATGCTGAATGGAGGGAACATACGTACTAGAAATTTTTCCATTTGGGACTATAAAGGTTGGGGACCCACAAGTTTTTTGGATGAGCCATGGTGATGATGTGGCAAAACTTTCATGGGGTGTTTGAAGTGGTGGTAATAAATCAACAAGGGGCAATAGTGGCGGTGGAAAATCATTCCAAGAAGTTTTATGGGTTGAAGTATCATCTAGAGGTAATGAGGTTCATTTAAAAAAAAAAAATTAGTTTTGTACTCTGTATTGGAATCCTACCTTCTTTCTTTATGACTCTGATTGTTTGTTGTCTTGCATTAATACTTAGTTTCAGGTTGAAGATTGACCACATTTTTGTTTCGGTTGTTCCACCTTGACACTGTTTGGGTTTGTCGAACTTTAGATTTTGTGTGTGTGATGACTTGTTAAGAATTTCAGGGATAAATCAAAATCCAACAGCATGATGTGAAAATTTGTTGGCGGTCGTTACTGGCGTGCTTTCTAATGTGATTCTATTCAAGGAAGGTTGTTCTTATGGTATTAAATATAGATATCAAAACATTTTTGAGATTAGTAGGTTACACTTTATTTTAGTAGACATAATAAAATATTAGAGCTCAAATGAACTCAATTTTTTATTTACGAATAGATAGACACTCTCACTCTCATATATCAATTGAGTACAACGTATTTCTATGGCTCAATGTTACGAAGATATCAATAGGAATTGCGTTGCGTATTTAATCTAAATTAGATTTTGTTCCTTTAATTTAAATACATGTTATTTATTAGCATGAATTTACATTAATTAAATTAATTAAAATCATATGTCTTGGTGATTTGTTTTTCTAGATTATTTATTATGTTGTTAAATTATTAATCAATTTGATATAGATTTTTAATATTTTTGTACTTGCAGATGAATTGATTTGATTTGATTTGAATTTTAAATTTGATTTAACTAAAATTTGATTTGAATTATAGAATTTAGTTTATTAGATTTGAATGTCAGATTCAATCTAATCCCAAAAATTCGATTACATTTTTGCACTAAGGGTATTTCCGTAAGTTGATAATTCATATTTTTAAATTCACAAAATCGGATTATTCATTTTTCAAAACAACATTTTGTTTGAGCCATTCTTGTAGTTAGCCCATTAAATAAGCCCAAAAGCTTATTAAATGACAAATTTGATCCAAAGCCCAAAGTCAATTGAGTCCAAGCCCACACAATGCTCATGAAAAATTATGGGAAAAATACCTTTTTAGTCCCCGAGTTTTGGAGAATAGGTGCATTTGGTCCCTGAGTGTAACGCCCTGCGTTTAGAAATTATGTCATTTTGGATTAATCAGGTTTAAATTCTAGTTTGGAAAAAAATTGGAATTTAAGTTTAACCTTCAGTTGATATTTTTTTAAATCCAAATGGGATATTATATTTTCCCCTCCTCGTGTGTTGATGCTAAATGGTTGCTGTTAGTTAGTTTTTGCAAGATTAGTGGGGAATGTTTCTTGCGTTTTTTTCTGCGTAGTGGTCTTTGGAAGTTGCCTTAAGTCATTGATTAAAAAAGAAAAAAAAAAGAAAGAAAGGAAAAGAAAATATCAGAATCTTTCTCCCTTTCTCCCTCTCTCTCGCGTGCGTGCCCTCCTCATCTCTCCTTCGGTTTCCTTTCCAGTTGTCGCTTGCTCCACCCACCGCCCGCCTACTCCGTTAAGCGTCGCCGCTCAAGTTCGCCGCCGCCGTTGTCGCGTGGGTCTCCGCATCTTCGCACGTTTTTGTCTTCGCGGATCCCTCTCTCCCGCACCGCGATCGCCCTCCCTCTCGGTTCTTCGTGTGGAGGTCGCGCCGTCCAGCCGCCGCCGCGTTCGCTCTCTATTCGTGGGTTTCATGGTTCGAGTTTCCTTTTCCTTGTGTTTTCAGCAAGAAAACCTCGTGGGTAAGTCTCATACTCCTCATTTGGATTCGTTTGGGCCCGATCTAACTCATTCTTGTCCGTATTGATTAGATCTCGCCCGGACAGCAATTTGAAGCCCCGTCGACCTCGTTTCAGTCGATTTTGCCTCTGTCCAGCAACGTTTTTTTGGGTGTTTTCGGCATCGCTTGGCTACCCCGGTAAGTTTAAATGCTTACCCATGTTCAGTTAGTGCTTAGGATTAAATACCCATCCATTTAAGTGCTGGAGTTTAAGCTTTGATGTTGAATTTCTAATCTGCAGCGCCGTCTTTGCTCAATTCGTGAGTGTTTTGGCGTCAATTATCGTTCCCGGTAAGTTTAGCCCTTACCCACCAATGTTTAGAGATTTAAGTAAGATGCCCATTAGCTTTAGGTGCTGGAAAAGTTAATGGTGGTTGATTTTCTGATCTACAGCGCCGTCTAAGTGTTCGATTAAGTTCGAAACACTTTAACTCAAGTACCCACTGCCCAAAGACCATTCTAGCACGTTGATAGAGGTTATAATAACTCGCCTAGTGTGGAAACGGGTTCGTTTGGGTAAGTTTCCTTCTTGTCCTTTGGTTTTTAGCGTTGTAGTCTTCTACCCATTAGTTGTTTAAGCCTTAGAAGCATGTGTTGGTCGTTACCCATGATTTATCTAGGCTTGTAGGTGTTGCTCAACCTTCATAAGTCCTAGAACAAGTTTGAAAATGGGATGTCGTTGTCGTTTTAGTTGGAAATCAAGTAGTTCTTCAATACCCATTAAGTCCCATTGCCTTTAAGTGTTTCCCGACCCTTTGTAGGTTTTTAAATCGTGGTTTAAGTGAGCTTTTACTTGCTGTCCGTGGTTTAAAAGCATGGTTTATTGAGTTCATGTTGTTGTCCATAGCTTAAAAATCATGCTAAGCCAAGTCTCATTAGTTATCGAGGTCTTATGTGCATTGCCTAAGCATTGGGAGTTCTTAGTTTGTCGTTCATGCATTTTAGGTGGTTGTTGATTGCTGTCCAGTGGTTGTGTAGCCTTAATATCGGCATCCAACAAGTACCCACCGCCCGTAGCGCCTTAAACGTGGTTGCCCATGGTTTAATGGCGTTGGGTTTTCAATTTGGGTTATGTTTAGATGCTATCCAGTAAGGAAATTAACCGTTATTGGTTCAGTTTCGCCTTTAGCATCTTGTTTTAGAATGTTTTCCTTTAGTATAGACTTCCTTTAATGATTGGTAGTTTATTTGTAGCTGGAAGCTCGTTTTGGAGCGAGTTTGTGCAGTTCCAGCTAGCGTTGGTTTGTAAAAGATTTCTGTAAGTAGTTTCTACTTGGACGGGCTTGTTTGTGTGTTTGAGCATGCTACCACTCTACTTGCTTGTTACTATATGTTGTGTTTGTTTATTTGTTTGAGCTTGCTATTGCCTTACTTGCGTTGCTACTGCATAACGTGTTTATATGTTTGTAGCTCGTTTTGTGAACAAACATGATGATTTTGTTAAATTCCTAAGCATGTTGCTTTGACGATGCATAAGCATGTTGTTTGTTTAACTCATGAGCATGAGATATTGTGGTTGATAACTATGCTGCATAAGAGTTGTGTCTGCATAGTGTGTGATCATTGGGGAGAGGCGGAGCATGACGCGTAAATCATGTGTTGGGTGTGTGTGCAGAGCGTGACGCGGAAATCACGTGTGGGTGTGAGTGCGGAGCGTGACGCGGAAATCACGTGTGAGTGGCGCTGCACATGGCGCGTTATAATACATGTGTTGGGTGGGTTTGCGGAGCGTGACGCGGAAATCACGTGTGGGATGTGAGTGCGGAGCGTGACGCGGAAATCACGTGAGTGTGCGGGCATGGCGCGGAAACCATGTGGGGGTGCATAGCATGATGCGTGGATTCATGTTGTCGTCCCATTTTTGCATGAGCATGTGTTGGCATTGTTATTTTCGTGTTTAAGAGCATGTGAGTTGTTAATTGCTTTCCAAGTATGGTGTGTATGGATAGCATGATGTTGTGGCTGTATGTTGTTTGGTGGCTCACCGGGTGTGAGCTACTTACCAGTACTGTGGTTGTACTGATACCCCATTCCCCACCTTTCCCCCCAACATTTTAGATGTTGCAGGTGTTGAGGATGATCTGGACCTTGGTGGCGAGGAGAACTGCGAGGAAACGTTTTTAGGGTGTTGTTATGTTTCTTAGTAGCTTTATTTCGATGCTGTAATAAGTTAGCTGGTGAGTGGTTGATTCGGAGCTTAAAACTTGACTGGATAGATGGTTAAGTTTAATAAATTAGTCTTGTTTATTTTGTTTAAGTTAAATAAATGCTTAGCTAAGTGGTCTAGCTGTCTTTGTTAATAAATGTCTTTATGTTTCCGCTGCATGATTTTCACTTTGTTGCATGTTATGGTAAAGTATGGCTTGTCTCGTTAGAGGAGATAGTCTTGTGAAATCTGGCCGTAGATCGGTGGAGCTTGGTTGGGTGCTTATATAGAAGTGTTAAAAATCTCTATTAGGTGTTTAAAATTTTGGGTTTGTCCTATGTACGCCGTTATGCTGCCGAAATTTTCGGAGCTCTCGGTAGGTTTGAATAGGGGTTTAGTAATGTCACTAGGTTAGATTATATTAAAACCTGGGGCGTTACACTGAGTTTTCAAAATGGACCTTTTTAGTCCCTCAGTTTTGAGAAATAAGTTTAAAAGGTCCTAAGTTTTCAATATAGACCTTTTTAGTCCTTGAAATTTGAGAAATAGGTTCAAAAGTTCCCCCGTATAAGACTTCAAGATTTCAATTGATTCTTTAGGAAGATCAAAGGGACATATCATAAAAGTTAGAGATTTCAAAAGATTCCCAAAAGATTGAGAACTCTCAAAAGATCTGAAGACTTCTAAAAATTTGAAGGTTGAAATTTTTGAAAAACAAAAAATCAAATAGTTATCAAATAAGACCTTTGAGATCAAAATGTGTTGGGAGTGCGACCAAAGTCCCACATTGACTAGATAATGGGAGGATCATGGGCTTATAAGAGAAGACAAGTATTACTATTGGTTTGAGACCTTTTGAGGTGAACCAAAAGCAAAATCACGAGGATTTATGCCCAAAGTGGACAATATCATATCATTGTGGAGATTTGTGTTGTGTCCGTTGTCCCTTACAAGTGGCATCAGAGCCATGCCCCAAACGTAGTCGTGTCGGGTGGAATCCTCAGGTGCCGAACAAAGAAGTTGTGAGCCATGAAGTAGTCATAGGAAAATCCGTTGTTAAGCTCTAGGTAGGCAGTATACTCTGGAGAAAAGAAGTTGTCTTGGATAAGAGTAAACTCTCGGTAAAGCGGTGGAGCCTAGAGAGTTGAACGGACTCTTGGTAAAGAAGAGTTCAACGGATAGATGACTATATGAGGGGAGACTCTGTGGTACTTTGTTCGATGGGAGGATTGTTGGGAGTGCAGTATCTCCATTGGTTTGAGGTCTTTTGGGGTAAACCAAAAGCAAAACCATGAAGATTTATGTTCAAAGTGGACAATATTATACCATTGTGGAGATTTATGTCGTGTCCGTTGTCCCTTACAAAATGAACATTTTGAAAGTTTAGGAGGAAAATTGAAATAACGTTTAAAGTTTAAAAACCAAAATGAAATTTAGGGTGTGTTTAGTTTAACTTTTCAAGTATTTAATTTTGAAAAAAAAAATCATTTTGAAAAAAAAAATTCTAGTGTTTGGCAACCACTAAAAATAACTTATCAAAAAATGAGATTGAGAAATAAACCATTTTGAACGCTTTGAAACCAAATTTTTCAAAAAGAGTTTTTAGTATATAATAACTTTGGTATAAAAACACTTGAAATGTAACCAAACATATCAGTGTTTAAATTCTAAACAATTTTTATATAAAATGTTTAAAATAAAATGCATTCTTGAAAAACATTTAAACTAAAAAGCATTCCAAACGGACCCCTAAACCGTATTAAAATGTTTAAATAACTATGTTTGTTTTATAAATTACAGTTGTGCAATTAAACATTTTAACTGCCACCACTTTGTTTTGTTAATTACAGTTGCAATTCTACTTTATCAATGAACATTAAACAAAGCTTTGTTTGATTCTTGTCTTTTGATACAGCTTCATATTGATGAACACCAATTAATATACATCATTCAACCACTATTCCTTTCATTTGAATCTCAACTTCATCAAGCTTCTTTGGTCTCTGGTACTTCTTCAACATCAAAGAACTGCATACCACACTAACAGAAGAAGCTGCCATGGCAGCTCCGGCGATCCACGGCGGTAGCCGAAACCGAGTCGAAGGGAACAAGACGCCTGCGGCTATTGGAATGGCCAGAAGATTATAGCCAAGAGCCCAAATGTAATTCAAGCGAATTCTAGCAAAGGTTTTTCTTGAAAGATCAATGGCAGTTATAACATCTTGCAAGTCATTTTTCATTAGAACAATGTCTGCTGCCTCAATGGCAATGTCCGTGCCAGCTCCGATCGCCATCCCGACATCGGCCGCTACAAGGGCAGGCGAGTCGTTGATCCCGTCTCCCACCATCGCCACCGTGTGTCCCGCTGTCTGATCATGTCAAAGCCAAAAAGTCTAGTTTGTCATTTGGTTTGCAAAGTATGTTCTTTAGGAGCTAACTTGTACATTATCACCTCGATGAGAAGGTGAAGTTCGAATCTCCACCCCACATATTATTGAAAAAAATGTCGAGTTTAGGGCTAAAGCCCTTTTAACTGAAGGCCTTATAGAGGATTCAGATTGTACCTGAAGATTCTTCACTTCCTCTGCTTTCTGCTGAGGCTTGGCCTCTGCAATGACTGTTTCAATTCCAACTTGTTTGGCAATGGAATGTGCAGTTCCCCAATTGTCACCTGTTACCATGATGCTCTTTACTTCCATAGACTTGAGAATGGAGATGACTTCTTTGGCGCCCGGTTTCAACGGATCGGACACCGCAATAACTCCCGACACCGTCCGATCTATGGCCACGAAAACCGCAGTTTGCGCCATGCCTTCAGCGTCGACGATGAAGCTTTCCGCTTCCCCCGGAATTTCTATGTCATTGTTCATCATCAAGCTCTTGTTTCCAACCATTACTTTCTTGTTCCTTACAGTGGCTTCTACTCCATGGCCAGGAATGGATATGAATTCTTGAGCTTCTGGCCAAATGGGGTTCTGTTCTTCCTTGAATTGCTTGGCATATTCAACAATGGCCTTGGCCACTGGGTGCTCACTGTTCACCTGATCAAGAAACACCAAAGGAAAGATCATTTGAGTTGGTGCCTTCTCGAAAATTTCGAAGTTTCGAAGAACTTTTCGACGACGAAAAACGAACCTCAGTTGCAGCAGTGAGTTCAAGAAGTTCCTCAAGTACTATAGTGTCCATAAGTCTTACATTTACAACCACTGGCTTTCCAATTGTTAATGTTCCTGTCTTGTCAAACACAATGCAACTCACCTGCAAGTCATGAATAGATCAAAAGTATTATAACATGGCGAAAGTCGATTCGACAACGACTCGTAAATTAGCACGACGAAATCACACAGGTTTTCGATTTGTGTGGTGCTATAAGCTTTGATAGAAAGGGTGTTAAAAGAGAGATGTGAATATGTATGTACCTTGTGTGCAAATTCTAATGCTTGACCACCTTTGATTAGAACACCTTGAGATGCACCGACACCGGTACCGACCATCACGGCGGTTGGGGTGGCGAGGCCGAGGGCACAAGGGCAAGCAATGACCATAACAGAAATCCCAAATTGGAGAGCAAGCTCAAAACTGTCCATTGAAGAAGGCAACCAGGACTTAGGATAGAGATGCAACTTTCCAGCTAAAAACCAGGCAATCCAAGTGAGAAAAGAAAGTGAAATTACCTGCAAAAGTGTATAGAAAGGACTGTTGTGATAAAAAAAAAGGCAAGCATAAAACAACCAAAAGGAAGCCTAAAAACAGTAGGACTAAGTGGTTATATAGCACTTACCAGAGGCACAAAATACTTAGAGATATGGTCTGCAAATTTCTGAATAGGAGCTTTCGCCAACTGAGACGATTCGACGAGTCGAACGATTTGCGCTAAAGAACTCTCCGATCCGACATGTGTTGCCTTTATATGCAATACCCCATTCTCATTCACAGTTCCTCCTATCACCTTGTCGCCGGTCCTTTTCGCAACCGGTTTCGCTTCTCCGGTGATCATACTCTCATTGACATGACTTTCGCCCCATACGACGAGACCATCAGAAGCTACTTTCGCACCTGGTGTAATCTTAATAACATCATTCTTTTGAATCAGCTCACTACTGATTTCCACTTCGCCAATGACATTTCCATGGCCATCGAGCGTCAAGAGTGTCGCCGTCTCGGGAGCCAAGTGCTTAAGCTTGGCAATGGCCTCAGAGGTCTTTCCCTTTGCCAAAACCTCCAAATACTTACCAAGTAGAATGAATGTGATCAACATTGAACTAGTCTCAAAGAAATCAGTTCCATTGAAAGCAGGGGATGTAGCTGCTCTTAGCACTATATAGACAGAATAGAAATAAGCTGCATTTGTTCCCAATGTAATCAATACATCCATGTTGGCAGAACCACGCCGCAACGCTTTATACGATCCGACGTAGAATCTCGAACCTATGACGAACTGCACCGGAGTCGACAAATTCCATCGGATAATCTGTCCAACATTCATCATATTGACTACTTTGATATCTAATGTCTGCTTGATTCCAGGTATATACATGAAGACCATAGATGTTAAGAAAACAGGAATAGAGAGAGCAGAGCTCCACAAAAAGTACTTATAATGCTGCCTAATTTCTTTCTCCTTACGAGTTTCTCGTCCCACTTCTTCGGGATATATCGTTGTCTTGAAATGCTCGGATTTGATCGACTCGATGACTTCGAGGAAACTTCTAGGTCCCGTTATATCAGGCCTATAGGATATGGTAACTTTGCTCAATGACATATCGATATCGACATCTTCGATTCCCGGGACGGATTCGAGTGATTCTTTAACTTTTGCGGTCGAGTTTTCGTTATGCATACCATCAACCTTAAGCTCAATCTTGCTAATGTGTTCACCAATGGTTATAAGTAAGGCTTCAAAGCCAATATCTTGTATGGCTACAATGAACTGACTGCAATTAACAACCTTTGGATCATAGTGAACTTCTGCTTCCTCTTTCAACAGAGCAATGTGAGCCTTTTGTACTCCATACATTTCTTCCAAAACTGACTCTACCATGGAAGAGCAAGAATTGCAGCCCATCCCATTTACTCGGATTCGACATACTTCTCGCGATCGATGCTCGGTCCCGTCCTTCGATATCGAAGCTTGAAATCCAGCATTTTCAATTGCCTTAAGTATTGTATCTTCCTGTTACAAACGTGACCACAAGAACATGTAAGCAAAGAAGTTGGTGATTTTTTTTTTTTTTTTTCCTTAACCATGGGAAGTTAGCAACATCAAAATCATTTCAAGAGTGCTTTCTAACACAATGTTTTAGATAGTGTTGGATTCCATTAAGTAATCTCTTGGATTATATTGGGTTTGTTGTTGTTGATTTTTTTTTTCCACTGTTTTTTTACTTCTTTCTCAAAAGAACAATGTGTGTTTATAATTATTTATTAATTTCTTTTTTTTAGTTAAAAGAACAATGTGTGTTTATAAATATTTTTAAAAATTACTTTATTATTATTTTATTTTTAAAATTGAAAAAATATTTTTTAATAAAAAAAATAAGTGTCATGTCAGCAAGTTAACAAACAAAAAATGGATGAATGGACTAAAATGAAACTAAATCCAAACCTCAGGGACTAAATTTTTTAGTTTGAAAATTTATTGACAAAAATGAAACCTAACTCAAACCTCAAGCCTCAACTAAAAGTATATTTTTCTCTAAAATGTGTTTAACACATATTCTATGTATTTAGGTATAACATATATGGTACTTAATATGAATTCACGTGCTAAAAATAAATAAATAAAAAACAATAATACTTCAATTAGTATTTATAAAGGTAAAAAGAGTAAATAAATAAATAAATATCAAAAGATCTCATTAGTTCTTTTTTGTTTCCAAACCTTTCACTCATGCTGTTGAGAAAATTTTCCACAGTACCAAAATGATAATAATAATAATAATATAAAAAAAAATAAAGTAAACATATATTTTAACTTGCCTAAACCCTAAATCCTCTATATATATATATATATACTTTGCATTTATCTTTTAAAAGTCAGGAAAAAAAAATAAATAAAAAGAACTTGAATAAAAAAAATAAGATGAAGTTATGCAGATCCTATTTGTTTTCAAGATGCATTGTTAAATTATATCTTAGAGATTAAGCAGATTATTATGTATACTAATAATGTGTTTGGAATAAATTTTGAAAAAAAAAAAAAAGCTTTTTAAACAAAACATATATATATATATATATCAAGTTTTCGTTATGCATACCATCAACCTTCAATGATTTTAGATGATCAACCATATATTTTTTTTGGGTCGCTTGCAAAAGTAACAAAATGGTCAAAACTAATTGCAAAATAGCAGCCCGCAGAGATATTTGTAAAAATGACAAAATCTCACCATCTAAAAAGTAAAATTACTAAAATGTTCATAGAAAAACTTTCTATCAGTGATAGAAGTTTCTATCACGGATAGATTCTATCAGTGATAGAAAAACTTTCTATCACTAATAGAAAATTTTTCTACCAGTGATAAAAAGACTTTCTATCATAGAAGATTTCTATCAATATATATATAAAAATTGACGAGGAAGAAGAAGATGTGCGCGCAATCAATTTTTTTTATCACTGATAGATTCTATCAGTGATAGAAATCAGAAACTTTATTCTATCAGTGATAGAAACAACTTTATTCTATCAGTGATAGAAACTTTCTATCACTGATAGAAAATTTTTCTACCACTGATAAAATCTATCAGTGATAGAAAGACTTTCTATCATAGAAGATTTCTATCATTTTTCTACCACTGGTAGAATTTATCAGTGATAGAAAGACTTTCTATCATAGAAGATTTCTATAAATATATATATAATTACCGAGGAAGAAAAAGATGCGCGCGCCAATAAGTTTTTCTATCATTGATAGATTGTATAAGTGATAGAAAAAAATTCTATCAATGATAGAAACTTTCTATCAGTGATAGAAAATGTTTCTACCACTGATAGAATCTATCCGTGATAGAAGATTTCTATCAATATATATATATATATAAAAAAATCTGACGAGGAAGAAGAAGATGTGTGCGCCAATCAGGGGCAGGGGCAATTCAGGAATATAAAAAATTAATTAAAAAATTTTGTCATATTTGAAAATATTTTTAAAAATTGCTATATTTGTCATTATTTACCCTCATGTTGCCACCCATTACAATTATCTTATAAAAAATCTTCATAAATAAAAAGCACTTAAAAAAAATGAGATTAATTTAAAACATATTTTTGAAGAAACACCTAAGGGGTTATTTGTTTTCTGCTAATCCAAGATTTTCATGAGATGGACATCTGGATTACCCCGTTTGTTTTGTAGTAATGTAGGATACCCAGACATCTTGGGAGCATCCTAGAATGCCTATATGTATGGACGATATTTAATAAATTTTTGGGAAAATACACTTTTGGTCCCTAAGGTTTGGGTTAAGTGACACTTTGGTCCCTAAGTTTTCAAATTCAACAAAAATACCCCTGAGGTTTGAGATAAGGAGGATTTTGGTCCATGCTGTTTATTTTTCTGTTAAATACTAACGATTTCTGACGTAGCACTATTATTTTAATAAAAAAATTATTATTTTTTTAATTTTTTTAATAAAAATATATAAAAACAATAAAATATTATTATTTTTATTATTTTAATTAGGGTAAAATACCTTTTTGGTCCTTCATATTTCGGGTCAGTTTCCAATAGGTCCCTAGGTTTCAAAATCGAACAATCAAGTCCCCACTATTTAAAAAATGCTTCTATTGAGTCCCTAGACCGTTAATTTTTTTAACGGTGCTGACGTGGCACGTTAAAAATATTTAAATATTAATTTTAAATTAAAACAATAATAGTAATAATATAAAATAAAATAATTAAAAAATAAAAAAAAAACAAAAAAAAAAACAAAAAAAACCCTTTCTCTCTCCCTCGTTCCATTCCGTTTCTTTCCCTCTTCTTTCCCCCTTTTTCCTTAAACTCTCCTCCGACGAGCCGCCACCACGCCGACCGCCGCCATCACGCCGACCACCGCCACTTTCTTTTTCATCTTCCCCTTCCCTTTCCCTTTCCCCTTCCCCTTCCCCTCACCGTGCCCCTCCGACATTGGTACTCTCTTTCCCCTTCCCCTCACCGCCGCCCTCTCCAAATTTGGGTTTTCAAATCGTGGGTTCTTTTTCAAGTTTTCAAATCGTGGGGTTTTTTTTTTTCAATTTGAAAAAAATGGTTGGAAGAAGATCTGAGGGTTCTTTTTTTAAGCTTTCAGATCTGGAGGGGAGGGTCAATGTTGAGGAAGAAGTAGATTGGAAGGGGTGGGTTCTTTTCCAGTTTGAAAAAAAAACAGTTGGAAGAAGATTTGTGGGTTTTTTTTCTTCAAAGTTTTTAGATTTGGAAGGGAAGGGGTGGGTTTTTTTTTCAGTTTGAAGAAAAAATGGTGGCAGCGGCGGCGTGGTCGCGGCGGTCGGCGTGATGGCGGTGGTTGGCGTGGCCGCAGCTCGTCGGAGGAGAGTTGAAGGAAAAAAGAGGAAAGAAGAGGGAAAGAAAGGGAAGGGAACGAGGGAGAGAGAGAGGGGTTTTTATTTTTTGATTTTTTTGATTTTTAATTATTTTATTTTATATTATTATTATTATTATTTTAATTTAAAATTAATATTTTAATATTTTTAACGTGCCACGTCAGCACTGTTAAAAAAATTAACGGACCAGGGACTCAATAGAAGCATTTTTTAAATAGTGGGGACTTGATTGTTCGATTTTGAAACCTAGGGGCCTATTGGAAACTGACCCGAAACATGAGGGACCAAAAAGGTATTTTACCATTTTAATTATTATTAAAAATCCCTTTATTCTCCACCTCTTCTTCATCTCTTCCCACCTCTTCCTTCTTCTTCTTCAAGTCTCCGGCGACCGACGATCGGCGGCCGGCCACCGCTCGCCGTCGCCGACATGCTGCCGGTGACTTTTTTTTTTCCCTTCCCTTTTTCTTCTTCTCTTAACCATTTTTCTTCCTTTAAAAAAAACAAATCAGAAGAAGGCGGCCTTTTTTTTTCCTTCTCTTATTCTTCTGTTTTTTTTTCTAATGAAAATACCATCTCTAAGGCTAACGACGTCGATCCGTGGGAGGAGAACGAAGAAGTCGAAGCAGCCTCCATTGCTAAGGTTGACGACGATCAGAGAGAACTCGAAGTTCCAGAACAAGGAGGATCCGATGGACGGACAGACCTGGGTTTCAACCACACCCACGCAGATCTGGGCTGGAAACCACGCAGATTTGTTGAAGCTCGCCCTCAAGCTCGTCGAACCCACACAGACTTGCCCTCAAACTCGTTGAACCCACACAGATCTGCCCTTGAACTCGCCAAACCCACGCAGATCTACCCTTGAACTCGTCGAACCCACGTAGATCTGCCCTCGAACTAGTCGAACCCCGATCTGCAGCGACCTTCTAACTCGCCCTCAAGCTCTCACCCACGATCCTTACGGCCGACTGAACTCACCCACGCACGCTGAATCCATGAGGCCACTGCACTACCTTTGACACTGGAGAAGGCGTTGGAGACGAACACCCACTGGCAAGCGGCAAAGAGCAACTCGAGAGGAGGAAGAAAATTTCGCCGGGGATGGACCTTGAGGCTGCCGTGCGTGAAGGAGAATAAAGGAAGAAGGGAAAGAAAAGAATTTCCAGCGACGACGGTAGCAGTTGACCGCCGGCGGTGGTGGCTGGCGGAAAGCCGTCACCGGCAAATGGGAGGAGGAGCAAGGAGGAGAAGAAGAAGAAGGGAGAGAGAGAAATAAATAAAAATAATATAAAATATTATATTTTAATATGTTTATATTTTAAAAAATTAGAAAAATAATTTTTTATTAAAATAATAGTGTCACGTCAGCAACCGTTAAGATTTAACCGAAAAATTAACGGTAGGGACCAAAATGCTCCTTATCTCAAACCTCAGGGGTATTTTTGTTTAGTTTGAAAACTCAGGGACCAAAGTGTCACTTAACCCAAACCTCAGGGATTAAAACTGTATTTTTCCCTAAATTTTTTATGCTCTCATGATAGATAAGTTTCGAAGATTCTCATGTCGATGGCATCTTCTATTGACATTTTTACCCTCCATTTTTCTTTAAATATATTAATTTATTCATACCCTAATAAACAATCATATGTAATTAACATTTTTTTTTTTGCATTTAGATATAAAATAAATATATAGTTACATTAAAAAAATATATTTATTTCGATTTATTTTTAGTTAAAATTTAAAAGTCAATATTTATTTTATTTTACTTTTTCAATACTTATCCAATATTTTTATATCTAGTAAGTTGTTTCTCTTATGCATCTACTAAAATGATTTCTTGTAGTTATTTATCTATAACTTCTCTTACAATTAATACTAATGATATATTTCAAAACACACATAAAATCCATTACAAACAAATATTATTCTCTAAAAAATTATAATTTGATAATGTGATCAAATCCACTAAAAACATTATGAATTATATTAATTTTCATTTTTAAAAAAAAAATTAAAATTGAAATGAATTTTTAATAGTAAATGTTTTATAAAAACTTGAAGCTAATATAAATGAATTTGTTCCACAAAATAACAAAAAAAAAAAAAACTAGTATAAATTAAATTGATATAAAAATAAAATATTAAATTAATAAGAGAAAAAAAACCATCATATAAATTTTAATTTATATTAACTTAATAGGTAAATTAGCTAAAAATTAGTAAAGGGTATTATTGGTACAATACATAATCTAAAAGCATTTCTATAAAAAAAAATCCTGCAAAACAAACATAGTTATTTGAATATTCCTAGGCATTCTTATAAATTATTCATTCAAAACAAACATGATTATCTAAAGTGCCAGGTATCGGTATCTATAATTTCAGGCATCTCAAAATATTCCGACTATCTCCTAGGAAACAAACTACTCCTAAAAGATAAATTATCCAAAAATGACTTTAAAGTGACTACTTGAAAATCTTCCAATTGAAAAAATATATAATTTATAGAATAATTTTAATATAGTGCAATAAAAAATTATTATATAAAACAACTTTTAAAAAACAGGACATACATTTTTATTGAAAATATATATATTTTTTTAAAAATGCTTAAATTCCAAAGACATCCTAAGTCTTTACATTTCTTATTAATAATAATAATAATAATAATAATAAAGGAAGAATTATGTTTTTGTTTTCATCTTTTCATTAAAGTTTATGAAAAATTAATTTATTCCCCCTAAATTTTTGGGTTGTATAACTTAAAACTCAAAACTAATAATTGTATTAATTAAAATCCTAAACTTAATCAATTTAGATATTTTGATAGATTTTTGTTTTAAAACAATTAAAGCATAATTTTCACATTTGTATAAGACTTCTTTAAATGCAAAGATTAATGTAAATTAAAAAAAAAAAATGTTTGAATCAGATAAAGAATAGTGGTTTTTATTAATATGAACATAATTTTCTTGTTACTTTGGAAGGATTAATTTTGGGAGAAGAACAATTTTATTTTAATTCAATTATTAATTTGAGGTTTTAATTTATACCACTCCAAAGTTTAGAGTAGAAATTCATTTCTTTTTTTTTTTTTTTTTTTTATTTTAGCTCAACAACATTTGAGGGTGGAAGGATTCAAATCTCTAACCTCTTGGTCGATAGTACATGTCAATTACACTAAGCTTTGCTCACTTTGACCATTTTCTTTTCTAAGTTTATTAGATGTGCTTGATTTTGTTTTGTATCTACCATGGATAGAGTATACAATAAATTTTTTTGTTTTATTGATGTAAATCACATCAATTAGAAAACATAAACTTAAGTCAACATTATTTTTGTTGAAAAGCAAAACAAGGGTAGGCTATTTCCATTTTGGAATTCAATTCCCTTTATTGGATTCTTTTTCTTTTTCTTCTCTCTCTCTTTTTTTTTTTTTTTTTTTTTTACTTCTTTTTTAATTAGATGACAAATTACTTTTATCATGTTTGATTTTTTATTACCTCTCACTATTAAGGTAAAGAAAATTGGTAAACTTTATTTTGAGATGAGTACGACAATAAACTTAACAAATCAGTAAGAATCAAACTAAAACTAATAAAATAAAATAAAATAAAATAAACCTTCCTATCAAAAGAATTTACAATTGATGTCTCGTCCATTTAAGTATGGCCATATTCACCATTACTGTTGGGCTACTTTAACAAAAAATTAATATATATTGTTTCAAGTAATTTAAGGTAAAATATCATTTTCATTCGTGTACTTTGGATTTCATTCCATTTTAATCTCTGTATTTTCAAAATTCAAATTATCAATTTTAGTCCATGTACTTTCGAGTATTCAATTTTGGTCTTTCCTCAAGTGTTGAAAATATATTCACATTTTGTCTTTTCTAACTGTTCAAACCAATTTCAAACTTTATTCAAAGTATAAGAATTAAAATGGAATGAAACCTAAAGTACGGAGATTAAACTGATATTTTAACCTAAAATTTAAAATAAAACGTAAGATTGCTAAATTGAGATTTTCAATTTTTTATTTTTATTTATTTGAAAACTTTTTGTTAGAAATAATAAACCATTTTTATATTCTATATATATTTTTTGAATTCTTTCCCTCTAAATATTGTTGAACTAAAAAAAATTGTTTAGATATTAGAAGAAATATTTTAATCTCCTTGGATAGACCAGAACATAGTTTTTTTTTTTTTTTTTTTTTTTTTTTTTGACAATATGTAGTGTAGGGGAATTTGAAAAATTACAGATCTCATGGTCATTAGTACAACTTTATACAGCTGAGCTATGCTTTTGTTGGCGGATAAACTAGAACATAGTTAAACACATATACTTACTCTTTCTTTAGAATTGGAAGTTCAAATTCTTACCCAGATTGATACTTCCAAAATAAATAAAATAAAACAAACCGTAATGTATTACCCAAAATAATAATAATAATAATAATAATAATAATAATAATAATAAGAAGAAGGAGGATTGTCGAAGAAGAAGATACATAAACCACCCCTGAATTATGGGGGCTTGTTGCAATCACACCTTTAAACTATTAATTTGATTAATTAGTCTCATGTACTCTTGCTAAGTATTGCAATAACACCCATGAATTATTAATTTGATCAATCAGTCTTTTGTACTTTTTTAAGTGATACAATAAAGCACTAGTTTATTTTTTAAAAGTATACAACCAATAAAGGGACTAATTACAACACTTAACAAAGTATAGGGATTGATTGCAACACTTAACAAACTACTGTGGTGATTGATCAAATTAAAAATTCATGGGTGTAATTGCAAACAGTTAACAAAGTACAGGGGTTTATTAATCAAATTAAAAGTTTAAGGATATAATTGTGTAATTTTACCTATAATAATAATACAAAATTATATATTTTTCTTCTTTAAAAAAAAAACCACTAGCCGTAGTGTTTCCAATTTCTTTTTGTTTATTATTCTTTTTTTCGAAAATTTCTTGCAATTAGCTATAATTTCAACCTAAATCCATGACGAAAATCGATTAAAAAAAAAACACTGTAATCGATTAATCAGAAACAGAGACTTACGTCGATGAGATTGGGGAGAAAGAGGATTTGAGCCCTATCGTTCAAGAAATCGACGGCGGCATCGAGAATGCCTGGAAGTTGTTTGACGGAATTCTCGACAGAAACAGCGCAGGCAGAGCAACTCATGCCGGAAACACAGAGCACCGCCTTGGCCGCCGCCGCCGCCGCCGCCGTCTCGTTGTCGTCGATAATCGCTGCAGTATTTGCACTCTCCTCTGTTGCCTCCGGCGAGCGTTTCCGCCGCGGAAACCTCAACATTTTTTTATCGGAACTGTGGCGGTGATTCGATTGAAATAATTTGTTCGAAGCTTTTGATTTGATTGCCGGCCGGAATGAAAAAAAGAAATGCTGAAAGTTGAAGCACTTAGAGTTGCGAAGCTTTTTATTTGGGATTTAGAAAGTTAAAGTAACGCCATAACGATATACACTTTTTGGCTCATAGTTGTCCTTTTTTTTTTTTTTTTTTTTTTGTTGATAAATTATATTATTTTTCTTATTCTTATTATTATTGTTTTTTTGGGATAAATGAAAGTATAGTAGTGGGATTTTGATCGGCACCTTACTTTATTTATTTATTTTTTTTATAAATGGAGAATGAGAATATAGAATATAAAATTTGATATCATAGGTAATATTTTACTCGTAAGCATATTGTTGATGCCAAAATTTGGCCAAGCAATCCACCTGCCCTTCACGTGACACCAACAATGAATTTGTAGAAGCTGGGGAAGACGTGACCTGCAAGACCAGCAAGAATCGTTGGACACCGGTGTGGTGTAGGCCACACCGCCTCCGATGCCTAAGTCAGGAAACTGAGCAGCTAGAGAGTAGAGAAAGAAGTTGAGAATAGAGTTTTTCGTCCCCTTCTTCGATGGCGAAGAGGGGTATAAATACCTGCTCGGACTCCTAGGGTTTGGAAGCGTTCTGGGACAAAGCAGGCTGGACCGAGGCAGCTGGAAGCGGTAGGGGCCGAGCGGAGGCAAACGGACTCGGCCCGCGCAAACGGGCCGAGTGGTCGGCCTCGACCTTGGGCCGAGGCCGACCATAATGCTCGGCCTCGGCCCAAGGCCGAGGCCGACCGTATGGGTCGGGCCACGTTGGCCCGGCCCGTCGGTATGGTCTCCCTCTGGGTCCCTTTCCTGGTCCTATCTCCTCCCGGTTGTCCCGTCAGCTCCTCGTACGCTGTGGTGGTCCAAAATTACCTATAACACATATATATAATTTGAAAAAGTGTTCATTTTGATTTCTATCATGAATTCTTCGTTTATAACTTAATAATGAATGGGCATCCATGTGGTAATTGTTGTGCCGTAACTAGACTATCAAATTGTCAATAAGCGGGTTGTGTAAGTTCTTCTTTGTTGGACCACTCAACGCTCTATTGTTGACTCATTTAAAATATATATATTTTTTAATTTTCAGAAATACTCATCGATATCAATATTTTATTGATATTTCCATCAATATTTCCATAAATTGAGAGTTTGATATATTTCCACATCAACATTTTAAACCTTGAATGTAAGGCAAAAGAGAGTCGACAACTGAAACTAATAGGATAAAAGTTTCGGACACGCCAACTAAAAGTTTCTTGTGCATATATATTGAAAAGGGAAAGTGACGACATTTATAGATGTATATAAGAAGTGTGTCATGTATATATGGTGGTTCATCATGAGTCCATGACCTCAAAAAATCAAATGAAGGGTTGATGTGTGATTGTAGCATATAATATTTTTGGTGACTTAGAATTTAAGGAAGAGATGAGTTAGTCGAGATGATGACATGTACTTATAACTCATATTGATGTGGTGTTGTGTCCGAAACATTTCAATGCTTAAACTTGTGCTTAGAATGAGGTGGTGTCGAAGTAAGTATGACTGAAGCTGCTACCCTACCGTATGTGTGAGACAAGTTCTACCTAATTTTGTAG
This sequence comes from Luffa acutangula, assembly GCA_036850905.1. Taxonomy (NCBI): domain Eukaryota; kingdom Viridiplantae; phylum Streptophyta; class Magnoliopsida; order Cucurbitales; family Cucurbitaceae; genus Luffa; species Luffa acutangula. Next base: position 46,459,557 of record CM072097.1, read on the forward strand.
GGAGACCCATGGAGATGCCTTTGTCATACCATTAGTAGTATGCTTCCAACATCACAACGTAAATTCTGTTGGTGATTTCTAAACAATGTAGGTCAACTCAATCAAGAATCGAGCCACACGTGTCGAGTTGGAGTTAGGTTGCTTAGCTCGTACAAGCTTAATATGGCCCATGGGCAACTTTTTTTTTAATCTTTTTTTTTTATCTTCTTCTATTTTTCTCTACTTGTTTAGAAAAAAAAAATTACATAATATTTTTTCTTATTACTTTGATAGGATTTTGAGTGAAGAATAATTTTATTTAGATGATTTTGAATTTATATTAAATAGAATCAAATGAAAATATAACTATAAATTACCAACTGAAGGTCTAAATTTATTCACTTACGAAAGTGTTAAATTGACACAACTCTCAAAAGTTTTAGAAATATAAATTGGTTTTATTGCATTTTGGTTTCTAAAATTTTCAAACATGATGAAAATCTTTAGAAATGCACTTCTTTCTTAAAATTGTCAGAAGGAATAACATAACATTGGTTATGGAAAAAAAAAATTAAAAAACAAAGTGTTTTATGAGGAGAAATACCTGTAGAGTTTTTCTTTAAAAAAAAAAAAAAAAAAAAAAAAAAAAAAAAAAAAAAAAAAAAAAGGTTTGTTGTTAAACACTTTTTTACCAAAATACACTCATAATTAAAGTTTTTTCCCCCTAAAACGTTTATCTTAGAAACACTTTCAAATGCATGCTATAGTTTAATCCCTAGATTTTTCATTATATATATATATATATATATATATATATATATATATATATATATATATATATTGGTCATTTGCTATTAATATTTTGTAAAATTAATTAAAAGAAATTCAACATTTGATTTATCTTAGTTTCAAAATCGATTCATATATTAAATCATCAATGAAATTTTATTAAATGTCAAATACTAAAATAATTAGCACTAAAAATATACGAAAGTAATTATTTTTGTAAATTATAAAAATATGGGATTTAAAATAGGATTCAATTTTTTTTAGTTCGAAAACATCTAGGTAGAAATTTGAATATTTAACATTTTAGTTAAGGATATATTTTTTAACCAATTGAGCTAGCTTCTCCGTCTCCACGAAATTCCTAGTGGGTAATTCATGTAAATCAGGTTTCTTATAGTGAACTATTCTTTATTTAGTTTTTTTAATTTCAATTGTTCTTTTTTAAATCTCAATTGAATTAAATGATTATTTTGATAAATTTTCAATTAGATAATTATTGAAGGGGGAAATCACGGTTTAAATGATTAATTTCCTTCGGAAAAATCTTCATTTAATAAAAATTCTTAGATCTCATAATAGAAACAAAATACTATTTTATATTCAAATTATCTAATTATCGATACATATAGTTTAAATATAGTTCAATCTCGCTTCTATATCAAAATGGAATTTTATGAAAAATGGATATCTCTCGATTGAGAGTTTTTTTTAGATAAAATCTCCCGATTGAATTATGCTCACGCTAGCGAACAAGATTTGAATTTTGAAATGAAAAGCGCTTAATGCAAGTTTTCAATATTATATTATAAATCTCAAGTTGTTTTCATTGAACAAAGGGAATAATTTGCTTTAAGAAAGTCAATATATAATAAAATAAATAAATAAATAAATGAAGGAGTGGGATCTTTAATGGATGTATAAAACCATTACATACAAATCCACTTTTTATCCTTCCAAGAAAGTGAATTTTTTTTTTTCTTTTTGGAATAAATAAATTTAAGGGTAAAAAAATCAGAAAAAAAAGGAAAAAAAACCCTTCCAATATTCTTTTTTGAGAAACTCCACTATGACCCAATTGTTTTGAATAAGTTTATGGTGTGTAAAAATATGCACTTTCTTCTTCTTAAAATAGAGAGGAAAAATAAATAAATAAATAACACTTCCTCTTTCAATACATGCTTAAAACGTTAAGAAAATTATTCTTTAATTTCTCTAAGGGGGTGTTTGGGGCACTAAATAGGTTATAATAACCCCCTTATTATAACCTATTCAATGTTTGGGGCACCAACAAAAATAATTGGTGTGGTGGGTTATTTTAACCTCCGATTATTTTATCCATTTTCTACAGTAACCATTATTCAACCCACTACAGTAACTATCTCCTCACTTCTTCCATGCGACTCCTTGACTTTTCCGACGACCATCGGCCGTCGTCAACCGGCGAAGTTTCCGATGAATTTTCCGACGACCGCCGACGACTTTTCCGGCGATCGCCGATGACTTTTCCGGCCACCAATTTTTTTTTTCCATATTTATTCTCAATTTCATTTTAAAAAATATAAAAAATAAAAATAAAGAAAAAAACATCAAAGGTTGCTGGAAAAGTCGTTGACAACATCGAAGGTTAATCAACTTAAAAAAAACATTCAAACGAAATTATATTTACCACACTCAAGTTTATTTCAAATGATTTTATTGATAAAAAAAAACTAATATGATTTTTGAACTAAACATTTACAATTTTTATTTTGGCAATATTAAAAGTTAACTAATATGATTTTTCTATACCAAAACCTAAACTTTTTTGCTTTGTAACAAAAAAAAAAAAAAGCATAACCCTAAATCAAATCAAAGTGTGTATATCATAACAAAAAAACTAGAAAAAGAAAACAGTCAGTTTGAACCTTTGATTCAGAACCTCATGTTAAAACAAATCAACACTCCAAACACAAATTATTTTATTCAAGATTAAAATAATCTGCACCCCAAACACAGATTATTTTATCCCAGACTATAATAATCTGCACCCCAAACACAGATTATTATAACCCCAGATTATTATAATTGCCAGATTATTATAACCACCAGATATTATAACCAATTCAGTGCCCCAAACAGCCCCTAAGGGCAAAAGTTAAAAAATGAGATGTCCTTTTTAATTTATTTTAAAGTCATAAAATTTCAACATCACCCATGTTGTAAAGGATTATAATCAAAACGATAAAAAGGAGAAACAAGTTGACATGTATCTAATAATATACTTTTTCAGTGAAATGATTAACAACCACGTACTAAAAATAAATTTTCTTTTAACTAATATGCTTCAAATCTACTATGAGTCACTATCTCATCATTTGATGGTAAACCGAAAAAAGATAGAATGTATATAATATATTTTTAGGGACCATAAAATTATAAATTATAGTGCTGGTTTTAGAATTCTATAGAATGTACTATTAGAGACCATACTCATATTTATAGAGTCTCGATCCTAGGTCTCTCACAGTCCCTATAGAATTTGATATATATTTAGTCGACCATACTTCTTAATGTGAAGTTTTTTAGAAACCTATAATTTTATCAAATCTGAATGTAATACTTAGGCATACAAAAGGAAAAAGAATTATGAAAATAGAATTATTTGATAAAACAAGGTAGTGCAATAACTATCTAATTTGACTTTAAATATAAATGTACATTTAATGAACCTTTTTTTTTTTTTTGTGAGTTCGTACATTTAATGAAATTTCTTCTTATTGATTCCACATAGTTGATTGTCAATTTTAGGTTAAATCCTAGTGCTTTACTTAATTGCATGCTACACCCCATTATTGTGTTTATTGTGTATGTGTTTTAACATGTGGCACGGAACAAGAATCTTTGACCTCTTAATCGATGGTATATGTCAATTATCGCTGAGTTATGCTCATGACTGCGCCCCCATTATTTGTAGAATATATATTTCTTCGACTCCTGATATATCAAACTGGTTGGAAGAAGTATATTTTCAAATTAGTGTAGTTTAGTATTTTTATGAATCTAATTTTCTTTAAAAAGAAAGAAAATTAGCTATTATACCAGTTTTTGTTCTAACGTCGAGGAGCATTATTAACTCCCTTCAATGACGGGAGCCCTCCTAACAACGAAATAGGATCATTAATAAATAACTAATTGTTCTTTTCGTTGCATTATAGTAGGACATTTTTTATTAATATTATTATTTTTAAAACTTATTATTAAAATATAATTAGTTTGAAACTTATTATTAAAATATTGCAGTTTTAAATTTTCGGTCAAAGGTCGTCTCTTGAAGAGACGACCTTGATACACGTGTCGAATGCCATCTGACAATAAATTAAAAAAAAAAAAAAATTTGTAGAGGTCGTCTCTTCAAGAGACGACCTCCACACAAATATTAATGGATTGTAGTGTTGGTTCTTTGGTGTAGACGTTACTCTACTTCCTCCCCCTCCCATGTTCGAATCCCAACAACAGCGTGCCTTTTTGTTTTTTTTTCCTTATTTTCTTTTTCGTTTCTAGTTTTTTATTTTTAAAAATATAAGCATTTTTTTTTTCCTTATTTCACTTTTCTTTGAAATTTGAAGTTGAAACATACTTAAAAATCAACAATTTAATTTAAGGTATAAAGTGTACATTTTCTTTATATTTTTATTTTGAATTATAAAATTATTATAACCAACATTTTAATTTAGCTAATTGAGATAAAAGAAAAATAAAAATCAGAAATATGACAAATAAATCAAGCTGTTTTTATTTTTATACCAATAACAACAGTTTCAATGAATAATGAAAAAGAAAATGTGTATTTTATATATTAAATTAATTTATTAGTATAAGGATAACAATTGTTTTATTTATTTGTCATATTTCTGATTTCTGATTTTTATTTTTCTTTTATCTCAATTAGCTAAATTAAAATGTTGGTTATAATAATTTTATAATTCAAAATAAAAATATAAAGAAAATGTACACTTTATACCTTAAATTAAATTGTTGATTTTTAAGTATGTTTCAACTTCAAATTTCAAAGAAAAGTGAAATAAGGAAAAAAAAAAAAAAAAAAAAAACTGCTTATATTTTTAAAAATAAAAAACTAGAAACGAAAAAGAAAATAAGAAAAAAAAAACTGCTGAGATATCTAAAAACAAAAAACTAGAAATGAAAAAAAAAAAAAAAAAAGCACGCTGTTGTTGGGATTCGAACATGGGAGGGGGAAGAAGTAGAGTAACGTATACACCAAAGAACCAACACTACAATTCATTAATATTTGTGTGGAGGTCGTCTCTTGAAGAGACGACCTCTGCAAATTTCTTTTTTTTTTTTTTTTAATTTATTGTCAGATGGCATTCGACACGTGTATCAAGGTCGTCTCTTCAAGAGACGACCTTTGACCGAAAATTTAAAACTGCAATATTTTAATAATAAGTTTCAAACTAATTATATTTTAATAATAAGTTTTAAAAATAATAATATTAATAAAAAATGTCCTAGTTATTTATCTATCAACTATCTACTTATTCACATGAGTATGACTCAACTGACATAAAACTTATACTAATGATCAAGAGGTCTGTATTACAGTTCGAATCCTCCTACCCCACATTAAAAAAAAAACACTACAAGAAAAACAGTCTCTTCCGACGCCGAAAAACGTCGGGAGAAACGCCAAAATGCGTCGGGAAAACCTCTCCCGACGCTAAACAATACGTCGGCAAGACCGTAGGGAGATCCTCGTCGGGGCTTGATCTCCCGACGCAAAAACTGCTACCGTCGGCATTTTCATAAACTCCCGACGATAGGGTTGGTCCGGAAACTCCCGACGCCATTTTATTAAGCGTTGGGATATATGGTATCTCCCGACGCTAGAAGCTTAGCGTCGCGAGCGGAAGCTTCCCGACGGTTTTATTTTGGCGTCGGGAGATATGGTATCTCCCGACGCTTAATATGATAGCGTCGGGAATTCTATGAAACCAATTAAATTTGGAATGATGCGCAATTGCGTCGGGAGTTGATGTATCTTCCGACACTTTCAATACGTCGGGAGTTCATCCCAAATTCTTTTTAATTCAAATATTCATATTTCCATTCGAAATATTACCTTAAATTTGTTTACATTATTAATTTTACTATTTTCATTCAAATATTTATATTTCCATTCGTAATATTACAAATATTTCACTCGAAATATTACAAATTACATTCAAAATGTTATAAATATTTATTCATACAACAAAGTTCTTTAATCAAGTTCAAAATACATATAAACTTCATAAAAAGAAAAAATGAGCATAATTCTAACAAAGTTCCTTAGTCAGGCTTCAAGATTGTAGCTCTTACATCGTCAACCAAAAAACAAAAGAGCTTGATCTTTCAAAAGTCAAAATCATCCCTCGGTCCTACAAAAGAAACAAAGAACGATATAGAAAACCCTTGATCAACAACTACACTTTGATGAAATGAAATAAACATTTTAAATAACTAAAACAATCTTTAGCTATATATCCCTCAACAACTTAAACATGAATTTCAAGACCAAAACAAACCTTAGATAATATATAGAAACTTAACTAAGTTTGTTTCAAGAATGAGATAACAAACTTTTGATCAAGAACTACACTTTAACCAAATGAAGCAAACAAATGAAACGAATACGTGTAAATAAATAAACTCTAGACCTTAACCAAATGAAACAAACTTAGCTATATGAATCTCTCACCCACCCCTCAACAACAACCCAACATGAATTTTCTCCCCTACTTACTCTTACCCACCCGTCACCACTAATCTTAAACGTATAACATGGAACCATAACTGCAGGATAGCCACATACAAAGTTTCTCAACACTAAATCATAAGCAACTGATTAAACAAACTTAGTTATATATATATATCTCACCCCTCCCTCAACAACTTAACATGAATTCCAACACCGTAACAAACTTAAAAACATATATAGAAATGAGACCAACCAATTTCAACTCTCACCCACCCCTCACCACTTGACATCAAATAATTGAGTAAGAAAATAAACAAACTTATTGCTACCATAACTGCAGGATAGCCACATACAAAGTTTCTCAACACTAAATCATAACCAACTAATTATATATATAAACTTAGTTTTATATATCTCTCTCTATATATATCACCCACCCCTCATATGTTTATTACATAAATGAGGAAATTCATACCTATTTCGATGTTTCTCCTCCTTGTGACGACATGAATTGTTGGATCATTCCTCTCAAGTTTTCTAGCTCAGCTTTCGTTTCAGGTCTTGCACTCCTCTATTCCTCAACCATTGATTCCACCTGGGTAATCTTTGCTCCTGATTGCTCAAGTTTTGCCTTCAAGGATAGTTTAATTTTGATCATAAACGCCTCTCATAGGATAGAAGATTTAACTTAATCAATGCATTTATAAAATCAAATAGTTAATTAGGAAGAACATGCAAATGGTGAGTGTTAGACTTATTAGAACTTTAATTAAATGCAAAAGACATACCAAAATGACATAGCTTAGAGATCAAAAATAGAAAAGCAAGTAAATTTGTTTTATAAATTAAATGCAAATGAAAGTTCCTTTATGTGGATGTGGGGTAGAGGGATTCCATTAGAGTTATATCGGCCCTACTAGTCCTAAATTGAAAGGAAATCAATGTTTTACAACTTTTCATAAAGGATGGCAGCATATATGTCTATATAAACAAAACAAGCAACCTTATTATTCAACCTCATGCCTCATCCTCCTTAAGAGTTGCCTTTTTTTTTAAGGCCTTTAGATATACTATGCAATCACTCAATCCATTTAGATACTGTTATTAAATTAAGTCATGGTGTTCAAAATAGTCCCTCATAGCATCTTGAACCAAATGTTAAATATCATTTGACGATTGAGTGATAGTTCAAATTATGCGTTCATGATAATATATTTTTCTTTTATGAATTGTAAGTTTAAATTGTAGCTTAATATTGAACTCTTACTAAAATAAGTTATTGCCAAATACAAACTACCTAGTTGTCATTTTCAAAAAAGAAAAAAAAAAACCTATCTAGTCATTACAACCTGATAATCTATTAAGCTTTGACCCAAATAGAGAATACTGCTCTAAAGTCTATAAAAGGAAAGAGCAAATATGTAACAAGAGCAAAAAAAAAAAAAAAAAAGAACAAAGCAACAAGCTATGGAAGGCAAAGAGCAAGAGATTTGTGAAGTTGGTGCATGTGAATTTGCAAAACACATAGAAAAAATACAAAAGCAACAAGGCTACGAATGGCAAATAGCATGGGATATTCTCCTCAAACTCTCAAAATCATAATCAGGGCATAATGCATTTAACCCAAAACAAGCAAAAGAGAGACGAATTCTATTGAGACAACTTTACATTACCACCCATTGAGACAAAAAGACGATTCTAATCGTGTTTGTTTTACCCTATCAATTTACTGTTGATATCGGGTAAATTATCCAAACTAAACAACTTTACATCATCCTATAACAAAATAAAAACAAACAAATTAAAAAGGAGAAAGATGAAGAACAAAAGATACATTAGTTTTATTAATTTTTTTTTTTGAAAAGCATTAGTGTGTGATGTTTATCAAATGCCTTCTAATGCTTAAATCATACCAAAGCTAGTGTCAAACAAATTTGAGCAGTGGGAGAGTTATTGCACATCAATAACCCAATCATCTCAAGTTTCACATTCATAAAATGGAAGTAATGGAGGACTCGAGTAATCTATTAACGATTCAAGTTGAGCCGTAACCTCGAACATATCTATCCAAATACCCATTTGAGAGCCACTATTCCAAAAAAGATTACTAATTTCCCTACCCAAGCATTTGGGCATAAGACGAGCTCTCTTGTTGGGTATGACATATTCATTCCACTCTTCTATTTTAGAAAATGCACCTACCCTTTTAAATTATTCAACAATTTCATCCGTCACATTAAATACCATAACTTATAATTTACAAACTTATCAATTATGACCCAATATTCAAATTATTTCCTTAACCATTTTAAACCTTCCTTTAAAACTATTTACCAAAAGAATAAAAACCTTCCTTTGAAACTAAAAAAAAAAATGGAGAGGAATGGCCATTCAGTTCACATCACACAAACCAAGAGGGAAAGAACCAAACTAATATTAATACCATATATTATATAAAATAAGATTAGAACCGAGGAAACCAAAAGAAAACCCATAAAAATAAGAAGAAGAAGAAGCAGCGAACCTGTTGAAGCAAGAAAAGAAGATGGCGACGGAGTGGAACGACGGCGGAAGCACGAGCAAAATGACGGCGGCGGCGCGAGCGAAACGACGACGGCGACGGAGGAGAACCGGCGGCGTGGGAGATTTGGAGGGCAGGGCATGAAACTGACGGAGGTGGGCGATTTTCGGATGAAGAAGAAAAAATGAGGGGGCTTTTTTCGATTTAGGGATTTAAACAACCTTCTCCCGACGCTACCTAAAGTGGCGTCGGGAGTTACCCTCTCTCCCGACGCCCCATACTATTGGCGTCGGGAGTTCCTCAATTTTCACATTTTTTTCAATTTTCGTTTTCCCGCTTGTAGGATAAACGCGTCGGCATCAATTTGACTACCGACGCTGTAAACAGTTGCGTCGGGAGATATTTAACACCAATTTAATTTTTGCCTTTTTTATTCCCGACGACCAACTGTAGGCGTCGGGAACTAACCCAATGCCCGACGCGTATAATTGTGGCGTCGGAAGAGTCCCTAATTGCCCACGCTATTTTTTGATTTCTTGATTACAACTACCGACGCAACAAAATGGCGTCGGGAGAGGGGCTATCACCCGACTTGTAATATAGGCGTCGGGAGTTAGTGTTTTGGGCGACGCCTTTTTTTAGCGTCGGGAGAAATTTCGTCGGAAGAGACAAATTTTCTTGTAGTGAAAAAAAAAAAAAAAAACTATCTACTTATCCCAAAAAAAAAATTAGAAACAAGACAAAATTGAAATTAGGTATTCTTATAAATATTAGACAAAAAAAAGTATTTAGGTTACAAACAATATTTAAAAAGGTAGGAAAAAATAAAAGAAAATAGAAATTCAAACCAAATTGACTGAATGTCATTCTCCAAAAACAGTTACATCTTTTGTTGGCTTTTTACAAAGTGCTTGACCATATTTAATAAAGGTTCATCCAAAAGTTTTCAATCAGCTTTAATTGGACAATCCAAATTGCATATAAATTGGGTTTTGGTCCTTAGCTTTGTGACTTCTTCACTTAATAATTTTAACAAACTTTGAGCAAATTACTACAACATTATTGGAAATATGTGGGGTTATTGTGTGGGTGCAGCTGGTGGCCCATGATATAATATATGCACCATTTTTAATCATGACCATGATATAAAATGCAATATTTTCTTTCAAAAAAAAAAATGCAATATTTTTGTCAAAGTTATTTTATCATGTTTCAATAAAAATTAAATAATGTTGATATTTACTATGATTAGATATATTCGTGTTTGTGTTCGGATCTCTTTCATGTTCGACCTCTCTTAGAAGAGGAGAATCTTTTTGGATTAGATTTTACTCTCTTTCTCAATAAGATATATTCTCTCTTTGATGTAAGTGATTTGTTTTTCTTTTCATAGAATATAATATTTATAGATATGTGGGTGCTGATTTGAACATTCAAGCTAAAAAAGAAATTATTAAAGTTTAACGAGTTGAACTATATGCATAGGTTGACTTTTAAGTAATATGGATAATCAGAAAAATTCGGTCTATCTTTCTTTGTTATTATGGTTGATGGTCAAGAGAATCATGGGAAGAAACGCGACCAAAAATCTGCTTCTAAGAAATTAGAATAATATACCGTATAGATTATTTCTCTAAGACACAATCTATATTCAGTAAATTTAAACTTCCATATTACAATAATAAATTTGAAAAATAATATATTTTGATAATAAGTTTTAAAAATAAAATGCAGTTTAATGGTAGTTTTTCCCATTTTCTCTAAAATTTAGCTAAGAGAAGCATATAATTTGAAAATATTGTAAAATCATGTAGTATCAATTTTCTACAAATTAAGTAATGATACTCACAATATCATCTCAATTAATATATATTTTTTAAAATTAATTTTCTTTGCATTCATTTGGATCTCATTCAACCTGTCAACTAAGTTTATATATATATATAAAAAGAGGCAATTTCCTCCATTTCTATTACTTTATATAATTTTAAAAAGATAATATTATTTTTCTTTTAATCTATAATGGAACTTGCATATTGCATTTTTTAAATGTTCTTTTGGTATGAAATGGTTGGACAATTATAGTAAGTACATATTATGCTAAGTTTGTGATGAAATTAGGTTCTAAGCAATACATATTAGGTTTATTTTATTATTAAGCCACTTGCCCCACTTTCAACCTTTCTAAAGTTAAGATTTCAATTTTGGATTGAAATAAATTTGGCCAATCAACATTTCAATTTATATAATTATTGCAAACATATGATTCTTTTAACTAAGGCCCCGTTTGATAACCATTTGATTTTAATTGGTTTTTGGTTTTTGAAAATTAAGCTTATAAATCATACTTTCACCTACAAGTTTTTTTGTTTTGCTAATACCTTTCTTTCCTTGTTTTTAAAAACCAAGCAAATTTTGAAAACTAAAAAAGTAAGCCTTGTTTAATAACCATTTGGATTTTGGTTTTTGGTTTTTTGAAAATTAAGCTTATACACACATCCTTCTACTTATAAGTTTCTTGGTTTTAGTATCAATTTTCTACCCCTTGTTTTAAAAAAACCAAGTTCAATTTTGGTAACAAAAAAAGTAGTTTTAAAAAACTTGTTTTTGTTTTTAAAATTTGGCTTAGGAATTCAAATGCAACTTTAACAAGGATGAAAGTCATGATAGAAAATCTAGGAGAAAACAAGCATAATTTTCAAAAACCAAAAACCAAAAACCAAATGGTTATCAAACGGGGCCTAATAAATTTACAGTTTTTTTTTTTAAAATAAACTAATAAATTTACAGTATACGAACAAAAGTTTCGATTATCATTTTATACATATAATATGGTTTTGGTCCCAAAACTTTTATCTATATTTTTTTAATTTTAGTCCTTAAACTTGTATAATTTTATTTTCGATCCCTAAATTTTTATCATTCTCGTCTTGGTCTTTGAACTCTTGAAATTAAAATTTTAATTCTTCCACTTTCACTAAATTTTATAAATAATCGTGTTATGGGTGAATTTGAATCTAATTTTAAGAAAATTAGAATGATAAGAGTCCAGAGTAAAAACAGACCCAAAGAGACTCTTGGACTCAGATCAATCTCTTTCATGTCTAATTAGAGAAAGGGAAACTCTTTCTCTATTTCCTCATCTAAAAGGAAATAGGAAACCCTAGTGTTATAGGTAATTTTGGACCACCACAACGTACGAGGAGCTGACGAGACAACCGGGAGGAGATAGGACCAGGAAAGGGACCCAGAGGGAGACCATACCGACGGGCCGGGCCAACGTGGCCCGACCCGTACGGTCGGCCTCGGCCTTGGACCGAGGCCGAGCATTATGGTCGGCCTTGGACCGAGGCTGACCATTCGGCCCGTTTGCGCGGGCCGAGTCCGTTTGCCTCCGCTCGGCCCCTACCGCTTCCAGCTGCCTCGGTCCAGCCTGCTTCGTCCCAGAACGCCTCCAAACCCTAGGAGTCCAAGCAGGTATTTATACCCCTCTTCGCCATCGAAGAAAGGGGCGGAAAACTATATTCTTGACTTCTTCCTCTACTCTCTAGCTGCTCAGTTTCCTGACTTAGGCATCGGAGGCGGTGTGGCCTACACCACACCGGTGTCCAGCGATTCTTGCTGGTCTTGCAGGTCACGTCTTCCCCAGCTTCTACAAATTCACTGTTGGTGTCACGTGAAGGCCAGGTTAGTCCCTTGGCCAAATTTTGGCATCAACACCTAGATCAACTATAAATAGAGGGGGTAACTCCAAAGTGAGGAGCTCAACTAAGTACTTATTTTTTTGCTACACTCATAACTAACTTAAACATAAGAGTTGGTGTAGCAAGCACCAAACAGGTGTGCAGTTTTCTCTTGTTTTGCATGTCATGTCTTCTCCCTCTTAAATAAATTTACAGTTGCTGTCATGTAAAGTTCACGTTGATTTTTCTGCTTGGGTTTTGGCATCAACAAGTCTTTTTTATTATTATTATATATATATATATATATATATATATATATATATATATATATATATAATTTAAGGCCATTGATAACATATAATGTAGTATGGTTCATTATTCATATCTCAACTGACCACTTTAATGAAAAATAATAAGTGTAAAGTTTAGTTAAAGTTGAGCATATAATCGAAAATGGTTAAAAGTATAGGGTCTATTTAATATGCAATCTAAAGTTGTCAAAATATAGATATAAATATATGGGATTATGTTTAATGTTTTTAGCTCCATTGAGTTCAACGAATATATGATTGACAAATGACAAATGTGTTTTTGAAAATTGTTTTCAAATTCTACCATCTAAATAATAGAAAGTCTGAAAACAACATTTTTATGTTTTCACTATATCGAGATTTTGAATTTGAAATTTTAAAATGTAAAATTATATTAAAAATAGATTAAAATATATATAGTATAATATTATAAATTATATGATATTGTAAAATAATAATTATACAAAATTTTTAACATAGAACATATTCATAAACTTGTCTTAAAAAACATTTTAATAAATTAATTAATAATAGTTTACATTCAACCTAATATTTAGTTAGTAATTGCAACTAATTTTATGGTTTATAAATATATTATGAAACACATTTTGAATAATCGTATTTAAATTATGATCCAATTTCTGAATTTTGTTACAAACACATATCTGAAAACATAAAATACAACTCTGATTATTTCCTCGTCGAATCCTTTGTTTTCAAATTTTTGTTTTTAGATTACCAACCAAACGTACCAATAAGAACGAAAGTCAAAATTTAAAAGATTTAGGGACTAAAACACAATAATAATAATAATAATAATAATAATAATAATAATTCAAAGATTGAGATCATATTAACTTTTTTTCTCTAATAAATTGTAATTAACAAAGAAATTAGTAACTAATTAAACTAAGGCCTACAAGTTTGATAAGACATGTTTAAAGCATCAAATTCTCATTAATTAATTATATTTTTATTTTAAAATTTAGAGGAGATGAGATCAATCTTTCCCCCCCCCCCCCCCAAAAAAAAAGGGTCAAAATCTATCCCTTTAAACTTTAGAAAAGAATGATAATTCACATCAAAATGACTTGTGAACTTAGCTAACCTTTAGAGAAGGTTCTTCTACCTTCTAAGTGAGAAGACCAATTTTTTTTGCCATTAATTATCTTTTCTTTTTCCTTTTAATGGTGGTGGTCCAAAATCTTTTAGTAATAATTATTTTGAAATAAAAGTGAATAAATTTGTCATGAAAAGAAAATTATTGAAAGTTTTACCTTTGATCAAATACTCAAAAATTGTATTTTGTAAAGGTATAAATCAACAAAATCTATCCGTTGAGCAAAGTATAACCCGTTAAAATATTAGCTACATATATTTTTTATTGATCGAAAATTCAAATTTCTATTCTAACATTTGTAATATCATATTGTGAAATAAAAAAAAAATACAAATTATAACGACATAATGTTAGCAATAACTTACATCGTTTAAATCCTTTTTATTTATTTATTTTTTTTTTAAAAAAAAATTGAACTTAGACTCATTTTAAATTAGAGGTCGGAATCTTGTTTAATAAGGTATTGATTTTTTTAAACCACAAGAATTTGTGTAGTTTGTTAAAGACCCTTTATTTTTAATAATGTAGAAATTATTTAACATGATATTCTTTTTAACTCATTAGTAATAATATCTGAATTAACAAGGTTCAACTGATTTAATGTTTTATCCAAAGTTTTTTTTTTTTTTTTTTTTTTTTTTTTTTTAACAATATGTCGGTGGGGGATTCAAACCATAGGCTTTTTGATCATTAGTACAACTGTATGTTACTTGAGTTATACTCTTGTTGGCAAAGTTCGTTCTCTTGACCTTCATTTGTTGATCGTCATATGCTAGTCTAATAAATATATATATATATATATATATATATATATATATATATATATATATATATATATATATATAGAAGGTACATTTTTGGTCTATGAAGTCTGGATTAGGTTGCATTTTGATCCTTCCATTAGGTTTTTTCATTACTAACGGAAGTTAACCTGACACACCTTTTCTCATTAAAGACAATTTCTTTTAATTTTTTCAATAAAAACTATTTTTCCTTTTTCTTTTTCCCTTCTTCGTCTCCCTTCTTCTTTCTCATTCTTCCTCCCATCCATGGCTACCACTGCTATTTGCTTTTATTGTCGTTGTCGTCACCGTCGCCGCCACTGTTTCCTCCTTTTTTTTTTCTTCTTTCTTGTTGTCTCTTCTTTTCTTCTTTCCCCTTCTTCCTATCTTTTTCCTCCTCTTTCTCCTTTATCCTCCCTTCTTATAAGTTTTCTTTTATATATATATATAAACTGAAAAATAGATCGATTGAATCAAGGGGTGTCCCATTCGATTTGTACTAAATTGGAGGGGATTTTCTCTCGATCTAAATTTCGACAGATCTGAAACGATCTAATTTTTTTTTATAACGTAACATTGAAGAAGGGGAGAGAAAAAGAAGAAAGGAAGGGAAAGAAAGAAGAGTAAGAGAAAGAGGAAGAAGGAACAATGAAAAAAAATACAGGTGGCGACAACGAGTGACGGTGGTCGGCGACGAGCGGTGGACGGGAATGATTGACATTGACTTATGGTGGAAGAAGAAGAAAATTTTTTTAAAAAAATATATATTTATTATTTTTATTATTTTTTAATTAAAAAGTGGCACGTTAGTATTCTTTTAGTAATTGACGGAAAAATTCACGGAGGATTAAAATGGAACAAAATATAAACGTGAGTGGTATAATTATTGAGTTTGAAAATACATATCCTTCTTATTTTAAGCAATTTGCAATTATACCCTTCTATTTCATTAAATGGAGAACCTAGTTTTCCATAAATGGAAATATGTTGCTCTCCCTAAAGTTTTTAGGTGATATCATCTTCTTTGTGTGAAAAAGATGGTGATATTATCTTCTAAAAAGGTTCGTCAATGTCCTTCTCCATAAAAGATGGGGAGAATTTTTGTCCTACTTTGTTGGACCATTAGAATAAGTGGCTCATTGCCAAATAATTGACACAATTTCAAATAATTAAAACTTTGAGGATCTAAAAAAAAAAAAGTGAGCTGTTTAGTTGCAAATTATATAAAACATGGAGATCTCAAAATATTTTGTATACAAGTTAATGTTAACTCAAATTATTGTCCATCTGAACAAGTTCTAAGAGCATGGTTTTACAATTTTTTTTTTTTTTTGACAACATGTGGGGATGGAAGATTCGAATTACAAACCTCTTTCATTAGTATAAATTTTTATGACAGTTGAACTATGCTCTTGTTGGTATAGTTTTACTAATTGAGACATTTATGATCGACTAAAATATTATCAATATAGGTTAATGTTATAATGTTTGATATTGTAATTAGTATGGTTTATTTGTTGACTTTGAATATCTTTAGTAAAAGCTATAAATTTATTATAAGAAAAAAGAAAAACAAATAAACAACGAAAAACATTATAAAAGATCAATCCAATTCAATGTAGACTATTGTTTTTCCATAAATACAAAACCTATGACAAATACGGTGTGAGAAAATTCTTTACAAGCTTCTCAACAAAAAAAAAAAAAATATATATATATATATATATATATATATATATATATATATATATATATATATATATATATATATCTTTACAAGGGAATATTTGATATTTAATCACAAGCTTAATTCAAATGTTAATTTGATCACATTGTTATAAGTAATTCTAGATCATTCCAAAATTTAAAGAGTAGACGAGGACAATACGACATGACTAGGAAATGGACTACGGAGGGGAAAGCCCGAAGGTCGAAGGGATCACATTGTCATAGGGTTGGGCCAAGGCCGAAGGGATTGGGTCTTGGCCCAACCCCTTGCTCGGTCGAGGCTGACCCTCGGCCCACTTGTGTGGGTCGAGTCTCCTCCCCTCCGTTCGGTCTCTGGAGTCCTTTGGTTGTCCCGGTTCAACCTGAATCGTCTTCCAACGCCTAGAAACCCTAAAAAGGAAAAATGTATATAAACCATTCTTCAACCTTGGAGAATGGATCCCGAACTCTACTCTCTGACTCTACCCATCCTCTTGTTCTCTTGCTCTCTGGCTTTCTCATCTTACTCATCCATTGTTGATTTAAGCATCGGAGGCGGTGTGGCAAGCACCACACTAGTGTGCAGATTTACCTTGTTTTGCTGGTCACTCTCCCCCTAATACAAATTCACCATTGATGTCACGTGAAGGTCAAATAAGTTCTCTCTGTTCAGATTTTGGCATCAACACACATAATTAAACTCTCATAAATATTTTGTTTTGAATCTTAAATTTTTAAATATTATATTGTTTTAGACCTCTACTTTTAAATATTGTGTTTTTTTCTTTCTCTACTAATAAAATGTTTCAATAGAGTGAAAAAAAAAATATAACTTAAAAAGAGAGTTTATTTAGTAGATCAATGTTGTCATTTTGTTAACTAAATAGAATATTAACCATAACTCTTACCAATACAATATTTTTTTTGGATAAATATTAACTTTCTTTTTCTTTAATAAAACCTCTTGGTTATTAGTATTCCTTGTGTTTTTTTTTTTTTTTTTACAATATGCAGAGGTGAGGGGTTGAATATATAAATTGATTTGAGTACAAACTTTATATACCAATTAAATTATGCTCTTGATGGCAATGAACGATCCTTATTAGGAAAAAAATAAATTAATAAATATAGAGTGAGAAACTTTATGAAAGGATAAAATTGTAAAAAAAAAATATATGCCAAAAAATTCAGCTGAAAACTCTAATAAATATAGATATCTATGAAATATTGATTTGGAAATTGGAAATGACTCATTTGTCACCATTTTGGTAAAAACAAATGGGCTAATCTTACAAACTTTTGGGGAATTGTGCTAAATAGCTAGAAAAAAAAGTCTTCTTGATTTTTGGCTACATATGTTCAAAATTCGCAAAGGTGGCTACCGCATTTTCAGGAACTGTTTTCTATATTTTTTTTGACATTTTTACCCCTAGTATATACGACTATAGACAAACGTCGTTAACAGATTTTTTTGTTTTCATTCAATTTCTCCTTTTTTTTTTCGGGATGGATGAATCCCGATTTATAGGAAGTTCAGTTGGCGGTTTGTGTTCAAGTGTATAAAAAGATCTACCTATTTTTTAGGCTTAGGTTTCAGCGTTTCCAACAGTAAAAAAAGATTTTATCCCTTACATTTTGTCCCTCATTATCCATGTTACAAAAAGACAAGAATAAAAGTCGTAAGTAGCAGTACACACAGAAATATGACAGTGCATATAAACAGCAGCAAATATATAACTTATATGGAGGGTGGGACTAGGGTAAGTATGCATACACACAGGATGCATGCGGAACATGTATGTATGTAATACTATAGACAGATATCAGTCGTGGCATTCATCAGGTATTTGCATTCAGGTGAACATGGTACGAGAGTTATTATGGTTGCATATAGCAACACAGACAAAGAAAAAGTGTATTTTTATTGGGCATTCCAGACATACACGATACAGGAGGTGATTAACTCAAATACAAGGGGATTAAGTGTATACACACAAGTAAACACATCAGACCATTCCATGGATGTATATAATAGTACATACAAATCAAAACATTTTTTCTATTAGACATGCCAATATGTATGCACACATACATATGAGTATACCACAAGCACACTTTTTTCCAAAGAAGTTGCAATAACGATGAAATAGTATTTATCAGTACATACCACTCTGGCAGGTTCAACATTTAAGTCAAATCAACACAAACCCTCCATCAAAACCGCCTCCATGCATTTCCTCCCCACGCCCATGCTTTTCGTCTTACAATAGAGCTGTATAATCACGGATTGGAAGGAAAAAATGAATCCCTAAAATTGGGGGATTATGTATACGGTTGTTGCAAATATAAGGGAAATGAAGTCGTTATCTACATATCTTATTTTAAATTTTTTGGTGACAGTCGTTGTGGAGAAGAAAACTAAATGGACCTTGCAGATTGCGTATCGGCGCGGCGAGAGAAGCTCGTCGGCACGGCGGAAGTGGTTCGTCGACGCGGTGTAGGAGGTAGGAAGCGCGAAACACTGATTTCATTTATCTTAATTGTTTCCAATTTGGGGCATTTTTAACGTGCAGGGGTATATCTTCTGATTAAGAGAGTTGATTTTTCAATCGACGCATCTGCTGGAGGGGGTTGAATTTTACATGCTTCCCCTAATAAAGGTATCGATTCTTGAGTTCGTCCCATGTGTTTTTTTCCAGAAAATAGTTCTTGAAACCTAAGAAGATGTCACATCTTGATTTTCAAATTAGGTCGGTTCCTTGGATTTTTTGAATTTCAAGCTTTCTAGAATTTCCCTAACTTTTTTAGGTAGGTTGGTTTTTTTTTTTATTTTTTATTTTCAAGCTTTCTAGAATTTCTCTAACTAGGTTGGTTCGTTGGATTTTTTTAATTTCAATCTTCCTAATTTTTAGGGGTATTTTCTCTCTCATAAACTCTGATTTTAATTTTAAACGTTAGAAACACAGACAGTTTGTTGGGAGACATTTTTGTCTTCTGCAAATAGGGATTTATTAATCATAAAATCATTTAGCCATCTATTTAATTTATAAACTTGTGTAGCCATTTTTCTTGTTGTCCCGAAACTTTTCTAATCAAATTTAGCCCAAAACTAGAGCCCATGGACCAAAAGCCCAATAAAATATATAGAACCCTAATTTTCCTTCATAAAACCCTAAATTTTCGTCTTCCCCTAAAACCCCACGAACTCCAGTTTGTCCCTCATGGCTTCGCCGGATTCTGTCACTCCCTCTTCCAGAGTTCGTCGGGACACGGCGGAGAAAGCCGTCGAATCTCTCCTCCAATGGCGAAGTTCTAAGCGAGAGAAGCCCCAACTCTTCGACCAGGAAGATTTTCTGTACCTCGTCGTAACCCTTAAGAAAATCCCTCCCAAAGGTCGAACAAACCCTTACAAAATCGCTCTCCCGCATTCCCTCCACTCCGATTCCTCTGAACTCTGTCTCATAATCGACGACAGAACCAAGTCCAATCTCACCAAAGATGACGCCAGGAAGAAAATCCAGTCGGAAAATATCCCAATTTCGAAGGTTATCAAGCTGTCGAAGCTCAAATCCGATTACCGCCCTTTTGAAGCTAAGCGGAAACTCTGTGATTCGTACGATATGTTTTTCGCTGACGATCGGGTTATTCCGCTGCTGCCGAGTCTGTTGGGGAAGCACTTTTTCAAGAAGAAGAAGATTCCGGTGCCGTTGAATTTGAGGCATAAGAATTGGAAAGAACAGATCGAGAAGAGCTGTTCGTCGGCTTTGTTGTATTTGAGGACAGGGACTTGTAGTGTGGTGAAAGTGGCGAAGACGTCAATGGAAGTTGAAGAGATCGTGAGTAATGTGATGGCAGCCGTTGATGGGATTGCAGAAACTGTGCCTAAAAAGTGGAGTAATGTAAGGTCGATTCATCTGAAGGTCCTCGAATCTATTGCATTGCCAATTTACCAAACAGTGCCGGAGATGAAGTTGAAGATTGAGGCTGCCATGAAGGGGAAAGAAGAGAAAATAGATGAGGAAGACGAAGAAGATGCAGGTAAGAGTCCGACTCCTGTAAAGGTTTCTAACAAAAAAGAGAAAAAGTTGAGCAAGAAGAAGGGGAGGATACATGAAGTTCGCTATATGGACACTAGTGGTGGAGAGTTGTCTGATGAAGATGAAGAACTGGACAGTGAGCTTGATGAAGACATGGATAATGTTGAGGTTAGGGAGAATGTCAAAAAGGGTAGTGATGAATTGAAGAGTAAGAAACGGAGTAGGGTAAACAAAGCAAAAGAAGAAGGGCTTCAAAGTGAGTTGAATGTTGAGAAGCCATCGAAAAAATCAATTAGTGTGAAAAAGGACAGTGTCAAACAAAAAAAGGAAGAGATATCTGTGAAGAAGAAGAAGAATGGAGATAAGATCAAGCAAAAGGAGGGCTTGATTTCTGTTGAGGATGAAGAATCTGTTGGGAAGAAGGTCAAAAAGAGTGGGGTTTCGAAGTTGAAAGCTGCTGATGGAACAAAGGTGAAGACAAAGAAGTTGAAAGCAGTGAAGTAATTGTTAGAGATGGATGAAGCTTGAGGAGCTCTAAAAAGGGATCTATCTCTTCTTCATTTGATTTCTTCCTGATCCAAGTATGCTTATACATCCCGCTTTTAAGTGGCAAGTTTTGAGTATCTCTAATCATTTTCCATTTTTTCATTGTGTTTGGAAAATGAACGGATTGATTTGTATGTCTACTGTTTGTTCTTAGTTAAAGAAATTTTAAAAGCTTGATGTTTGCTCTTTTCCTGTGTTAACATACTTCCCTTTCTTTACGATTAGTTTTTTCACCATTGGTTGAATTAGATATGATTACTCTGTAACCTTAGCCTCAAGTCATCTTGATTATGAAACAAAATTAGCAGTCTTGGAGTTGGTCATGAAGATTTTGCCGATTGCAATGGGGAGGATGCCTGGTTAGTACAAAAGAACACAGTTACCACTCAAGGACATAGAGGCCATCCTAGTGATGATAGACATTCTTGCAAAGTGGGGAGGGAAAGGATGGTGAGAAGTTATTTGAGTGGGCGACCACAACGTGGTTAACACTTTTGCACCGTTGAATGTATGAGTAAGAAATTATAAAATTGCTTCAAATCTATATCAAGTGGTTATCAATAACACAAATTTTTTAATTCACATCCAACGGCACATAGTGATAGTCTCACCGAATAGTTTTTCATGGTGAAAAATTATTAGAGTTTTTTGTGACAAAAAGTTATTGGACGAGGTCATCACAGGCACTTTTTGAATAATTTTTCACACTCAAGGCATAGAAGCTATTCTAGTGAGGATAAGAGTAACGCGTATAGGCATAAGTGGGTTGATTTAGATTAATTTGGGGAGGAAAAAAACTTGGTTAAAACACCATTTAGTCTGCAGTTTGTTGCTTATACTATTTTGGTACTCATCCTTTCAAAACGTCAATTACTTTGAATAAAATCTAAAAAAAAAAGGTTTCTGTTAGCTTGCTGTTAGCTTTTATATGACAGGGCAGAAAAAAAAACTTTCTATGGATCTCTACAAACTCCTCCCTTTCTCTCAAAGTTAATCAAAATCCCAGAAAGAGATGCATAGAATTGGTCAATCGTCAATGGGAGTGGACCCTTGTACCTGGGAATTGGGATATCTCCATCACTTAGATACCAACGTGCTGCAGTGACTGACTAATTCTAGAAACTAGTGGGTAAGAGTTTATCAGTTATTGGGGGTTAATTTTTTTTTGTTTAAAAAAGCTGGAGCTGGCTGATTTTTAAGCTCAACATATTTGAATTCTAACCTCTGGCTTTCTTATTCAAGATATAATGTCTTAGCCATTTGAGCTATATTTAGGTTGATCCACTTTAAGTTTGTTTGACAATGATTCCAGATCGATCTTTTGATTTTGCTTGCACCACTAATAAGACATTCTTGCAATAGAGGAGCATTGAGGGAATTTTGGTGTGAAGCACTAAAATGTGTAAGAGAGTGAATGTCTGGCTTCAATAAGAAAAGTAGCCAAGAAAAAACAGAAATAAGCCCATCATATTGGATTAAGTTTGGCTTTGATTTTGTCTCCAAACTTTTAAATATTCTGGATTGGGAATCCTTTACAACAAGGTGGGGGTTTTGGCAAAATGTTCTCCTATTCTTGTTTGGCCCCAATCTCTCCTTCCCCATTTCCAGCCTTTTTAACTACTATATTGTGCATATGTTTACCTATATGATGATTTGTAATTAAGGTCCCGTTTGATAACCATTTGATTTTTAGTTTTTGGTTTTTTAAAATTATGTTTTTTTTCCTCAATTTCCTTACAATGGTTTTCATTTTTGTTAAGTAGGCATTTGAGTTATTAGCCAAATGCCAAAAACAAAAACAACTTTTTGAAAACAATTTTTTTTTTTCAAAATTTGACATGGTTTTTGAAAACAAGGAAAAATGTGAATAACAAAACAAAAAAAGTTGTGGATGGAAGTAGTGTTTATAAGCTTAATTTTCAAAAACCAAATACCAAAAATCAAATGGTTATCAAATGGGACCTAAGTTATCGATTATATTACAAGTGTAGTCTTTAGACTTTCAAAGTTGTACTTTAGGTCTATGATATTTTATATTTTTTTAAAAATTTATAATTTACTAATTTTATAGGCATATAATTGAATGATAGACTCAAAATTTAATGTAGTGTTTATTGGATATAAAATTTATCTAAAAAAAAACTTTTTTTAGTTCAATTATTGTGAGGGTATGAGATACGATGGTAATTAGTGTGTTTGAATTGACCATCTAAATAAAACTTATATAAAATTAAAAGTTGATATTTATATCTAACACTTTTAGAGATTTATTATAAAAAAAAAAACACTTTTAGAGATTTATTAGACTTTGAAAGTTCAAGAATTTTTTTAAACAAAAAAAATAGGGTAAAATATCCTTTTAGTCCCTATTGTTTCACGTCAATTTCCAATAGGTCCCTAGGTTTTAAAATCGAACAATCAAGTCCCTCAAATTTCAGAAATAGTTCAATTTAGTCCCTCTACCATTAATTTTTTTAATGGTGTTGACGTGGCAGTTTAACCTAATAAAATATTTTTTTTTCCAAAATTAAGTTTTTAATTAAAATAATAAAATAATTAAAAAAAAGAAAAGAAAAAAAAGGATTTCTTCCCTCTCCTTCCCCCAACCCGATTCCCCTCCCTTTCCCTTCCCCTTCCCCTCCCCCTTGTCCTTGTCCTCCTCGTCGTCGATGATGGTCGTCACTATCGCCATCGCCGCTGTCGTCTGCAGCGGAGGTCCGAAAGCAGTGGGACATGAGGTTCCTCCATTTTCGTCGCTAGAGACAAACACGCCACCGATAGAAGCTGAAACGACCAACCATTCGGCCACTGCAAGGAAAAAAAAGCCCTAAAATCATCAGCCTCAAGATTCCGATCAAATTGTTGGACTTGACGACATTAACAAGGTGAAAATCGACATTAACCAGTAAGGAAATCAATCGAGTCCTAGGGATGTGTTCGAGCTCCGATTGGAAAAGCTTGAAAATGGCTGGAGCATCGTAGATCGGGTAGTCCGCCGTGGTGGAAGTGAGAAAGTGGGCGGTGAGGTGGCAACCGACGCCGGAGGATGAAGAAGAGGAAGCGGCGTAATGGTTAGGAGAGAGAGACATTGAAGAGAAGGTGAAGAAGGGAGTGGGCAGTGAGAAGATGAAGAAGGGGGTGGGCTCGGTTTGGAAGAAGAAAAATGAGTAGGAGCCGGCGGTGAGAATATGAAGAAGGTGGCGGCGGCGGCGGCGGCCATTGCCGGCGAGGAGGACAGGGGGGAAAGGGAAGGAAGGGGAAGGGGAAAGGGAAAGGGAGGGGAATCGGGTTGGGGGAAGGAGAGAGAGGAAATCCCCTTTTTTCTTTTCTTTGTTTTTTTCTAAAAAAAATTATTTTATTATTTTAATTAAAAATTAAAATTTGAAAAAAATAATATTTTATTAGGTTAAACTGCCACGTCAGCACCGTTAAAAAAATTAACGGTAGAGGGACTAAATTGAACTATTTGGACTTGATTGTTCGATTTTGAAACCTAGGGACCTATTGAAAACTGACTTGAAACAGTAGGGACCAAAAAGTTATTTTACCCTTACAAATATTATTTTCCAATTTTGACTAAATTGCTATAATAAATATTTATGCGGCCTTGTAAATAAAATGACTCATCTATTATTCATAATTCTTTTCCTCTCTTTTATTTTGATCCTGCTTTTAATTAGGGAAACTTATTTTAAAATTTTAAAATTATCTTTTCTTTAAATGTTAATGTGCCAAATTTCATTGAATTGAAATTATAAACTCTTTGATATGTGAATCTCTAATTTACAAATATTAAAATCCCTAAATCCATTCAAT
Source organism: Luffa acutangula (assembly GCA_036850905.1). Lineage (NCBI taxonomy): Eukaryota > Viridiplantae > Streptophyta > Magnoliopsida > Cucurbitales > Cucurbitaceae > Luffa > Luffa acutangula. Next base: position 46,484,585 of record CM072097.1, read on the forward strand.
TTCAACCATAAGATTTAGAAACGCAATGATTTAAGATCAAATATCTTGAGACAGAGAAAATTTCTTAACCTAATAGTCCAACACTCCATAAGATAGGATAATCAATCCTACTTGAATGTTCTTAGCATATAACTCAAGTGATGGGTTGCAAAAGTTCAAGAAGCTCCTTGACTAAACATGAAAGAAAAAGCACAAAAGCTAAAATCTAATTCATCGTTATAATATAACAAAAAGAATAAAGTCTTGTTTGAATACCATTTAATTTTTGGTTTTTTAACATTTGAATTCTTAACCAAATTCCAAAAACAAAAATAAGTTTTTTTTTTTTTTTTTTTAATATTTGTGAGTGTTCAGACCAGCTTGTGACACCTAGACTAATCTCACAAGACAACTGTGACCCTACCACATTTGGTTATTAGAAAACACGTAAGATATTAAATCCTAGGTAGGTGGGCATCATGAATTCAACTCATTTTCTCCAGATATTAAAATTACTTATTTTAGTTTTCAAAACTTGACTTAGTTTTTAAAAACATAGGTAGAAGTTAGATAACAAAACAAAGAAACACATAGATGAAAATAGTATTTATAAGCTTAATTATAAAAAATTGAGGCCCTGTTTGATAACCATTTGGTTTTTTGTTTTTGGTTTTTCAAAATTATGCTTGTTTTCTTCTAGTTTCCTTAACATAATTTTCATATTTGTCAATGACACATTTGAATTCCTAGTCAAATTCTAAAAACAAAAACAAAATTTTGAAAACTACTTTTTTTAGTTTTCAAAATTTGCTTGGTTTTTAAAAAACAAGGAAAGAAATGTATTAGAAAAACAAAGAAACTTGAAGGTGGAGGCAGGATTTATAAGCTTAATTTTCAAAAAAACCAAAAACTAAATGGTTATCAAACGGGGTCTGAATGATCGTCGAACAAGGTCTAAGATGCCCCTAATTCATATGTGATGTTATAGGTAATTTTGGACCACACAGACGCACAAAGAGCTGACGAGGACAATCGGGCAGAGGTAGGACCAAAAGAACGACCCAGAGGAAGATCGGACCAAAGGGTCGGGCCAACACGACCCATATGGTCGGCCTCGGCAAAAGGCCGAGGAAGACCATTTGGCCCGCTTGCGCGGCCCGAGCTCGGTGACCTCCTTTCAGTCCCTGACACCCCGGATCGCCCCGGTTCCACCTGGTTCATTCCGAAACACCTCCGAATTTCTAAAAACCCTAGGAGGACAAACAGGTATAAAAACTCCTCTTCATCACGGAAGAAGGGTTCCGAAAACTCTACTCCTGACTCTCCCCTAACTATCTATAGCTTCTCCTCGGTTTTCTGACTTAGGCATCGGAGGCGGTGTGGCCTACACCACACCGGTGTGCAGCGGTTTTTACTGGTCTTGCAGGTCACGTCTTCCCCAATTTCTACAAATTCACTGTTGGTGTCACGTGAAGGTCAGGTGAGTCTTCTGTCCGGATTTTGGCATCAACATGTGATATAAAGGATAAGTGGAGACTTTCATAGGTTCTTAGGTCGTTACCACAACTAAGGATTGTCCCAATTCTTTAGGTCACTCCATAGCATTCTCAAAGGGTTACAATAACTAGAGAATATCATAACTTGTTAGAGGAATTCCACACAACTCAAAAAGTATCCCTTAACTTTGCAGTTTTTATCTTCTTAATTTCATTTCAACGTGCAAAGAATATTTTCTAGATTTCTATATCTCAATTGCAGTTTTTTTTTTTTTTTTTTATATCTTTTCTTGTTTGTTGAGAATCTCACCTATTCTTGTCTTTTAATTCTTTGATAACCAGCTGGTCAATCAAATTTCATTTCTTCAACATTATTGTGCTACTAAAGATAATAGTTGTATCTTATTTGCACATAAAGTTGTGATACCAAAAAAAAAAAAAAAGTCCTTTTCCTTTTATTAAAAGTTAAATTTCCTACTTTATTCAAAACATTCACATGTCATTAACTTCTCCTAAATCAAAAGTCTCAAAAAGCTTAAGTCATTATCTTATAGAAATTATGTGTTTCTCACTCAAATTAATATGAACAATACTTGGCTGCATGCTGATATGTAGGGATTTCTCTACATGCTTCATTAAAATCTTGACAACTAACAAAGAGAAATGTAGAAAATGAAAGAAAAAAAAATTATCTCTCCTAATTGTCAACATTTAATTATTATTATTTTTTTTTAGTGGTTACCAAACACTAGATTTTTTTTTCTTCAAAATAAAATACTTGAAAAATTAAACCAAACATACCTTACTATGTCTATACTCATGCATGTTTTTTTACTGTGTTCGTGTCGTTATCACATTGTCTAGTACACACAATTTAAAACCAACCTACTTTATCACCAAGATGAGCATGACACTACAACTAAAATATCTACTCTTTTTTTAAGTTGTACTAAGAAAATCTTAGTTTATTTATTACTTTTAAAACTGTCCTTATTTTTGTAATTTTTTTTTTTCAAAATTATGTTAAAAAGTTCTAATTACAAACTATGAATTTTGTTTCATTTTAGTCCTTGTACTTTCAAACATTCAATTTTAATTCATGTAATTTCAAAACTTGAAATTAGTCCCTCAAGTGAATTTATTGTTAATTTTTCTAAAAAATAGTTTCTATTAGTTTTTCTTTTATAAACTTTAGAAATATATTCACTTTATGTCTTTTTTTTTAATGAAAAATATTATTATTATTTAATCGATTTCAATAAAAATTAACTTTTAACTTACAATAATAGGGATCGATTTTAAATTTTATTGAAAATATAGGGACTAAAATTGAATATTTGAAATTATAAAATGAAACATAATGAAAAAAATATATTGGGAAAAATACACTTTTGGTCCCTGAGGTTTGGATTAGGTTTCATTTTGGTCCCTGAGTTTTCAAACTCAACAAAAATACCCCTGAGGTTTGAGATAAGTAGCATTTTGGTCTCTGCCGTCTATTTTTCTGTTAAATACTAACGGTTGCTGACGTGGCACTATTATTTTAATAAAAAAATTATTTTTTTATATTTTTTTAAATAAAAACATATTAAAATAATAAAATATTATTATTTTATTTAAATTCTTTCTCTCTCTCTTCCTTTCTTCTCCCCCATCTTCTTTCAACTTTCTTATCTCCTTCTTCTTCTTCAGCTCCGGTGGCCGGCCGCCGTCGGAATTTTTTTTTTTTCTTTCTTTCTCCCCTTTTCTTCTCTCCTTTCTTTCTCTCTTTCCTTCAATTTTTTTTTTAATAAAAAGAAGGGAGAGGGAGGAGGAGCCCTCCTCCCTCCCCGGCGCCGGCGACGGGAGGAGGGAGGAGGGGTCCTCCCTCCTCCCGTTCTGAAACCGAGAGGGAGGAGGGGTCCTCCCTCCTCTCGTTTCGCGCCGGCGAGGGAGGAGGGAGGACCCCTCCTCCCGTCGCCGGCGCCGGAGAGGGAGGAGGACTCCTCCTCCCTCTCCCTTCTTTTTATTAAAAAAAAAATGAAGGAAAGAGAGAAAGAAAGGAGAGAAGAAAAGGGGAGAAAGAAAGAAAAAAAAAAAAAATTTCGGCCGCCGCCGTCGCCGCTCGCCGGCAGGCGGTGGCGGCTGGCGGCGGCCGGCCACCGGAGCTGAAGAAGAAGAAGGAGATAAGAAAGTTGAAAGAAGATGGGGGAGAAGAAAGGAAGAGAGAGAAAGAATTTAAATAAAATAATAATATTTTATTATTTTAATATGTTTTTATTTAAAAAAATATAAAAAAATAATTTTTTTTATTAAAATAATAGTGCCACGTCAGCAACCGTTAGTATTTAACAGAAAAATAGACGGCAGGGACCAAAATGCTACTTATCTCAAACCTTAGGGATATTTTTGTTGAGTTTGAAAACTCAGGGACCAAAATGAAACCTAATCCAAACCTCAGGGACCAAAAGTGTATTTTTCCCAAATATATTTTAACAAGAAATTTTTAAAATCCAGCAAATATGGCTCTCGATTGTCAAGCTCCACAATAGTTATCAAGTAAAGTAAATGATTTTTTATAATAATAATAATAATAAATAAATAAATAAAATAAAAAGGAATTTCTGGTGTTTTCTAGAGGTTTATTGATTCAATTATGATGGGCGCCCCCACAAAATGAGAGATGGAAAAATAAATAAATAAATAAAGACAAGACAAAATTGAATTAGAACATGGGAGTCCCATTTGTTCAAAAATGGATGGCCATTCAATTTATTTACAAATTCATTGCACTTTTTTGCAATTTCATCCTCTTCCCTTTATCTCTCTTTCTAAATTAATATCATTAATTTGTTTTAAATTTTTAGTTTTACTTAATTTTCAATCCTTAAAAAAAAATCACAAGGAGAATTACTTTACAAGTGATTATTGTTATTTATTAATATTTTTTTTATCACATGTGGGGTTAGGAATTGGAACCCCGACCTCTCATCCTACATGTTGTAAAAAAAATGGTTAATCTTAATTGAGCTAATGTTCTGGTTGGCGTGATTATTGTTATTAAGAGAATGAAATCTCTCTATATGTAAATAAATTATTATTTTAGCCTTGTACTTGTTAACTCATTCTATTTTGGTCCTTGTAATTTCAAATATCCCAAATTAATTTTTGTACTTTCAATAATTTTAAAATTAGTCATTATTAGTTTGAAGTGATTTTTTATCAAATTTGGTAAAGTAAAAGTAATAATTTTCATTAAGAAAAGACATCATGTGAATATCTTTTCAAAATTATAGTGACTTTAAAAAAAAAAAAAAAAGTTAACCATAAAGATTAATTTTAAGATGTATGGAAAGTAGCTTAAATAAATTTAGGGAAAAAATCAATTTTGACCCCTGAACTTTGCAGGTTGTAGCAATTTTAACCCTAAACTTTCAATTTTAGCAAATTGAACCCCAAACTTAACAAATTGTATCAATTTGAACCTCCGACTTGCATAAATGTTGCAATGTAGACCTTTTGTCAACTTTTCATTTGAATTGCTATTAAAATATGTAATTGACAATTTCCTTTTATTTTTTTTTTAATTCACATTGCATCTAATGTAGTGTTTTGTAAGAAGTTTGTTGGAAAAACTCTTTAAGAAATCAAATATCTCAGACAATTCTTTTCATTATTATTAAAAAAAAAAAAAAAATCACAGAGTTATTGGCAACAAGAAAAAATCTAGCAAATATGAGAAAGAAAAAACTCAAAATTTCTTTATTTTCGTTTCCTATATCTGTACATTCTTCTAATTAACAAGAAGAAAACATTAAAAAAAAGGAAAAAAATCCCACAAAGTTCTTAGCAACAAGAAAAAAACCAGCGAATATTTGAAGATAAAAAACCTCCAAAATTTCTTTGCTTTCATAATCTTAAATAGCAGCAAAAAAAACTCTCATAAAATCCTCAACAACAAGAAAAAATCATCTAAAATAAAGTTTCTTCAATATTTTATTTATAAAAAACCAATTCAGATGTAATGTGAATTAAGAAAAAATAAATAAATAATCAATTGCGTACGGTGGTTTAAAAAAAAGGTTAACCAAAGGTATACATTGTAACACTTATGCAAGTTTAGGGTTAAAATCGATACGATTTGATAAGTTTGAAGTTCAATTTGATGAAATTGAAAGTTCAAGGTTAAAATTGATACAACTTGTTAAGTTTAAGGTTCAATTTGATGAAATTGAAAGTTCGGGGTTAAAATTGACACAACCCCTAAAGTTTAGGGTTAAAAATGAATTTTTTCCATAAATTTAAAGTAAAAGAGCTAAAATGAAACATGTCCAAAAAGCAAGGGACTAAATGGTATTTCTGACTTTCTATTTTCTATTTTTTATTTTTAGGTTAAATTACATATTTAGTCTCTAATTTTCAAGTTTGTGTCAATTTTAGTCCCTAAACTTTAAAAAGTTTCAAATAGGTCCTCAAACTTTCAATTTTATTTTCAATACGTCACTCAACTTTTAATTTTGTGTCTAATAAGTCCTTGACCTATTTGATATTTTTTAAAATCCACAAGCCTATTAAATACAAAATTGAAAGTTTAAAGTCTCAATGGGCATAAATTCAATTTTATATATAGTAGATTGGTTAATTTTTAAAAAATCTCAAATATGTCAGGAATCTATTAGACACAAAATTGACAGTTTAGGGACCTATTAGATGTTTTTAAAGTCCAGGGACCTATTAGACACTTTTTAAAGTTCAGGGACTTAATTGATACAATCCTGAAAGTTCAGGGACTAAACGAAAATAAAACCTAATTTTTATGTATATATAAGTTCTTTGTTTGCAGTTCAAGTTTTTTTAAAACTTTAATTTGGGTTATTTGGCACGACGGTAAAAATTCAGTCACTACATTTTTTTGAACCCCAACTTTATTCGGTGGTTGTCAAAGTGAGCATAGCTCAACGATAATTGACATGTGTTCTTAACCAAGAAGTCAGAGGTTCGAATCATCCACTCCAAAACTCCAAATGTTGTTGATTTAAAAAAAAAAAAAAAAAAAAAAAAAAAAAAAAAAAAAAAAAAAAAAAAATCGATGGTTAACGAAAGAGGAGATGAAAAAATGTTGTAGGTCTCCACAAATTTTCTAATAACCTCTCAATTTCAACCCTCCAGGTTTGAATTTGAGAGAGCCCCTTGTAACTTGATAGTGTGACATTTTTTTGGTAAAGGCAATTCTTTTTTCTTTTTTTCTAGATTAATAACATGTCAGATGAGGATTCAAATCTTTGATTTCTTGGTCAAACGTATGTGTTTTAACCAGTTCAACTATACTCAAGTTGGCTTAACTTCTTCCTCCCGAGAAGTTGGAAATTAATGTTTTTACAACGGACAAAGATTGTAAGGTGTTAACTCGGTTGAGTTCTCTTTTCATTCACATCAACATTCTCCATGTTTGAAGCTAATGAGATCCTATTAAAGATTGGCTTGATTATTAATGACTTTTTGAATTTTTTTATTTATTTCTTTTATCATAAGCACATATTTTATACCAATTGAGTAATGTTGTTCTTGGCTAACGACTTTTTGAGTTGCTCTCTACTACTTTTGTGTGTTTAGAAATCGTGTCATTAAAGAATAAATGAGCAATTCTAACTCCTCCTATATCTCATGGACTAGAAGTTCGTCATAGTTTATCTTTAATTTGTTTCTTTTTAAAATTTAAAATAGACGAAAAAAAATACATTTTTGGTCGAATCATGTCCAAGAAGAAGAACGTATTTCCAGACATCATTTATGTCCATAAGCAAGTAAAACTAAGGACCCGTTTGGTACAAGGTTTCTGGAGATGAGAATGGGCAAGGGTTTATAATACCCTTGTTTGTTTCAAGATTTCTGTGGTGGGCCCAGGAAATAACGTATTCACAGGCATCATTTATGCCCATAAGCAAGGGTTTTCTATGCCCTTGCAAAAGCATGGGTTTTCTCTTTTCCCATCTCTTCTTTGTTATTTTTATATGCAATTTTATTTTGAATATAGTTAATTAATTAACTAATGGATACTAAATTAAAAATAATATAATATATTATTTAATTAGATAAAATAATAGTTTGTCAAGAATTTCAATTTTTTTAAGTAAATATTTTTTTTAGGACTTTTAAACAAATACTTAGTCCAAGTTTATTGTAGGGATGGTAATTACATATTACTAAAATTATAATTAATTAGTTAATATTATCGAAAATATATTTAATTATTGAATTAAAATCATTTAAATTAATTTAGTATAAAAATTAATTTTTCAATAATTATAATTAATTACTTATCGATTATTATAATCCATTAATTACTTTTTTTGGATTTCCTTATAATAAATATATAATTATATTATTATTAAATATTTATCTAATTAATTTTTTTTTTGAAAAGTTATCTAATTAATTTTTATGGATACAATATATTAAATTATTGTAGTTAAAAATATTTATTAAAAAATTAATTAAATAATTTTAAGTTGTTAAATTAACATAGTTTATCCCATTAAAATTATTTCATGATTATTATTTCATTAATTTTTATTAATAGTTTGAACTAATTTTGATTATTTTATTGATTAATTTATTAAAATTACATAAAGTTTACCAGATTAATTCTAAAAAATAAATACAGACATAATTTGTTCTCATAAAATCCTGATGACATTCCCATGCACAACCAAACACAGTTATCTTTGATTCCCAGCAATCTTATTCCCAGGCATAGTATTCTCAGCATCATGTATTCCCAGGCATCAATAAAACCTTAAACCAAACGGGCCCTAAGGGGTTATTTAGAAAAGTAAAAACAAAAAAGAAAAAAATGAGACAAAAGAGGTGCTTTCTAAAAGTATTTTCAAATTTGAGGTGTCTCGTCTCTGAAACCCCTCCCCCAATGTTTTTTTCTTTTTTTTTTTAATAATTTAATTCTTAAATTATTTATTTAAATTATTTAATTTAATATTATTATTATATTATATTAAATATAGTTTTTTAATGATTTTTTTATATAAATATTAGTTTTCATTTCTTTTACTAAATAATTATATACTTTTTAATGATTTTTTTTTTATTTTAAAGTTTTCATTTTTAATATATGTGTATAATTTACATGTTTTAAAGTGATTTTTCTTTTTGTCTATATCATTTTTTTTAATACAAACACCACATATTAAGTTCAACTAATGCTACGAGTAGATTTTTCGAAAATTATTGTACATTAGTTTTAAGAATTTTTCGATAAAACTTTATATAGCTACAACATAATTAAATTAATGTATACATAGAAAACACAATTACATTTTAAAAACTAACAATTTTTAAACATCTCCAATTCAATTTCAAATACAATTCATTTAAAAATAAGTATAAGGATTTTTCTTGTATTATTGCATTTAAAATAATACTTATTCTTACTTGCATTTAAAATAAATATATATGAATTTATAACACAATGCAATGAATCGCTAATCTAAATTAATTATATAGTTTACTTAAATTTCTAGTCAATAATGATTCTTCTTAACAGAAAAAAAAAAAAAAAAGAATAGCTATCGATTTTTAAATTAATTATACTTGAAATTGAATTGAAGATGTTTAAAGGTGGTTAGTTTTTAAAATGTATTTGTGTTTTCTATATATAAATAAATTTCATTATGTTATAATTATATAAAGTTTTATCGAAAAGTTCTTAAAATCAATGTACAAGAATTTTCAAAAAATCTATTCATAGTGTTGATGGTGATTTTGGCCAGAGGATCTCACCTGACCTTCACGTGCTACCAACGGTAAATTTGTAGATGAGGGGGGAAGACGTGGCCTGCAAGACAGTAAACCTGCACACCGGTGTGGTGCTCGCCACACCGGCTCCGATGCTTAAGTCAGCAAACAGAACGGTAGGGCGTGGAAAAGTAAGAGCAAGAGGAGAAAACAGAGAATAGAGAATATAGTTTAGGGATAGAATTCGGGATCCCCTCTTCAGTGGCGAAGAGGGATATAAATACCTGTTCATCCTCCTAGCCTTTTTAGGGTTTCGGAGGCGTTTTAGGTCAAACCAGGCGAAACCGGAGCATCCAGAGGCGGTGGGGACCAGACGGGACCAAACGGACTCGGCCCGCACGAGCGGGCCGAGGGTCGGCCTCGGCCCATGGCCGAGGCCGAGCAGGGGGTCGGGCCGAAAACCCGACCCCTTCGGTCTTGGCCCGTCCCATTTGCCGGTTTTGCCTCCTTGGTCCATCTTTCAGCCCGATTTCTCCCCGGTTGTCCTCGTCAGCTCCTTGTGTATCGGGGTGGTCCAAAATTGCCCATAACACATAGCATTAGTTGAATTTAAATATGTGGTGTTTTGTATTGAAAAAATGATATAGACAAAAAGAAAAATCAAACTTTAAAACATGTAAATTATGCACATATATTAAAAATGAAAACTTTATCTTTTTTTTTTTTAAACAATCATTGAAAAGTATATAATTTTTTTTTAAAACAAAAATTGCATTAAAAAGAAAGTAACGGAACAACTACCTCCTTGGAGAGGAGGTTTAGAGTTTCGGGTACAAACAGATCCAAAAATTCGAAGAAGGGTCCAAAACCCGATTGATACAACCCAAAGACCCGAAAGCAACACATATTAAAAAGTATATAATTATTTGGAAAAAGAAATGAAAACTAATATTTATATAAAAAAAAAAAAGTCATTAAACAAAATATATTTAATATAATATTAATTTAATAATTTATATAAATAACTTAATAGTTAAAAAAAAAAAAAAAAAAAAAAAAAAAAAAAAAAAGACAAGACAGTTCTTGTCGTGGAGCAATGGGGGAGGGTGTTGCGTCTCTTGTAGAAACGCGACACCTCTATTCTCAAAATATTTTTTAAAGTACCTCTTTTGTCTAATTTTTTTTCTTTTTGTTCTTACTTTTCTAAAAAATCCAGAACTAAGTCCTAGATAACAAAAAATTACATAACAGTGTTAACGGTAGGAACCAAGTAAACCATTTTTCCAAACTTTGGAGTTAAAATGTCGAATTGGAAAATTTAGACCCTATTTGATAACCATTATGTTTTTTGTTTTTGAAAAGTAAGTTTATTTTCTGCTAAATTTCCATATAATGGTTTTCAATTTTATTACGGACATATTTGAATCCCTAGCCAAATTTCAAAAACAAAAACATATTTTATTGAAAACTACTTTTTCTTAGTTTTTTAAATTTGACTTGATTTTTGAAAAGATGAAAAAAAAAAAGGTAGATAACAAAACGAAACTTACCGTGAAAGTAGTGTTTTTAAGCTTAATTAATTTTCAAAAACCAAAACCGGACCTGAAGAATCCAAATACAACCAAACACAAATCTCAATAACCAAAAATGTATTCTAAAATTTAATAAAAAAAATTGTCACCGATAGATTCTATCAGTTGAGCTATATATAAAAGTGGCTATAGTGGAGAAACTTTTTTTCATTCATTTAAATTGTTCTTTTAAAATGATGAATCAATTGTGGTTTATGAATAATTATTAGGAGGGTGAGTAAATTGAATCATGAAAAAACCCATTAGACTTCTCCACAATTGAATCAATTGTGGTTTATGAATAATTATTAGGTTGAGTAAATTGAATCATGGAAAAACTATTAGACTTCTCGAATCAATTGTGGTCTATGATCAATTAGGGTGAGTGAATTGAATCATGGAAAAACCATTAGACTTCTCAAATTAATTGTGGCTCATGAATAATTATTAGGGTGAGTGAATTGAATCATAGAAAAAAACCATTAGACTTCTCAAACTATTCAACTTCATGATCCTCCCCCCTTCCTCCATCTTTTTGGTTTTCCTCTATCTATTTATAAACATTTCTTCTCTCAAGTAGTTGACAAAAGAGCAATGGCATGGGAAATGTAGAGATTAGCAAGAGCATTGGAACACATAGGGAGAGTCCTCGAGGGTTTTTTTTTTTTCACTCTTGTTTCTCCTTTTGTTTTCCCATTTTTTTAGTCACTTAATTGTGTTTTTTTTCATCACTTTTCACTATTTTTTGTTATTACATTATTTGCTGCAAACTAATTTTATAAATTAATTAATGTAATCAAACCAATTAATATAAATAAGGTTGAAGTTGTTCGGTTAGTCGAACAAGCTTGGAATTAAAAGAGAATTGGATGGTTGTGTTTCATGTTTGAATAAGAACATCCAAACACAAAACCACATCCCAATTTCCTGCAAGACTTCTTTTTTTGTTGCTATTCATCTATTGTTATTAAAAGAATAACAATAAATTAGACGACTCCTCCATTCTTTCATTAGATAAGTTCTAATTCGTGTTTTTTGAGTGAAAAGAAATGTGTAGATGGAGATTTGAAGAATTCCAATAACGAGAGAATGAAAAATCAATGTTAAGACCTCTAGGAGAAAGAGAGACTGCAGCAATACGAACCGAAGAAAAAGTATGGTGGATGTGGCACTAGCAGAAGAAAGACGACTGTGGAGGCAATGATGAATGGAAATAGAAGAAGAAATGGCGTGGAGCATAAATGAAAGGGTTAGGATCTTACTTTCTACATTTTTGTTTTGATTTATCAAATGAAATCAGTTTTTTTTTATCTTAAAAAAAAAAAAGTGGATTGAGCTTTTAAAATCAAAACAAAAAAGTGGGCTTATTAAAATAATTAAGTTTAGATGAATTTTTTATTTTCGAAGAAAAGCCTTCGATTTTGTTTTAATTCATGATATTTTTTCTATTCAAATTCTAAATTTAATGAATTAATTTTTCTTTTTCTTTTTTTAAGAAAATTAATTTTATCTTTGACAATGAATCGTGAGTTTTTAAATGTATTTACTATTATTATTTTATGAAACCACACTATTCAAATTCCAATAGAATCTATGGAATGTATATATGGTGGTGATTATTTGTTGGTCCAAATTTCAAATCCAATTATTTGTTTTTCTTTAAAAAAAATTTATTTGTTTACACTACATTGATTCATATCCTTTTGTTTTCAATTATATGCATCAATTGAAACATATGGAATTGTTATCACTCTGAAAACCTTATTGACTTTTTTATTTTTTCATTCTAAGAAAATATTGAATATGAAACTTTTATAATAAAAAATGTATAATATTATATATGTTAATTCAAACTAATCGGTTTTATTTTATCAAATTAAATGTAAACACAATGTTATTAATTTTATTTTTATACTTAAAGTAAAATATAAACTTCCACGTGCATGGAGGAGCTCGAGCCTGAGACTAAAAAGAATTTAGAGGGGCTTTGACCATTAGGGCATGCCAAAACATTGGAAATAATTTTAGGGTAAAAAGTTGAAGAGATCGAGCCCATGCTACCTCCGCCACTGTATTCATGGTTTTGCTTTTAGATCCATCCCAAAAGGCTTCATATTAATAAAGATTTTTTTTTTTTTTTTTGAAAATGAAGATATTTGTCCTCTCTTTTATATATCTATGATCATTCATTTATCTAGCGGATGTGGGACTTTGGTCGCACTCCCAACAAATAATAATAATAATAATAAGGGAAAAATCATTTTTAACCCTAAACTCTGGGGTTGTATCAATTTTAACCCTAAACTTTCAATTTCATCAAATTGAACCCTAAACTTAGCAAGTTGTATCAATTTTAACCTTGAACTTTCAATTTCATCGAATTGAACCTCAAATTTATCAAATCGTATCGATTTTAACCCCAAACTTGCATAAGTTGTTACAATGTATACCTTTGGTTAACTTTCCGTTTGAACCACTGTATGTAATTGATTATTTCTTCTTTTTTTCTTAATTCACATTGCACCTGAATTGGTTTCTTAGAAATAAAATATTGAAGAAAATGTATTTTAGATGACTTTTTCTTGTTGTTGAGGACTCTGTGAGGTCTTTTTGTTGTTATTTAAGATTACGAAAGAAAATAAATTTGGGAGGTTTTTTATCTTAAAATATTCGCTAGTTTTTTCTTGTTGCTAAGAACTTCGTGGGATTTTTTTCCCTTATTTTAATGTTTTTTTTCTTTCTAATTAGAAGAAGGTACAAATCTAGAAAACTGAAATAAAAAAAAATTGAGCTTTTTATTTCTCATATTTGCTGGATTTTTCTTGTTGTCAATAACGCTCTATGATTTTTTTTATACTGATGAGAATAATAGTATGAGATATTTGATTTCTTAAAGAGATTTTCCAACAAATTTCTTACAAAAGACTAACTTACCTACAATGTGAATTTAAAAAAAAATGAAATTGTCAATTACATGTTTTAATAGCAATTCAAATGAAAAGTTGACGAAAGGTCTACATTGCAACATTTATGCAAGTTAGAGGTTCAAATTGATACAATTTGCTAAGTTTGAGGTTCAATTTGCTAAAATTGAAAGTTTATGGTTAAAATTGATACAACGTGTTCAGAGTCAAAATTGATTTTTTTTCCCTAATAATAATAATAATAATTTTAACTCATAAAAGTTTGTTGGTTTGCCTACCATAGCGAAGAACTGTATCTGATTTAAAATTCTCATCCATTCAGATAAAACAATAGATTTAAAATTCAAAATCTATTGTTTTTAATTTGTTGTTTAAAAAAAGGGCCGGTTGCAAGGATAGCAATATGGGACAAAATAATTGCAAATCTAGCAACCCACAAAAAAAATTGCAAAAATGGCAAAATCTAATAGTTTGTGTGTTGCATTTACTAAAATACCCCTCCATATTTTCTTTCACTGATAGAAAGTTTTTCTATCACTGATAGATTCTATCAGTGATAGAAATTTTCTTTCACTGATAGATTCTATCATATGATAGAAAATTTTTCTACTACTGATAGATTCTATCGGCGATAGATATTTTTCTATCACTTGTTCGGTGTTCTATCAGTGTTTGGTTGTTGTTATTTGGTTTTCTATCCGTGTTTGGTTTTTGCTTTTCAGTGTTTGATTTCTATAATCGTTCGTTTTTGCTTTATTTTTCAATGCTCGATTTCACCATGTATCACCATCGCTGATAGAAACAAAAGATCTTTTATCACTGATAGAAAAGTATCAGTGATAGAAAGATTTTCTATAACTCACGAAAAGTTTTTCTATCAGTCTCAGTGATAGAGATAGAAATTTTTTCTATCACTCATAGAAAAAAATTCTATAAGTGATAGAAGATTTCTATCACTGATAGGTTCTATCAGGGATTGAAAGATTTTCTATCAAGAGTTTTCTATCATTGATAGAATATCTTTCTATCACTGATAGAATAGTAAAAATTTCTATCAGTGATAGAAATCTTTTATCACTAATAGAAAGCTTTTCTATCAGCGATAGAAAGTTTTTCTATCACTTATAGATTATATCGGTGATAGAAAGATTTCTATCGAAAATAGAAAGATTTTTATGGGTGATCAGGGATTGAAAGATTTTTTATCAAAAGTTTTTCTATGATTTTCTATAAAAAGTTTTTTCTTATCATTGATAGAACCTATCAGTGATAGAAATCTTTTATCACTGATAGAAAAAGTTTATATTAGTGATAGAAATCTTCTATTCTATCAGTGATAGAAACTTTCTATCACTGATAGAAAATTTTTCTACCACTGATAGAATCTATCAGTCATAGAAATATTAGTGATAGAAACTTTCTATCGCCGATAGAAAATTTTTCTACCACTGATAGAATCTATCAGTGATAGAAATATCACTGATAGAAACTTGTGATAGAAACTTTCTATCATGACTTTATTCTATCAGTGATAGAAACTTTCTATCACTGATAGAAAATGTTTCTACCACTGATAGAATCTATCAGTAATAAAAAGACTTTCTATCAGTAAAAAAAAAAAAAATGACGAGAAAGAAGAAGATGGGCACACAGGGACAATTTAGGAATATAAAAAATTAATTCAAAAATTTTGCCATATTTGCAAATATTTTTTAAAATTGCTATATTTGTAATTATTTATCTTCATGTTGCCACCTATTACAATTATCCTTAAAAAAAACTAATTGTTATGATTTCTTTTTTCTACGGTAATCGATATTGTCAAAGTAATATTGAAATCAAAAAGTTATTGTCAAAGCAATTCTTTTATAAGCGTATAAGATTATATTACTAATAAAAAATAATTAACCTCACGTTGATAGTCTAGAAGTTCCATTCTAAAAGTCAACATGTGAATATCTTCGTGGTAATTGACCTATAGTCTTTTTTCTTGGAATAAGAGGTTCAAATTTGCATATTCCATATTGTTGTACTAAAAAAAATCCTTTTTAAAAAAATCTATTTGATGAAAATAAATAAAAGTTAATGTTGGCTAATTTTAGACTTGGTTGGGAGTTATTGTAGCTTCTAAAATAATTGCGGTTAACACTGTTGTTAAGAAAATCAATTGTTTGGTAAATTAATATTCTAAATTATTACCGCTTAACTATATTTTTTTTAATAAATAAATTTAATGTTGATATTTAATTTCAAAATTTTAAAAGATAATTTCAAAATTATTTTAAGATGATTATTTTTTTGAAACATGTGAGATAATTGTTTTAACTTTCATATGATTTAAAATATAATCTTATGTTTAACCTAGGATGTTTTTATATTAAATATTGGAAAAAATATTATTTCAATTTAAATAAAAATAAAAACAAATAATTTCAAATGAGTATAAAATAATAAAATAAAAACATGTTAAATTAAAAAAATGATTCACATAAATCAAGTCTACACAACAAATAAATAGTTAGTTACAGATTAGATTTGTAGGAAAACTAAACGGAAAAGATACGATTATTGGATTTTGCAAATTGTCGTGGTTGAAAGAGTACTTTTATAAAAAAAAAAAAAAAAAAAAATTAATTTATAATCTATTTTATCAAACGCTAAAAACAGTTAAGATTCTTTTTTAATCAATTCAACCGCCTTCAAAATCACCGTCAGATGCACCCTTAGTTACTGATTTTTTTTTTTTTTGAAATAAACCTTAGTTACTGAATTTATAATTTAACAAAACACTAATAATTTTTCATAGTTATAACATAAATATACCACGAAGGAAATGCATTACAAGAAAAGCCATGAAGTTTTATTTTCAATTTTTATAATTTAAAAATACTGAACTTTTTAAGAAAAAATCTATTTTAAAAAATGGATCTCATAGATGTGCCATTTTGTATTTTCTTTTTCCTAATAATTGAAATCGTTATTCATTTTAAAAGTAATTTGTCTTGTGAACATAGAAAAGGTTGTTTCATTAAGAATGATGATGAAGAAGAAGAAGAAGAAGAAAAAAAAAAAAAAAAAAAAAAAAAAAAAAAAAAAAAAAAAACTGAAGATGAAATTTGGGACATGGGTCATCTCAACTTAGTGTTGTTGGTGTTAGCAGAAAGACAAAGAGGACTATACTACCAATAAGGTAAGATGCAATTAAATTTAGACTCGTTTGGAATATCTTTTAGTTTAAGTGTTTTTTAAGAATGCGGGTTCTTTTAAACATTTTCTATAAAAATTGTTTAGAATTTAAATACTCATATGTTTAAGTACATTCACTCACAAGTGTTTTAATACACAAATTATTATATACTTAAAAACTCTTTTTTTTAAATTTGCTTTCAAGTATTTCAGTTAAAATAGTTTATTTCTCCATTTCATTTTTTTAATAAGTCATTTTTAGTAGTTGTCAAACACTAAGGGTCCGTTTGGTAACGTTCTCGTTTCTTGTTTTTTGTTTCTAATTTTATTAAGGAGTCTAAGCATTTAACAACTTTGTATGTTTATTGTTTCTCATTTTTTAGAAACACTCCCAAAATTTGTGTAGAACTTTTGGAAACAAACAAAACTAGTTTCTCCTTTTTTGTTCTTGTTTCCAATTTTTTCCAAACATAAATAAGAATATAGGTTTATTATTATTGAATGTATAGGTGTAAGAGTCATGAAATTCTATTTTTCTTTATTAAAAATGAAGAAACGGAAACAAGAAACGAGAACGTTGACAAACGGACCCTAATTTTTCTTTTTCAAAATTAAACACTTTAATATATTTTTTTAAAAAAATTAAACCATATGACTCAAAGCTTGTTTTAAAGGGTAATCCTACCTGCTAGAAAGGTTAAAATAATATACAAGAGAAAGCTCAAAAAAAAAAAAAATCTTTTTAACTAGAAAGCTCCATTTTTTTTTCTTTTTAACTAAGAAAGCTCGAGTTGCTAACAAGGGTTGACGGAAATGTTGAAGTCTCAATTTTATAGAAATATCGACAAAATTTCGATGTCGATGGATATTCCTGAAAAAAATATTTAAAATAAAAAATTTAAAAATTAACAAATAAATGTTTTACATTTTAAAAATAAGTTAAAATACTTATTATAAATATTATCTCCACATTCTTCACATTTTGTTATTATTTTGTTTATATTTAATCAATTTATTTACGATACAATGGAAAGGTCGATTCACCCCGCATGTTGATGTCAAAATTTAATACATGGGTTGCTAACAAATATTAGTCTATGTAAATGTCATTTTAGGCCAATAAGTGCTCCTATTTATGGGTGTGTATAAAGTACCACCAAGTAAACAATAATTATCAATGTGAAACGTAGGATCTTGTATTGACGCCTTTTTTTTTTACAACATGTAGGACTTGGGGATGAGCCTCTAACCTCATCGGTCAGGATACAAGTTTTATGCCAGTTGAGTCATGTCTTGTTGGTTGTATTAACGCTTTGATGTGACATATTTTTATTAGTACATTCATCCGTTTAAATGTTAGTCCCTAAACTTTCAAGTTTATTTATTTTGGTCCCTAAACTTTTAAAATGTCCAATTTAGTCTCTAATCTTTTAAGTTTGTTCTATTTTGGTCCCTAAACTTCTAGAATGTCTATTTTAATCCTCAAACTTTCAAACAATAACTATTTTGGTCCTCACTTTTATTTCAATTTTTACAAATTAAAGAAGTAGGTTTGGGGATGTGTATTGTTTTTTTTTAAAAAAATATATATGTATTAGCATATTAATATGAGCATGATTTCAAGCCAAATAAGTTAGAGATAAACTTGGGCAAAACACATTTAAGGTAAAAAAGTAATATGAACTGGTGTTTAAGTTTAGAGATTAAAATGAATATTTTTTAAAGTTCAATGACTAAAATAAAACAAATTTGAAAGCTAGGTGAAACTAAAATGTGATTTAAACCTCCATTTATATATCAAGCAATTTCGTGAATCTTCACGAAATTGCTTATATATAAATGGACCACCAAATTTCGTGAAGATTATTTTTTTTACACGTTTGCTTAATCTTCAGGCAAAACTAAAATGAGATTTAAACCTCCATTTATATATCAAGCAAACGTGTAAAAAAAATATGAGGAAAGAAGTACTATTCTTTCTCCAACGGTTCTCCAGTCACAATTCAAATTAGTTTTGATAATTTTCAACGAAAAAAATTAGTTTTACTTTTCAAAAAATATATATAGTTTTGATAAGAAAAAATCAAAATAGTTTTGAAAAAGGAATTTGAGAAGCCAAAATCAGTTTTGGCCGCTCATACCACAATACGTGGGACAAAGTGTGCAGTTTCAACCTTCCCGAGTCCAACCTTTCCACCACCAAAATCCTATATAACTATATTAAATCTTTCAGTTCTTTCTCGCTCTTGGAAAACACCCACTTCTCAATTCTTCTACAGATTTCTTGAGAAAGTTCCGAGTTGTGTTTATTGTTTTGTTTTTTTGTTTCTTTTTGGGTTTTTCATCTTCAAAATCCAACTTCCCAATTTTGAAACCATTTTGATTCGGAAATAATAGAGAGATGGAGAACGGTACCTTGACTGGCCTGTTGAAGAAGGCAGCTTCTGAATTTCCTCGCCGGTGGGCTCTCTCAGTCGCCGGAAAGTTCGACCTCACATACGAGCGGTTGCAGGAGCTCATCGAACACGCCGCCTCTCTCTTGGTGGATGCCGGTGTTAACGCCGGCGATGTAGTGGCGCTCACCTTCCCCAATACTGTTGAGGTTCGTTTCCGATGTACTCCAATTTCTCTGTTACTTTTTTTTGTTGATTCTCTGTTTCTCTGGCTCATACCCTGTTTGGTTGCTGAAAAAATTACTGGGAGAAGAAACAGTAGGAAAATTATTTTTCAAAAAGTGAACACCGTACGCGTCGATTAACCACTTGTCGCTTTTATTTTGTGATTTGATTCATGAGAAATCAGAATTGAAAGGGAGTGTGTGGGGATTTTATGATTCATTCACATGCTTCCGTGAGAAAATGATGGTTAGAACATTTTCGTGAGAAACAGGACCCCCCCCCCCCCCCCCCCAAAAAAAAAATGCGTACCGTACTAGTGTCGATAGAGCAATTTTAACGCCTTTCTTTGTGTTTTGATTCATGAGGAATCAAAATTTACGGGCAGTGAGGATACTCTCATTAATTCACCTGCTTCTGTGAGAAACTGATGATTTGTATTTCCGTTCAGTTTGTGATCATGTTTTTGGCCGTAATCCGATGCCGAGCCACCGCTGCACCATTGAATCCGGCTTACACGGCTGAAGAGTTCGAGTTTTACTTATCGGACTCGGAATCGAAGCTTCTCCTCACATCGAAAGAGGGAATTCCATCGGCACAAACCGCCGCATTGAAGCTCAATGTTCCTCAAGTAAAAGCGAACCTGTCGAGCGGCGATGCGTTTATCGATCTTTTTCCATCTGCAAACGAACCAAAGTCGAATGTTGTGGAGATCGTTAACGATGCGTCCGATGCCGCACTCTTCCTCCACACCTCCGGCACCACCAGCCGGCCGAAGGGCGTGCCACTGACTCAACAAAACCTCGCCGCCTCTGTTCAGAACATCAAATCGGTGTACAAGCTCTCGGAATCTGACTCAACCGTACTCGTCCTTCCGTTGTTCCATGTTCACGGATTAATGGCGGGATTGCTTTCATCTCTGATCGCCGGAGCCGCCGTGACTCTTCCAGCCGCCGGACGTTTCTCTGCTTCAACGTTTTGGTCCGATATGCTCGCGTACAACGCGACGTGGTACACGGCGGTCCCCACGATTCACCAAATCATACTCGACCGCCATTCCAGTAAGCCAGAGCCGTCGTATCCGAAGCTCCGGTTCATTCGAAGCTGCAGCGCGTCGCTTGCTCCTTCGATTTTGGAACGACTGGAAAAATCATTCGGAGCTCCGGTTCTCGAGTCTTACGCGATGACCGAAGCGTCGCATCTAATGGCGTCCAATCCGTTGCCAGAGGACGGCGTGCACAAAGCCGGATCGGTAGGGAAGCCTATCGGTCAAGAAATGGCGATTCTGGACGAGAACGGCTTGCTGCAATCGGAAGGTGTTAAAGGAGAAGTGTGTATTAGGGGACCAAATGTGACGAAGGGATACAAGAACAATCCCGACGCGAACAAGGCCGCCTTCTCGTTCGGATGGTTCCACACCGGCGATATCGGCTTCTTCGATACCGACGGATACTTGCATCTCGTCGGCCGGATCAAGGAGCTCATTAACCGTGGAGGTACATAACTCAACTCAGAAATCAGATTTGAACTCAAAAAATAAACAAATCGTCATTCGACAAATTCAAATTTAACACGAGATTTTCATCTAGGAAACTAATCTGATCTGATTTTCCTCGTCTTGTTTCAGGTGAGAAAATCTCTCCGATAGAAGTAGACGCCGTGCTTCTATCGCACGCCGACATTGCTCAGGCCGTCGCCTTCGGAGTTCCCGATGAGAAATACGGCGAAGAGGTAAGAAAAACGTACTGTTGATCCTTTCAATCAATCGATTCCAATCCATTCACCAGTGATTTCCATTCTAAATTCTAATCGATGTTTCGGCAGATCAATTGCGCGATAATTCCAAGGGAGGGAAGTTCGATCGACGAAGCGGAGGTGCTGCGATTCTGCAAGAAAAACCTTGCGTCCTTCAAGGTTCCGAAGAAGGTGTTCCTCACCGATTCTCTACCGAAAACTGCTACCGGAAAGATCCAACGCCGATTCGTGGCGGAGCATTTTCTTGCCGTTAAAGCTTGATCCGGTTGAATTCGATCTTTGCATTTCTCACGGATCGGAAAATAGTCTTTTGCCATTAATGGAAAGTTTGGCGAGGTTTGAATGTACGATCATCTGAAGAAGAGGACTGAGTCACGATGGTGACGTGTTCTCATTATTATGATTAAATTTTTTTGAAGGCGTGACGTGTTCTTATTATAGGAATTTGGAAATGGGAATAAATATAATGTAGTTCTTTATATAATATATATATATATGGTATATTTAAATTTGCAGGGAGATTCGAACCTCTAGCCTGCACATGTCTATTATCACTGTGTTAAGCTCAATTTGATGTCTATTATCACTGTGTTAAGCTCAATTTGACGTACTTCTTTATATTTAAAAGAAAATGAAAATGATTTGTGATAGGTATTCTAATTTTGTTGCTCGAATATATAAATAAATTTGTTTAAAGATATTCACATTTAAATTTTTTAGATAAGAATTTTTTTTATTAGAATACCTAGAAAAAGTTGATATTTGATGTTTGAGATCGAATCATTGACCTTTGAATCATAATTTGTGTCTTGTTTACTAAGTTATACTCGAATGGACTTAGAAATTTAAATATTAAGTAAAAAGATTGTGTCAGTACAAACACTCTTTTTTAAAGTAAAGAGATTGTGTCCATATGTATTTATTTAAATATTGATATATATTTTTTCAAAGCTTTAATATTTAAACTTGTTATTAGACAATCATTTAAAATTTTAAATTCAACAACATTCGGAGATGGGAGATGAATTCAAATAGATCTTTATACTTTTGAATTCATAAACTATGTTCAAGTTGACAACAGAAACAAGAAGAAACCAAAGTGAGCTTACCTCAGCGGTAATTTGACATGTATCCTCAACCATGAGGTCAGAGTTCAAAATCCTCTCTCCCCAAACAAAAAATAAAAAAATAAAAAACTTTTTTTTTTTAAAGATTAAGAAGAAACCAAATTTAGCACAATAAAATTTCAAGTCGATTATTACACACACATCTGTATCGTCATCAATATCTGTTGGATATTTTCAAGATATTTTGTTTAATTAATTTTTATTATTTGGCTTTATTTTTTTTTAGCTAGTCAATTCACTCCTCCTGTTAAATAGGGAGTGGAAATAGTTAGTGCTTAACTAACTTGACTAACAAGTCTCCCTATTATAAAGGGAAACTTGGAGAGTCATTACACAAAGGGGAATTCCATCTGTAGTTCATCCATGCTGTTACTTTTCTCTAAAACTAGCATTTAAGTGTTATTGATCTATTTTTATTTTGAGCATACAAGCAATTGGGGATTCGTAAGAGGACTTAGCTGCACACAAGTTCTCTTGAAGGATTGTTGTATCTTCGGAGTGGAGTGCCAGATAACTCAGTGCTAGTGGGGGCACATCTTCTCTATGGACAGCGTTTATTAACGTGCCTCAATCCAGATATTATAGCCTTCTCTCTTATCTTTTATTTTATTGGTGTTTAATTACTAATGTATTTATGTTGATTATTTCAGAAATTTCTATTCCCTAAACGATATTTCCAACAATCATAGAGAAGATGAGTATTGAAATTTCTGAAATTTTAGTATGATATAAATTATGTGCTTGTTTTTGTTGATACCCATTTGATGTGAATTAAAATGGAAAATTGTTAGAACCATTGTTTCAATGGAATTTTTCTTGGGGTCCAATGATTGATTTTGCTGGGTTTAAAGGAAAAAAAAAATCAGTTGGTTAAGATTTTTTGTTCTATTAATTGAACTGAGCAATTTTGGTTTCTGTGATGTTGAAAGAAGGGAAAAAAAAAACCAATTGTGGACGTATTACACTTGTCCAACTTATTCTGAGTTATAATTAGAAATCCTTTCACGGGGTATAATTTTCTTGATGATGGTCTAGCAGATGAAGCCGACCACCTGTCATGGAGCCCAACTTTGAAGTGCTGGAGATCAATACCTTTCACAATTTTGATCAGCGTGATTATATTCCTTCATGAGGTTTTGTTCTATGATCCATGTTGAATTGTTAGTGTCCAATTAGTTTTCATTTGCATTCGCCTTCAAAGGGTGTGGCAATGATGTTGAGTTTTGGAAGGAGAGTAAGTATGTATTCATGCTTATAGACTTGGTCTGATGAACAATTGTTTGTGATGTTTGGTATGGAGAATAGTTGTTTGTGGATAAATGCATTAATTGGAATATGTATGTGAATTTGGGTCTTGTTGGGGATGCTAGATAGCTGGGCTCATGCAATCTGTTTACAAATTGATTTTGTTGTCCACCTTGAGAGGAATTTAAATGACTCATGCTTTCTGTCAAATTTGATGGTGGTTGGAGGTTTCCTTGATTTCATCATCAATTTTCTCTTAATATATATACATATATATATGAATGATTGTTTATTGTGGATTATGTGTGGTATTCTAATAATTTTGTTGGCAGTTGTTGTGAAACTTGTCTTCAACCAGTTAAGTTATTTAAAATTCATTCAATTGAAGCTATAAATATAGCTTAAATTGTTAAGCTTTTTCGAATTGAATTTGTATGAATTTTATATGAGCCAAGTTTCTATATTCTAACGACGCACATAACAAAGAGCAAACATTTGAAATTTAATTGATGTTGATGCCATTGTTAGTGTGGAGGAGAAGCAATGTGTTGGATGGGTTTGTTGCTCTAGAGAAGGATTAAGCTAACAAACCACACCATCTCATTCTTTAACTTTATGCAAATAATTAATTGTCATGGCATGGAGGCTTTCACATGGTAAATTCACAATCTAGTGAGCATAGTTATTCACTAATTGGAATTTAAATATATTTGCATATACTATGTTTACTCAATTATATTGGTGGAATTCACATGGTATGTGATTAATTATTTTATATGAACTTGTGGCCTTGTAATGTATTATTAACAGATATTCTAAATTTTTGTTAGGCCAATATATTATCTCCACAAATGCAAGCTAAGTTGTTGAACACTTCTTTAATTTTGAATGTGTTTTTAGATAGGTTTAGCTTCCTATATTTCGAGAGTTAAGATTTTTGTATGATTTGTGAGAATCTAGCGATACGTTGAATTGTATGATATACTGTGGTTCAAGATTTTCTTGATTTGATTCAAATTGGAGATTTGATTTCCCTTTTAATATATTGTTGACGTTGTGGGATATATGGTTGTATGGTGACATAATATTAGCATTGAGATTTGTTAATATATGTATATATATATATCATTAATGTGTTGCTTCAATTTGAATTTGTTAAAATCTTTTAGTTGTATAGATATTTTCTATCTTCCTCAATCTAGAAGATATGATATCTTATTGAATCTCTAAGATCAAATGTATATGAATATTGTGCTTATTATTATTACATAGGAATTATGTTTAATTTTTAAGTCGGGATGATTTAGCAATTTTATTTATTGCTATATTTAAGCATGATATCCAACACATATTTAACATGTGTATATATTTGTTCTTTCATGGAACAAGTGGAAGATTAAGTAAGAATTATTTTGCAAATCTCAAGTTGCGGGTATAGTCTTCAATTAAGCAAGCTTAATTATCATGTTACCATGTATGGAAATAATGTTCCTTTGAAATATTATTGATATTATTGTTAACAAATCTTATGTGACATTTTTAATAATTTTGGAGATGTCGTTTGTTGAAATACTGATAAAGTTTAAAGTTGCTTAAAGTTGTTTAGTTATGCAGCTTGAACTTGTGAAGCTGATGAAGGTTGAGGTAGTGAGGTAATTTTATTGACAATTTAAGTGTATGACCTTAGATCTCAAATTGCAATGTTTAAGAGAAGGATTTCACTTCTATTAATTTTCATGAAATTGAAAATTAAAACTGTTGCTATTAATTGAATTTGAGTTATAATATTCTTTGCTTATTACTTGTTGGAAGCATAAGAATGTGTAAGATCTCAATCATATGTGGAGCTTATAGAAATTGTTAGTAGTTTAAAGATCTTGCCAATATGTGAGAGCATGTTGCAAAAGGAAAAGGTATTGTTAGATCTTGTTGATCTTGATGGCTAATTATGTGTGTATATTTTCATTTGATTGAAAATATGTTCATAATAGAACATTTTATGGAGCATGTCTATGATCTTAAAAATGAAAATGAATTTGGACATTTAATAGTCGATAATTGTTCTTTTTAATAATATTCATAGACATGAGCTTTAATTGGTTAAATTGTGAATACATGTTATTGAGATGTTTCATGTATTGTGGTATATATATAAACATCCATCTATGTTGATTGATCATTTATGGTGTTATATGATTTTGCTATGTAAATAGCAAATTTAGAAGATATATTATGGACAATATTGATGGAGTGTATTGATATCTATGTGAAATTTAATTAATTATTATAGAGTAATTAATTTGAGATGCACTTATTATGTCCATTTATATGATAGTATATATCAATTTTATTGTTGTGTTCATAATTATGCATGTGTGCATAAATTATATGTTGGAGAGATTAAAGCATATATGCAATATATCTACAAATGTGGGGGCTAAAATAGTTTAGATCCAACAATCAACATAAAAGGAAAAAATCATTTGATTTTGCTGATGAATGTTGATTGAGTTGTGCAGGTGTATATGCAAAGATATCTTGATTGGACCAATCAAATAAATTGTTGAAAACATCGAGGGGAATGGGACTAAAGTCCATAAGATAGTCACCACAATGGACACCCAACCTCAAAGATTGGAGATCCCATGAAAGAGGTTCAATGGGTAAAAACGAAGTTGAGTGTGACTAGGGAGAGCACTGATTAATTAAAAATATCTCTTATCCCATTCCTAAGGTGGTAGTGCTCTCGTAATGTGATGATCAGGAAGAGTTTAAACTCTGAATGAAAACCAAGGCATGATTTATGCAGGGTGTTGGTCACAAACAACCCTTGGGAGGTTTTCACCTATGTGGGTGTTGTAGTGAGGTCGCTACAATAGGGGTTTGGACTACTCCCTTAAAACACTCATGAATAAGATACGTGCGCATGACCGTCTAACGCGCAACCCAGATGAAAGAATACCCTACATATTGCTTGTACTATGTGTGTGGTAAGTGGAAATTTGGCTCAAAAGACCTAGTTCAAGACTTAGTTCACTATGGTTCTTTCAAATGTACACTTGCTAACACTAAGTGGAGGTTCAAACCCGGAAGGTACCTACACCCATTGCATAGTAAAAATGCTTGTCTTTAAATATATATTTTTTGTTTTCAAAATCTTAAAAATAGTGGGAGATTGTTGGATACTTTCAAGATATTTTGTTTAATTAGTTTTTATTATTTGGC
Source organism: Luffa acutangula (assembly GCA_036850905.1). NCBI lineage: Eukaryota > Viridiplantae > Streptophyta > Magnoliopsida > Cucurbitales > Cucurbitaceae > Luffa > Luffa acutangula. Next base: position 46,511,436 of record CM072097.1, read on the forward strand.
TTTATTTTTTTTTAGCTAGTCAATTCACTCCTCCTGTTAAATAGGGAGTGGAAATAGTTAGTGCTTAACTAACTTGACTAACAAGTCTCCCTATTATAAAGGGAAACTTGGAGAGTCATTACACAGAGGGGAATTCCATCTGTAGTTCATCCATGCTGTTACTTTTCTCTAAAACTAGCATTCAAGTTTTATTGATCTATTTTATTCAAGTGTTATTGATCTATTTTTATTTTGAGCATACAAGCAATTGGGGATTCGTAAGAGGACTTAGTTGCACACAAGTTCTCTTGAAGGATTGTTGTATCTTCGGAGTGGAGTGCCAGATAACTCAGTGCTAGTGGGGGCACATCTTCTCTATGGACAGCGTTTATTAACGTGCCTCAATCCAGATATTATAGCCTTCTCTCTTATCTCTTATTTTATTGGTGTTTAATTACTAATGTATTTATGTTGATTATTTCAGAAATTTCTATTCCCTAAACGATATTTCCAACAATATCTTGACATTTAATTCTTTACATAAAATGCATATTATTGTTTGATATAATAATTATGTTGATTTTTAATTGAAGCCTTTAAATTTGTAGAGATTGCAAATTTGGATAGTTTCACTTACGCTCCTGAATTTTTTATTTTCATTTTCAAAATTGTGTTAAAAAAAATATCAACTACTAAATAAATTGTATGGCAATCAAAGACATAAATTTGTATTTTAACTTCTGACGATGAATATTATATTAGACTCATTAATAGATTAAGAACAAGGGTTAAAATATTGATATTGACGGAAATGTCGATGCCTCAATTTTATGAAAATGTTGATGGAAATATCGACAAAATGAAGAGTCAATGGGTATTTCTGAAAAATTATTTTAAACAAAAAAATTAAAAATTATTTACAGTAATAAATAAATGTTTTACATTTTTTAAATAAGTTAAATACTTATTGTAACTATTATCTTCATACTAGTTACATTTTGTTGTTATTTTTATCAATTTTTCTACGGTCATAATCGAAATGTTGATTCACCCTATCGATGTCAAACCCATAGAAAAAATGTCGATGAAAATTTAATACATGAAAGCTGGTCTCCTTAAAAAACCACTCATTTATTGGAGAAAAACAGGGTGTATTATCAACTTGGAATTGGGCAAAACAAAAGAATGAATTATATTTCAACAAAAAAAAAAAACAAAAAACAAAACAAAACAAAAGAATGAATTGTTTTTTTATGGTTATATCATAAAGACGTCACACAAAAATATTACCTAAATAAATGGGGTGTCGTGGCATCATATTCTAGTTTGGGATTTGTCTCAAATAAATATATAAATAAATAAATATAAATAAAATAAAATATTGTTTGGATTTGTATTCTTAAATTTTTGTATATTTCTTGGTTGGCCATTCGCAACTCCTACTAGAGTCGGATTTGGCACGCTTGGATTGTTGAGGATAGAAAAGATTAGTGGAGACCTCACAATATATAAGTTACAAGGGTCACTCACTAATTGGTTTTGAGATGGAAGCCCATATAATCTAATATGGTATCAGAGTCCATTAAACCCAAACAGGTATTCGGTCCAATAAAAAAATTCTTATTAACTCGTTAGGAACGGAGACAGAGAGTGTATTTCCCATCTCGTTATCCCTTTCTAACTCTGTTTACTTTATTATTATTGTTTTTCTCCATATATATAAATTAAAGTTTTTTTAAAAAATATATATATATATAAATTAAAGTTTTATTGTTAATGATTTAAAATTTTTGATATATTTTAACTATGTTTAAAACATTTGAATTGTACATATAAATAATTTAATATGAAATATTATTATTATTATTTTTTCTAATGGGCGATTTAAGATTTTTTTTTTTCTTTAAAAAGAAATTAAACTTAACCATCTAATTGAAAATTAATGAATATTTCTCATAAAAAAAAAACTAACGATTTGAAAATTTATCAAAAGAATTATTTGATTCAATGAAGATTAAAACAAAAAAGAAAAAAACTAAATGAGGAATAATTATCCATACAGAACTCGATCCTCATAAACTCCCGAGAGAATCCCTGTCCCATTTTTCACGAAAGTTAAGAGGAAATTTCGTGGAAATGAGAATTGAAATAGACAGTTACCCCACCCCGTGGACATCCCTACTACTTAGAGTATTTTGACCCTGTTCATAGTACTGAATTTAATGGTTGTTGTTGGGATTGGTCGTGTGTCCTATACATACACATCTCGATTCTATCTGTCTTATGTGGCAAATGTTTGGACCCTCTTTATTTCGTTGAGGTTTCTTTTTTCTTTTAATATTATTTTAATATTTTATTTTTAAAATTTGTTCCGGTAAACTATATGTAATTAATATATAATAAAAATAGTTTAAATTATCAAAATATCACATAATGGAAGGAACGGTCAACCGTCTAGTTGAGATATTAACATTATGGTCAAATAGGGGTCGTTTGGCCCAAGGGTTTGGAATGGATTGACATGTATTGGAAATGGATGCCCATGTTTGTTTGGCCTGGAATGTTGTGGCTTTGGAATGAAATGATGGACATGTGATTTCGACCCATTCTCACATTTTGGTGGGTTTCACTATTTCTCTCCCCATTTTTCTTCCTAATTTTGATGGGACTCGTCATTTCTTTTTCTATTTTAACCACATTTTGGTGGGTCCCACTATTTCTCTCTCTATTTTTCTTCATAATTTTGATGGGACCCACCATTTCTTTTTCTATTTTTCTTATAATTTTGGTGGGTCCCACTATTTCTCTCCCCAACCCAAATCCAATGCACCAAACACAGGCACGAGAATCATGATTCCAGCAAAATATTCCCATTGGCATCAAATTTCATTCCAAACTCATTCAATTCCGGCGCACCAAACGATCTTATAGTGTTTTCTGATTTTAACTTTATTCTAAAAAGAAAGCTTGGAACCAAAATTATATAAAAAAATATTTTTTTTTCTTTCTTTTCTTGTCCAACTTAATTCTCTAAAAGAAATAAAACTTATGGATATGAAAATTTTAGACAGAATTTTTTCGAGAGATAAATTTGCAGAGAAATAAATTTTAAAGAAAAAAAAAATTAAGAGAGAGACCGTGGCTTTTTTTTTTTTTTTTTTTAGTACAACCGTGGCTCTCTGATTTTCTCTCTTTATTCTTTTTTCTATTTTCTCAAACATTTATCTCATAGTTCATCTCTAAAAAAATGTATGGCATCTACACACTTTAAATTTCGTGCTTTCTTTTTTTTTTTTTCTTTCTTTTAACAAATGATCTTATCTCTCCAATTTTTTATTTAAAAAAAAAAATACTTCTGACATGTTTTAACTTTTTTTATTTAAAAAAAAAAACAAAAACAAAAATTAGTTTTTAAAGTTTCGTTGGATAACTATTTGGTTTTTGGTTTTTTTTTTCGAAAATTAAGTTTATAAACATTACATTCACTTATAAGTTTCCTTGTTTTGTTAGGAAACAATTACGTGGAAGACCCATTTTGAGAGGCCAAAATGAAAAATGTCCTACCATTTCAGAATATGGATATTTGCTTACGTCATCATCCTAGCAAAATTATCCTTTTACTCTCTATATGAAAACCTGCTTTAACATTTAAGAGCGAGAGTGAGATTTAAGAGCTAGATTGGAGAGGGAGGAACAGATTGGAGAGAGAAATGAGAGAGAGAGTAAGAGGTTGGAGGGAGAAATTGGAGAGAGAGAGCGAGAAACGAGAGTGAGAGTGAGAGAGAGCAGCTAGAGTGGGATTGAAGCAAGATTGAAAAGGTGTGGGGCATTTATCATTTCCGCCCAACGGCGGAGGTACCATGGGTCCAGGGGGGCTTGAGCCCCCCTCAACTTATTTCGATATTATATTGATATTATAAATCGAAATAATTTAATGTGTTTTGGAGTGGCCTTAGTGGCATAAGCCCCTCCTGAATTCACTCCACATCTGTGTTCAAGCCCCAGCGGGTTCATTAAACTCTTTTTTCGTTTTTTTTTCTTCTTTTTCGTTTTACATTTTTTCTTTCCGTTTCTTTTTTCTTTTTTTTTCCTCTTGTTTTTGTTTTTTCTTTTTCGATTTATTTATTTTTTCCGTTTCTTTTTTCTTCTTTTTGTTTTTACCTTTTCTTTTTCGTTTTTTGTCCTCATCTTTTTTCGTTTTCTTTTTTTCCTTTCTGGTTATTCTTTGTTTTTTTTCATAGATTTAAAATAGATTAAATTTAAATTTAATATATGTATTTATGAATATAAAATAATAACAAACATATGCATTATAGTTCTTTTTTCAATTTTATTTTTCTTTTTGAGTGAAATAAATATGGAACAATAAAATTATTTTTAAATTTTAGTAATAGGCTTTTGAATTTTTAAAAAATGTGCAATTGGCCTTTAAACTTTCCATTCTATATCTAGTAGATTTCAAAGTTTTCAATTTAATGTCTAATAAATCTGTGACCAAATAAACAATTTGTTTTTTTTAGTTCAAAGTTCTATTAGATAAAAAATACAAAATTCAGAAACCTATTAGATAGAAAACTGAAGGTTCAGAGACTTAGTAAAAACTTTTTGAGGTTAGTGATTTATTGAGCATAATCTTGAGTACTTAATGACTAAATTTATATTTAACAAATTTAATATCAAAATGTACGAATTGATAACATATATCAATATGTTCAAAATATCATTTTGGTTATTGTACTTTAGATTTTGTTTCATTTTTAGTCATACGTTAAAATGTCCAATTTTAGTCCAAGTACTTTCAATAAATTTCAAAATTGGTCTCTATGGTAAGTTTATTGTTATTTTTTCTAAAACAATTGGTCTCTATTAGTATTTTTTCTAGAAATTTTAGAAATATGTTCACATCGGGTCTCTTATTGTATGAAAATTACTATTAAACAAATTTTGATAAAATTAACTTGAACTTACGATAGAGACCAATTTTAAGCATAGACTAAAATTATTTCTATATAGCCCCCCTCACATAAAGTTTTGGATCTGCCATTGTTTCCGCCTATTTTAGATGGTCATCCGTACAAAAATCCATTTTGTTATCTACTTTTTATGAATGTTTTTAAAAATGAAGTCAAGTTTTGAAAACTAAAAAAAGTAACAGTAAAGACTTTCCGTTGAAATACTACTTGTTAATTAGCCATGCTCAGTTCAGCCACTAGGATCTTGTTAATCTTTATGCTTTTTTGGAATAAAAATTTCTAATTTTTTTTTTATCATTTTACCTTAATTAATAATTTTGTGGGATTTTTTTTGTTAAATCATTTTACCATGGTTGGATAAACACTTATTAGTTATTGCCTACCTTTGAAATTTTAATCTTCATCTCCACTTTTGTCCAACTAAAAAAAAAGTCAATATTATTAATGAGTAACATTAACTTTGATGAATTAACTTATACTAATAACTCTTTTATACATCTCTCCACTAGGTTATTCACAAAGGTGATGAATATATATATATATATATATATATATATATTCTTTTTTTTTATTATTATTATTAACATCAACTTTTCATTTAAATGAATACTATGTAATAATGGTAATAGAAATTATCAATAAAAGCATAAATCAACTGACATAGATCATGTGTCCTCGATCAAGAGGTTTGATATTCGAATTTTCCCTCCCAGATATTGTTTAACTAAAAAGTTATAATGATAATAGAATCTATTTACAAACATCGATAACTATTGGTAAGATTTGACATAGATATAAGCTTGATAGGAAAAATAAAAATTAAGATATATAAACTAAATTTTAATTTTTAATAAATAAATGGACAAAATCAATTCAAGCAATACATTATGAGAAATGAAAAGGTTTGCTTTAACCCAATTAACAATATCTAAGTGAATTTCTGGAAAAAAACAAAAATCTAAGTGAACATTCCCTAAAAAGAAAAAAAAATCAAGTGAACTATTAAAATGAGATGAAAAGCAATTTGGTCCTAGGTTCAAATCTCCACTTTGATTGGGGGATAGTTAATACTTTGCTCCCTTTGTTTATCTTCCTTCTCATGAGTGATTTGGGGTTAAAAGTATTGCTTGCAGGGTGTTCAGTTTAAGCCACCCATGGAACCATCTCGAGTTGCGTGTCCGTGCAGAAAATGAAAAGAAAAGAAAGAAAAAGAAAAGAAAAAAAAAAAGAAAATGAAAAAGAAAGAAAAGAAAAGATTAGAAAAAGAAAAGGAAAAGAATTGATGAGGAAACTCCTTATTCAGGCATCTAGGTTTGAGAAAGCAACTTAATTTGATTTCTTTTAGTCTTTCAAGTGAGGCCTTAGTTCCAGTGTAGGGGAAGATGGATGGAGGGTTCGTATAGATCTTCCCCAGACTAGTAGGGGCTGCTTTAGGAGAGGTTTATCTCACACACGCGAGAACTCTCTTTGAAAGTATTGTTTGTCCCAATTTTTGTTAGCATTTTTTGCTTCTCGTAGGCAAAAGGCTTAGCATATATATCGCAGGATTTACCATGATTAGTTCCAACTTTCGAATCTTATCCATCCATATCATTTAGTTTGGGCTTCTGTTGAGGGCATATGGTTGTAGGTTGAGGGTATTTCGAAAGTGCTATTCTGTTTGTGTTTCCCTCCTAAGTTGCTTACCGTTGGTGAATACTATGTGCTACTGTCTTAGCTCTGCTGGATATAATGTTGCAGGTCTATACTATGAGTTCAAGATTGACTCCGAGGTGAAAGAGTGATAATTCGGAGCAAAACCAGTGGCTAGCTCGGAGTAATTTGATTGAGGCATTAAAGGCTAGTTGTTTTTCAGATGAAATCTTTGGGTTGTCTGCTTAGTTTTGGACCACTTATTTTCTTGGTTGGGTTATGTCTATTCGATTTGTATATAAAGAATGCGTTTATAAAAATAAAAAAAAAATAAAAAAAATCTCCACTTTCATTTTTCTTTTTTTGTATTGAAAAAATAATAATAAGAAAAAAGAAAATAAAAACATGAATATGTATCCTAAAAAAGGGATATTTAATGTGAATTAACTATTATAATAATAATATATATTTTTTTTGACAACGTAGTCTCTTAGCCAAATACGAACTTTTATGTCAATCGAGTCATGTTTTTGTTGGCATAAGTCATGTATTAATTGATATTAAAAAAAAGTCATGTATTAATTGATAAATAACCAAAACTAATATAAATAATTTTTTATATCATATTATTAAATATAATACTGAAAACATTAATAACTTTGGTTAGCAAAAATAGATTTTTTTTTTTTTTTTTTTGAAACAAGCAAAAATAGATTTAATCAATTAAAAGTATTGATATTAAATAATTTGTTATACGATAAAATTAAACTATATGTTGATTGGTAGTTCAGATTAATTAATAGAAATAGAGATGTCCACAAGGAGGGGCAGGGATGAGGATATCCTCGTCTCCCAATTCAATTCTCATCCACGCGAAATTCTCCATTCAATTTTACAAGAAATAGAGGGTGATTCTCCGTGGAAAATTATTCTCCATTTAGTTTTCTTCTTTTTTTTTCATCTTCATTAAATCAAATCATTATTTTGATAAAAATTAAAATAATTAATTTTTCATGGAAAATATTCATTAATTTTGAATTAGATAGTTAATTATTCACATGAAATATTCATTTAAATAGTTGGTTTCTTTAAAAAAAAATCTTAAATCTCCTTTTAGAAACAAAATAGTATTTCATATCTAATTATGTATACATATAATTCAAATGTTTAAACAATATAATTCAAATCTATTCAATTTTCTAAATCATTAACAATAAAACTTTAAATTTATATATATAGAAAAAGTGGGCGAGAAATGGAGAACGAAAATGGAGAATATATTTTTCGTTCCATTCGTCGAAATATTTTTTTTCTCCACTCCCTCCTCTAAACGGAGATTCCCCACGCCCATTAGAGGTGGGTCCTCACGTAACCCCACCCTCGTGGGGCCCTATCCTTAATAAGAAACCATTTCCTTTTGGGATAAGTACACAAATAGCCCAAATTGGACCCCCTATTTTCAAATTTGTCCAACTACACTATTTTTTTCAAGAATAGACTTTGGGCCTCCATTTTTTACATGAAAGTCATGGTCATTTTACCATAGAGTCCTTTGCTTCATCTCTCCTCAATAATGGCTAAATATTTTCTCTCTTCCATCATTAATGGTCATTTCCTATCTCTCACATCATTAATAGTCATTTTCTCTCTCTCCCATCATTAATAGTCAAACATTTCTCTCCCATCAATAATGACGGAATATTTTCTCTCTCTCCATCAATATTTTCCTTTTTTCGTTTTTGGGAAATTGGGTAAACCTTTTTTCCCTAATTTTTTATCCCGTTTTGCATCCATTATTTTTCTTTTTTTTAGGGAAATTGTATAATCTTTGTTTCCAGAAATATATGTCTTAGTGTTCTGTATGCATAATATATTCCGGTGTATATGAGTTATATATGGTAGGTTATGGCTAGAGTAAAAAAATTCCAAACATTTGATATCTGATAAATACCTGATTATATATTGTATGGTGATATATATATATATGATTGCTGAGATTATTTCTATGAATATATGTCTTAGGGTTCTGTATGCATATTATATCCTGGTGTATATGAACTATATATATTAGGTTATGACTAGAGTAAAAAAAATTGCAAACATTTGATATCTGATAAATACGAATGTACTGATTATATATTGTATGTTAATATATATATATATATATATATATATATATATATATATATATATGATTGTTGAGATTGTTTCTATGAATATATGCCTTAGTGTTCTGTATGCATATTATATCTCGGTGTATATGAATTATATATATTAGGTTATCACTAGAGTAAAAAAAATTGCAAACATTTGATATCTGATAAATACGGATGTATAGTTTGATTATACTAGTTATATATTGTATGTTGATATATATATATATATATATATGATTGCTGAGATTGTTTCCATGACTATATGCCTTAGTGGTCTGTATGCATATTATATCCCGGCGTATATGAATTATATATATTAGGTTATTATACTGGTTATATATTGTATGTTGATATATATGTATATGATTGCTGAGATTGTTTTCATGAATATATGTTCTGTATGCATATTATATACCGGTGTATATGAATTATATATATTAGGTTATGACTAGATTAAAAAAAATGACAAACATTTGGCTGGAATCCCAAAAGATTGAAAAAAGGATTCAACATTTGCTTTTAAAAAAGTATCTAAGAATATTTAAAGAAGATTGAGTAATCCCAAAAGATTGAAAAAGTGTTTCATGTAACTAACTTACATTTGCAGTATCTTCCTCACAAAACAATAATGAAATTTAGTACAAACAATACCCTGAAAGAAGCAAAGTAAGGTTTAATTGTTCATCTCAAATTTCCAAACATACCAACCATATTCCACCACTCATGGATAATCGAATACGAAAACAAGATTCATAACACCCCAATTGCTAAATCGTAAAAAAAAATAAACCCAAAAAGAGCATCCAAACAGAACCAGAAAAGCTACACGCAACAAAAGGGAGTAAAATTGAATCATTCCTCTGTTGCAGTTCAACAAGAACATAAGAACCTAACAAAAAAAAAAAAAAAACTCATTCTCACAGTCAATGGAAGAAGTATCAAGAACCCATCAATGGCGTCATCAAATGATGGTTTTGGCCTTCCCCTTCGGCAGCCATCCGGCCTGCCTTCTAAGCCTCGTCCGACGACTCGCCGACGAGGCTCCAGCTGTGAAATTCTCCTTCTTCAACACGCCGGCTTCCAATGCTGCCATCTTCAAGGACAGCCAACGAAATCACAACGTTTTCCTGACCCATTTGCTACTTCTGCTGGGGGAGGGATGGTCAAATTTTTGGGAAGAAGGGGAGGAAGGAGAATAGATAGATTTAGGGTTAAGGGAATGCAAAACGGCAAATAAAAGGCAAATAAAATACTACACGATATTCAAAACAACGAAAAAAGGAAAACTAAAACGAATTTAATAAAAATGCCATAAATACCTCAAAATCATACAAAATTTGGTGGGATATTATTGAATGATGAGAGATAGTGTTAACTTAATGAGGAGAGATAAAGAAGAAAAGGGTAAATTTGTCACAAAAAGAAGGGAAAATCTAAATCAGAAAAATTTATGTAACTTGGACATTTATGAAAAATGGGTTTTAAAGAGGGTCATCTGGCAAAATTTCTGTTTCCTTTTAGTACATAAGAAACCAAATATTATTATTATTATTTTTTGCATAAAAATCGTATTTATTATTTGACTTAGACTTAAACCTTTTTTTTTAACAATTAGGTTAGATTGTAAATTTTCTACCTAAATTTTCGTAGCAGTTGTCTAAAGTCTTAATTTTTTTTTTTTTTTGAAACACTAAAGTCTTTAAATTTGAAAAAGATTACATCTCTAATATAATAAAGGTATAGAGGCGAGTAGGAAAATTTGGCTAAAAATATCTTTCGTCCACATGTCAAATCAAATTATTTATCAACATGAACTTAGCTCAATTGATATAAAGTTAACCAAGAGACTTGTATTACGAGTCTCTCTCCTCTCCACATGTTGTTAAAAAAATAAATTAAAAAAAAAGGTCAAATTTTTTACTCGTCCACTCTTATTTTCCAAAATCAAATTTCTTGGAAAGAAATTTAATGGAGTAATTTGTACAAAGTCTAAAATGGTGTATTTTCTCCACCCATCTAGAGTGAGTACCTACGTGGGAGCTATTATCAAGCATTTATTCTTCAAACTTAATGCATATTTAAGTGGGCTTGGCTTAAAATATATATTTACACGAGGTTTGTGGTTCAAATCCCTCATCTCACATATTGTCAAAAAAAAATTTCACTCTAAACTTTTTATTTTATCAAATTACACCTCGAACCAATGAGTCTCACAATTTTAACCTTTTAATAAATTCTTGCTAAAAGATATTTTTATAAAAATGTTTTCTCTTATGCCTCCAATGAATTTATAAACCATGTATACAATGTGAAATTGATATAATTTTAAAGAAAAACGAGGTTAGTGCTAGATTTTTTTTTTTTTGTTGGTTGAATTTATGAATTTTGACAAAGTTATTCAAAGGTTAAATTGTGAATTATTTAAAAAAAATGGTTAACTTGTGAATTGGTTATAAAGTTATATTTGTACAAAACTTTAGTTTATTGACATTAATGATTTAGGAATATTTTTGCACAATTTTTTTTTTGTTAAAACCAATGGACGAATTAGTGAGGATGAAATGAAGGGTTAAAGTTGCAACACTTACCTAAGTCTGTAGTGCAATTTGATAGAAAATGTATGCTTAAGATCTAAATGGATACGCCAAAGCGAACATAGTTCAATGGTAAGTGACATGTACTCTCGACAAAAATGTTAGAGGTTTGAATTTCCCACTCCAAAATGTAAAAAAATCTAGGTTAAAAATCACTTTTGGTCCATAAACTTTCATGAAAGTAACAATTTGGTCTCTGAACTTTGATTTGTTACGATTTAGTCTCTGTACTTTTAATTTTGCAACAATTTAGTCCCTGAACTTTGATTTGTTACGATTTAGTCCCTGTACTTTTAATTTTGCAACAATTTAGTCCCTAAACTTTAATAAGAAACAATTTAGTCACCATACTTTCAAATTTGTAACAATTTAGTCCATAAACTTTAACAAGTAACAATTTAGTCCCCATACTTTCAAATTTGTAACAATTTTGTCCCTATACTTTCAAATTTGTAACAATTTAATCCTTGTTGCAAAAAAACATCAAAATTAAATGTCGATTTTTACTATTTAATGATTAAACTTTATAGCTTATTAACATATTGGGTCCCAAATTAGTTTATTGATCTATCTTGGTAAAAAAATTCATTAAATCTTTACATTAATTTTTCACGTAGGGACCAAATCGTTACAAATTTGAAAAGTACATGGACTAAATTGTTACTCATTAAAGTTCATGGACTAAATTGTTACAAAATTGAAAGTACATGGACTAAATTGTTACAAAATTGAAAGTATAGGGACTAAATCGTTACAAATCAAAATTCAATGACTAAAATGTTACTTTCATGAAAGTTTGAGGACTAAAAGTGATTTTTAACCAAAAATCTAAATGGATACAATAAATTAATTTTTTTTCTTAAAATAAAAATGCCATCACTTTCATAACGGCATCGTTTAAGTGGGACTTAGCTCGAAGAGGGAAGCGCCAGCCGGAACGGAGAAAGCGAGAAAAGGCAACCACATTTTCAATTTCAACGTTGCAAGAAAAAGAACACACAATTCTTTGTCAGTGCACAAAATATAGTAAGTTCGTCGAACTTCTCTGGATATATGTTCTTAATTTTATGTTCTAATTACTGAATTTTGAAGTAAACAGAGTGCCTGGTAATTTCGTATGAGCTTCTTTTCCAGATTGAACTGATGTTTACTTTAGGAGAAATGGAATCCAAATCTTATTCTTGGATATTAAAGTTTCAATAGATGGTTTGGCTTCTTAATTTTGGTGGGGTTAGTGGGAATAACTCAGTAGGGATTATTTGGTTCAGGATTGCAATAAGCTGCCCTATTCACCATTTGAGTTTTGGTTTTTGGTTTTTGAAAATTAAACCCAACACAACTTCCACCTATGAGTTTTTTGTTTTGTTATTTACTTTTTACGATTGTTTTCAAAACCCAAGTCAAGTCCTGTTTGATAACCATTTGGTTTTTTTATTTTTGAAAATTAAGCTTATACACACCTATTCCTACCTATGAGTTTCTTTTAGTATCTACCTTCTTCCTTGTTTTAAAAAACCAAGTCAAATTTTGAAAACCAAAAAAAGTAGTTTCCAAAAACTTGTTTTTGTTTTTGAAATTTGGCAAGGAATTCAAATGGTTCCTTAACAAAGATGAAAACCATTGTAGGGAATTTGAGAGAAAACAAACATAATTTTCAAAAACCAAAAACCAAATGATTATCAAACGGGACCTTAAAAACTTGTTTTTGTTTTTGAAGTTTGGTTGAGAATTCAAATGTTTTCTTGAGAAAGATAAAAACTGTGGTAAAGAAATTGTCAAGAAACAACACAATTTTCAAAAGCAAAAAACTAGAAACAAAATGGTTATAAAATGGAGCCTTTAGTTTTGTTTAGCTGTGTGATGGAACAGTGTTGATTAATGACTTATGGTAACTTGAGTTTGTGTAAACTCTTGTTTGTTTTATAAATTTGTAATTCATAGAAGTAAATATTCAGTTTCAGACATATAGCGTCAGAGTTCAGATAGATAGTCTAGCTTCATGTAGCTTGTGGAACTAACAAACCTATATTTGGAATAAGTAAATCCCATGTACTAAATGAAACTGACTTTAAAACTCTTTGAGTATAGACTATACTATACAAATCTAATCTATGAGCCAAATGGTCCCTAGAGTTTTCATTTAGCATGTAAAAACTAAAGCTTTAGGCAACTCAACTGGTCCTTGGAAAATGCATTCATTATCAACAGAAATGTGAAGCCCAAATTTGTATTCATAAAGTCTATTCAGTTGCTGGGTCATTGGTAAATTGAAATCACTTGCCTTAAAATGGAGAGCCATTTTCTTTGTAAACTCAGAAAAATCATCAACTATGCTGCTGAGGTGCATTTTCGTTTTCTTAACCATAATTTTTTAGTCTACTGATGATTGTGCTTGCTTTAGCTCTCTGGATTGAAGCTTATTGCAGAATTTCTATCACCTGTGCTGTTTCTTGCTGATAAAATGAACGTGGAGAGCCAAAACAAGAAGAAAGAGTATGCTGCTGATATTTCCTCTGTAAAGGCGGCCCGGATACGAATCCAACCTTTCGCCCATCAAACCCCAGTCTTGTTTTCTGAGACTATTAATGCTGCTTCAGGAAAACAGCTTTTCTTCAAATGTGAATGTTTCCAGAAGGGGTGAGTAGCTTAACCAATGGTGAAAGATTACAAGTGTTCTGATTCAAATGGCAGTCTTTGCAATGCTGCTATACTGAAAGATCTTTGGCTGCTTTACAGTAGAATTTTAAAACTCATTTTCAGTTTCAACTTAGCTTGCCTTTTGAAATGTATTTATAAAATATGTTATCTTGTTGCTTAGCTGAAAGCCATCTTCTGAAGATGAAGGATGACAGGTAAGATTCCATCTTTTGAAGAGACGAACTTTCTTGATATTTTAGATATTGTATTCCTAACTTACAAAGCTCATATGAAAAGTTCTTCTTGCCTACAGCTTTTGGTCTTTTTGCTAAGAGCTCTCTTAGTGCATGGGAATTTTAATTTCTTTAAGTAATTTTTTTTTCTTTTTATTTGTTTGAAACAATCACTTGAAGGATAAGTTAGAAAATTCTTGAGGCACGATGTTCTATTAAAAAATGTCAATGGTTTTGCTAGGTTGTCATGCCAATTCTTTGTGGAACTATAAACTACCATATTTTTCAAATAAATTTCAATTGAACCACAATTTTCAAATAAGTTGGGAAGAATGTAGTGAGTTCCTAGGATAGAAAATCCATGGTTTCTAATGGGAATCTAATGCTTTATTATATGGTTATTCAGTGGAGCTTTTAAATTCAGAGGTGCCTGCAATGCTATATTTTCACTTGATGATGATCAGGCTGCTAAAGGGGTTGTGACACACAGCAGGTCCACTCTGGACTAAACAATATATACTTCTTTGAGGCTTTTTGAGAATATTCAACTGATAATGCTTTCCAAAATTAGTGGCAACCATGCTGCAGCTTTGTCTTTGGCTGCAAAACTGCGAGGGATCCCTGCATATATAGTTATACCAGAAAATGCTCCAAAATGTAAAGTTGAAAATGTGATACGTTATGGTGGTCAGGTTATTTGGAGCAAAGCTACAATACAGTCGAGGGAGACGATCGCCACGAAGGTTATGCAAGAAACTGGTGCACTTCTCATACACCCATATAATGATGGACGCATAATAAGGTAAAATGTTGTCTTGTTTTGTTGAACTAGCTTTGAAACTAATGATTATTTAACATTGTATTAGATCTAAGAGATTTCTAGTCCAAGTTTCTAGAATGTCACGTCCTCTCAATGTTTCACATCAATACTTAATAGTTTTATAAATCAAGATCAATAATATTTGAACCACCATGGGTTGACCTAGTGGTTCATAAGGATCTATGTAAATAGTAAAAGGTTTAGCGGAAATGAGTTCAAGCTACGATGACCATCTATTTAGAATTTAATTTCCTACCATTACAAGTTTCTTTGACAACCAAATATATAAGGTGAGATGATTTTCTTGTGAGAATAGATGAGATGTGCACAAACTAGCCCCGACACGCACGAATATCAGAAAAAGATGATAATAATATTTGATCTCATATTGGTGAGGCGTGTAAAAAAAAACTTAACTAAGGAGGTTAAATTTATGATAACTTTACTAAAACTTTTCAATCAAGTGAAAAGTTAACTTTTATACAAGGCATGACGTGCATAGTCAATGAACACTTGCATTATTTTCCTTCAAGTCTCCCAAGCACCCCATTGTGGTTCAAGGGTTGAGAGAGAAGAACTGTATCAGAATGCTGATGCTGTTAAAAGAACTTATACTATCTTTGCGCTCAATGTATTCTGTAGGTTGACTTTGGATCTATTTTTTCATTACAAAACTAATGTTCATAAAAAGAACTTGGTTATATTCAACTGAAATGATCAGTTATGGTACGTCAAATTGTTCTTGCAGTGGGCAAGGCACTATCTCGTTGGAGCTTCTGGAACAAGTCCCACAAATAGACACTTTAATCGTTCCCATAAGTGGTTCGTTTGATCGGATCTTCTTATACCCTTGATAATCTAATGGTATTAGTATATTTCTGAAACCCCTCATCATGAAAATGTAGGTGGAGGTTTAATATCAGGAATTTCCGTGGCTGCAAAAGCCATCAATCCTGCCATCCGGATTTTTGCTGCAGAACCCAGGGGAGCTAATGATGCAGCCTTGTCAAAAGCAGCTGGTAAGATAGTTACACTGACAGAGACCAACACCATAGCCGACGGTCTTCGAGCTTTCCTCGGTGACCTTACCTGGTAATACGACTTCTGCGTTATTTTAATTTTCATTAACCTTAGGGGGAATGTTTGATTCAAAGGTTTGGTTTGTGTGTCCATGTTTGACATGTAGGTCTGCTTATCCTAGGCTATTAGTTTGCTAATGAGGTCACACAAACTCAAGCTTTTGAAACCCATCTTTTATATTTTAAACTAACTTTTACGAATCGTAAACTCATGAATGATATATTGGTTACGAAAACTCAAATTTCTGTGGAATCCAAACACAGGCTACATAAATTCAAGCTTCCAAGCTGTGAGCCTGTGAGCCAACAGTTCTTTTATGTTTTAGCTAATGCATCATTTGGAAGGAATAACTTGTGTACATAGCTTTCATTGTAAATGCAAGGTTGCAGTTCTTGTCATAAGATCTCTTCCCTTTGTATTGATTTGATTTACTCCAACATGACTTCAATATCTAATTGACTAATCAGGCCGATAGTCCGAGATTTGGTCGACGATGTAATAACTGTGGAGGACGCGGAGATAGTTGAAGCAATGAGACTTTGTCTGGAAGTGTTGAAAGTTGTTGTGGAACCTAGTGGTGCAATAGGCCTGGCTGCTGTTCTCTCTGATAGTTTCAAGCAAAGGCCTTCATGGAAGGACTGCAACCGCATTGGCATTGTACTTTCAGGAGGTAATGTTGACCTTGGCATGCTATGGAATTCATACGAAAAATGAAGCTCGGTTCTCGATTCTCGATTTGCCTCGGCTTTCGATTTTGAGCCATCCATTTGATTCCATTCCTTGGAGACTTGAATTCAATCATTGCTTGATGATATGAAGCAAATATTGTCTTGTTGCTTTCTTTGATAAATTGGTTATATGATGGAACTGAAGTGTATTTTTGTCAAAGTGTAAGTGGACAAAAATACACTTTTGCTGCCTTGAGATTTGGAGTCTGATTTAGCCCCTAAATTCTTGTTTCTTTTAAGACTTTTGAAGTTTAGAAAATAGTATTAAGTTGAATATTTTTTTTTTTTTTAGAAGAAAAAAAGAGAAAACATAAGAAAATTACAAGGAACCAGAAACAGAAGAAAAGGTCGAAACGTCCACTTGTGACATTTCTTTAGCAACAAGGTTGTGAATCCAAGAAGGATGGTCTTCCAACCAAACTTCAGAATGCTTTGTTGTGCGAGCATGAGTAGCCAGTTGGTGCGCTACTTTATTGCCGTCCCTTTTTGTTAGTAAAAACCCGCTGATATGCTTTGTTGTGCCCAAAAGCTTGAGATGGTGAATTAGAGGAGCAATCTCATTATGATAATTGTCGCGGTTCTGAAGTAGATTCCATACAATTTTGGAATCCGTCTCTGCCCAGATTGGTGATAGCCCCGACTCCATCGCTAGCTGAATACCGTCTACAAGAGCCTGTGCTTCTGCCCACTCTACTGAGCAACTCGTTCTCCTGAAATATTTTGCAGCCGCCATCGATTCTCCCTTTGAATTTTTGATGATCATGCCTGATCCCATCTCTCCATTTGCTAGTGCTGCATCCACATTCAGCTTGAAATTGTTATAGGGTGGCGGAATCCACGCAGTCAACCTGGAATCTTCAGCATCTCTCAGACGCTCTCGATCTCGATGGTCTTCATGATGCTGCTTAGCTTGGGTTTCCATGAACTCTAATATGTACACAGATGCCCAATCAATAGGGTCGTAGCTTAGATGGAGATAGCTTCGTTTGCCCTGAAAAACCTCTGTATTTCTGTTGTTCCACATAGACCATAGGATTGCCACAAAGGTTGCCAAATCATTAGCAGTAAGATCCTCCTGACACCTACAAAAGAGATCAATAGCGTCAGTGAAATAAGTGGTTAGGATAGATTGCACTGGGCTCCAACGAGCCCAGTGCTTTTTTACCTTCTTGCATGTCCATAGAGCATGAAGTGTTGTTTCATTTTCCTTCCCACACAAAGGGCAATGGGGCTCGCTATTTATTCGACGATTTGCAAGGTTTGTCATAGTTGGCAGAATATTCAGGCTAGCTCGCCATGCGAAGACCTTTAGTTTGTTTGGAATATTTAAACTCCACAAAGTCTTCCACCAGGAAAGGCTATATGCATCTGTAGAAGATGATGCCTCATGGAGATCATCTATTGCAAGTTTGTATCCGCTTCTGACTGAGTACTTTCCTGTTTTGTCATAATGCCAAAAGAAAGTGTCCGGATGGCTATCCCCTGCAATTGGAACATCTCGGATTTTGTCCACATCATCCTGCACAAAAAGATCTGTTAGTAAATGAATATTCCACGATTGGTTACCTGCAAAAAGGCTTTTAACTTTTCGGTCAGTTAAAGGCCTTTGCGGGGAGAACAGCCTGAATGTTTTTGGTCTTGGGATCCATTGGTCATCGTAAATGTCAATTGTCTTTCCGTCTCCAATTCTCCACCGTCCTCCCTTCACGGCTAGCTCTCTGCCCCACAGGATGCCCCTCCAGACATAAGATGGTCTGCCGCCCAGCTTTGCCTTGAGGAACTCTTCCTGAGGGTAGTATCTAGCTTTGAGAATTTGGGCCATTAGAGAGTGGGGCCTAGATAGCAGTCTCCAAGTATGCTTTGCTAATAAAGCCTGATTGAAAAGTCTTATATCTCTGAAGCCCATCCCTCCTCTATCCTTTGGCTTTGTCATGGCTTCCCATTTCAGCCAGTGAATTTTCTTCCCTTGCTCGGAACTGCCCCACCAAAAATTAGCCATCAATCTGTTCAAATCATGGCAGCACCCTTGTGGAAGTTTGAAACATGTGAGAGTGTAGGTAGGGATTGCTTGAGCTACTGCTTTTATCAGGATCTCTTTACCGGCCGTAGAAAATAATTTTTCTTTCCATCCTTGCAGAACCTTTTGAACTTTATTGGTGATGTAGCTCAATGGGGCTCTCTTGTTTCTAGAGAGAGAAGACGGACATCCAAGATATTTACCATGGTCTTGGACTATTTTGACTCTCAAGATATTGGCTAAATAGGCTTTTGTATCACTAAGCACTCCTGCCCCAAAAGCTATCTCTGATTTCTCAAAATTGACAATTTGTCCTGTGGCTTCCTCATAAACTTTTAGAATGCGTTGCATCTCATAAAATTCCTCATTTCTTGCTTTTAGGAAGAGTAGACTATCATCTGCAAAAAAGAGGTGAGAGATAGGTGGTGCCGTTTTGGCAATTCGAAGACCTGAAATTTTATGAGATGTCGCAGCCATTTTTAAGAGACTGGACAAACCCTCAGCACACATAAGAAATAAATATGGGGATAAGGGATCTCCTTGTCTTAGCCCTCTAGTGGGTTTAAAATTCTCAGAACATATGCCATTAATAAGCAGAGAAAATGATACAGATTCTACACACATTCCAATCCTCTTAATCCAAAAAGGACTAAAACCCATTTTTGTCATAATACTTCTAAGAAAACTCCATTCCACTCTATCATATGCTTTACTCATATCCAATTTTATGGATGCAAAACATTTTTTCTTGGATTTAGATCTTTTAATGTAGTGCAGACATTCAAAACCAACAATGACATTATCAGCTATTAGTCTACCAGGGACAAAAGCACTTTGATTTTCAGATATAATAGAATGGAGAATTATTTTTAATCTGTTGGCAAGCACTTTAGCAATCAGTTTATAACACACATTGCATAAACTAATAGGGCGATAATCATTCACCGTGCTTGGGTTTTTCTTTTTGGGAATGAGGACAATCGTTGTTTCATTGAAACGATCTGGCATTTCCCCCTCATTAAGGCATCGAAGGCATGTGCTAATCACCCTTTCCCCTACTATGTTCCAGTATCTTTGATAGAAAAGAGCTGGTAACCCATCTGGACCAGGGGCTTTTGTTGGGTGCATCTGCTTTAAAGCTTCCTCCACCTCTGCAGCTACAAATACTCGATCTAGCTGGATATTCATTTCATCTGAAACTCGTGGTGGAGTAGCCTGTAAAATTTCATCTACCGCCTGCACATTTAAAGTAGAAGATTTAAAAAGTTCAGAATAATAATGAAGGAAAATACGCTCAATATCTTCCCTATTTTCAAAACAGTGGCCAGCTGAGTCGGTTATTTTCTGGATTTTGTTCTTCTGCCTCCGATGAGTGGCTTTAGAGTGGAACCATCGCGTGTTTCGATCGCCCCATTTGAGCCAATCTTCTCGTGAGCGTTGTTTCCAGTAAATTTCTTTTTCAGCGTATTAAGTTGAATATATGATGGAGGTTAAATTGATTTTTCTTTTTCATTTTTTTTTAAAAAATATATATATATTTTTTTTTTCGGGATGGGTGTTCGAAGCTGAGGGGAAGGTACAAATGCTACAATAGTTTTTTTTTTTTTTTTTAACAAACGACGAATTAGATCCTAGGGGGCTTTTTGAAAGTCTCCTTTCACAAAGTACCTTCCTCTAAGAATCTTGTGAAGGAGACTATTCGGGTTTTTCATGAATTTTTAAGCACTTAAAAAGTTATTCCAAACAGGCATTTGTTTTCTTTTTTAAATAACTATGGATAAATATCATAGTATCCTATGTGGTGGCAATTATTTGAGATTGGATTTGTGTTTTAATTATAATTTAAAATGAAATGATAATTAATTTTAATTTTTTTTCTCGCCAAGACAAATAAAACTCATTAATAATAAAGATGATGATAATAATAATAATGCATATTTATGACCTTGGCCATCAAAACCTTAAATCGCATCTTCTTCTTTTTTTCATTCATTCTAACTGTCACTTACCACCCAATGTTTCCTTACTCTTATGTTTCTTTAAATTTTTTCTACACACATGTTTCTAATTTACTTTTCCACAAACTATATTTACAGTTACCACTCATATTGGTCACTCTTAGACTGTGACATAGCGAAAAGGTTCCTCCTTTGTTAGCCGCCTACAATAGTATTACTCCACCACAATAGCTTCCTTGATGAAGTTGTTGATTTTTTATTTAATCATTTACTTAACCGGTCCATAACAGAGATTGTTGTGAATTTTTATTCTTTTTTATTCTTTTTTTGCAAATCATTTTTTTCAGTCCTAATGGCTATTATTTGGTTTTGTAAATCTCTTGTGTTAGCATGAAGTTGATGTCATTTAAAAGAAAAATTGATTTTCTTTAAAAAAAAAATAGAAAAAATATTTAATTAGATTTAGATTTTGAATAAGAAAATGATAACTTATAGAGTAGTATTTTTCTCTGAAAATTCAACTTAAATGTTTTTTTTTTTTTTTTTTTTTTTTTTTTGTAAAAATCGTCCAGAAGAATATCTATTTAAAATTAAAGGTCAGTTAAAAAAAAGTCAAATCAACCCAATCTCAAATAAATTGAAATCAGAATAAAGATCAAATCAAAACATGTTAATTGCACAGATAAGTAAATTTGAGACCAGTGTCAAAAAAAAAAAAAAAAAAAGTAAATTTGAGACCTAAAAAAGAAAATACTCATTATATATATTATTGAAATTCTAAATTCTAAATTTATAAATGCAAACTACCTTTGTATTGAAAATTTTCATCTTCAGTAATCATCATATATAAAAGGAAGGTTTAGAATTTAGAATTTTAGAACCGAACTCTAAAATTTTAGAATTTTAGAATAGTTTGATGGGAAATTGTCAAATTTAACCCAAATGAGTTTTGGGTTTTCAAAATTGACCCACTTCCTAAAAATTTGTTTTTTTTAACCTGCTGATGTCACTTCACTATGTACAATTACAAACACACCCTTGAAGCTAAAAGGTAAAAAAAAAAAAAAAAAAAAAAAAAAAAAAAAAAAAAAAAACGTCTTTTATCCCTTCGTTTCTCTTGCTCTCTGTTTCGTTTCTTCCCTCCTGTAATCTCCACCAACTATGCGTGGATTGAGTAGCATTTTTCGGTTGGTAAATTTTGTTCCAACCGTTTATGTGTTGTTTTCAAAGACGAGATGGGGTTTTGGAGTTTAAGTTTAAGAGAGGGAAGGGGGTTTTGAGAAAGTGAGGTATTTTTGGGGTGAAGAGTGGTTTCCTATGGCGTTTGATTGAAAAAAAAAATGAAAAAAAAAACTCTCTAGTTGCCGGTGTCGGAGAAGACAATTATTCTCGGTTGATTTCCCGGTCAGGATCGTGACCGGGAAATTTGTGGTTTTCTCGTGAAAGAGGAAGGAAAAAAAAAATTTGTGGTTTTCTCGTGGAAGAGGAAGGAAAAAAAGGATCTGGAAAATTTCTTGGTCAGGATCCCGGTCGGGATTCATAATTTTCCGGATTCATATATTTTCCAGATTTTCAAAAAAAAATATTGTTTAGTTGAGATTTTTGTGGGTCAAATTGAGTGGTTACTGGTTATGTTAGGTCTACCTTTGCACTTTTGTTTCCTTCAGTTCCTTATTTAAATCATTATATTCATTTTTTTCCCTCGTTAGATAATAGTACGGTTGAGATTTTTGTGGGTTTGTTTTGATGTTTGAAATTAGATAGTTGAGTTAGTTTGTTGAGATTTTTTTTTAATATGGTTGGTTGAGAAATTTAAAATTGAAGAAGGGTAAGGATGACTTTTCACCTTGTGGGTCCCATAAAAAAAATAGCAACTTTATATAAAATAGGTTAAAAAAAACAAATTTTTAGAGAGTAGGTCAATTTTGAAAACCCAAAACTCATTTGGGTTAAATTTGACAATTTCCCTAGTTTGATAACCATTTGGTTTTTTATTTTTGAAAATTATGCTTATTTTTTTCTCAATTTTCCTACATGGGTTTTATCTTTGTCAATGACACATTTGAATTTCTAGTCAAAATCCAAAAACAAAAACAAGTTTTTGAAAACTATTTTTTTTAGTTTTAAAAAATTGGCTTGGTTTTTGAAAACATGAAAATAATGTATTAGGAAAACAAAGATATTTGTAGGTAGAAGTAGTGTTATAGATTTAATTTTCAAAAACTAAAAACCAAAAACCAAGTGGTTATCAAACGGGACCTAAATTTTAGAATTTTATACACACAAATGCTTTAGGGGCCGTTTGTTTTTTGGAAATCTAGATAACCGGAATATTCAGATGCCTGGAATTATAGATACCCGAAAATATAAATGTCCGGCATTTTAGATAACTGTGTTTGGTTTGAAGGAATAATTTATAAGAATATATGGGAATATTCAGATAACTATGTTTGTTTTGCAAGATTTTTGTACGGGAAAGTTTTTAGATTATGTATAATACCAATAATGTCCTTACTATTTTTTAGCTAATTTAGCTATTAGTTTAATATAGTTTAGTATTATTATTAAGAGAATAAATAAAAAAATAAATTAAAATATTATTCAATATAACTATCATTTATTTTACATCTTAATGTAAAATTTAAAAAATAAATGGTTATTTCTTAGTGTACAAATAAATTAATTTATTTTTAAATAAAAATACAAATTGTAAAATGGAGGGGTAAAAGTGTCATCCGAAGATGCCCTCAACATGAGAATCTTTGAAACCCATCTCTCACGAGGGCATCAAAAGCTCCTCGGATGCCTCTCGTATGGGCATCCTAGGATGTCCGGGCATCCCGAATTTCCTAGGTATCCAACATTACCACAAAACAAACGAGGTAATCCAGATGCCCATTCCATGGACATCTTGGATTACCGTCAAACAAACGGCCCCTTAATGCTTTAGAGTTTTTGAATTCGCCGACCAATATGTTGAAAAAAATCTAAAAAGATAAGAATTAAAAACTAAAAATTATGGAAGGGTGGGAATCGTTTTAATTTTAAATTTCAAATCCGATAAAATTTAATTGGTAGTCTTTAAAAAAAAAAGAAGTGGTAGGCAAAGGTTAAAATGTTGTGTCGATAAAAATATTGATGTCTTAATTTTATGGAAATGTCAAATATCGATAAAATGTTGATGTCAACGAATATTTAATATTTAAAATAATAAATACATATTTTACATTTTTAATATAAGTCAAAATACTTATTATTAATTTTATTTTTATATAATTACATTTTCATTTCATAACTATTTTCTTTATATTTTATCGATTTTTTACGATATAATGAAAATGTCGATTCATCCCACATATCGAATTTATGGACATAGATGAAAATGTCAACATGTTTATGAAAATTTAATACATTGGGGGTATGTAATCTTCAAACTTCTCCCATGAAAATAGATTTAATAATCTGCATTGTCAATGAGGGTATTTAAGAAAAAAAAAATCGTCAACAAGAGCATAGCTACAAAGTTGTACTATGACCACAAAGTTGTGGTTTGAATCCTCCCACTCCGCATGATGTTATAAAAAAAAAAAAAAAATCAAATTTCACTTCTGTTTTTCTTAAAGCTCGGCCCACTTTTTTAGCCCACTTTGTAAAATTAAAAAATAAAAAATCAAAATCAAAATAATAATAATAATAAAAATCAAAATAAAAATAAAAGAAGAAACCCTAACAGCTGACGCCACTTCTTCTTCTTCTTCACGCTGCTTCCTCCTCCGTTTCAGTAGCTCAGTGTCGCCGCCGCCGCCTCTCTCCCGTTCACTGCTGTCGTTGCCGTCGTCTTTCTTCCGCTCGTGCCGTCGCCACCGTCGTCTTTCTTCCGCTCGTGCCGTCGCCACCGTCGTCTTTCTTCTGTTCTTGCCGCCGTTGCCTCCCTCGATTTTCTACTCCTACTGGTATTTTCACAATCTTCAATCTATGTCTTTCTGCTTACTTTAAAAAAACAAATTAGAACTTTTCTAATGAAAGAATGGAGGAGTTGTTTGATTTTCTTTTTTCTAATAATAGCCGAATGGTAAAAAAACGGGAACAAAAATGGGAGACTGTTGGGCACAATTGGTACAAACAATGGAAAGATAGTTTTGAGACACTGCATTCTTGGCAGAGAGAAAAGGAATTAGATTGAAGGCACCAACTCAAATTAGGGCTTAGTTTGATGGTAGATTGCAATAGAGGTTGATGGGTTATTGGATTATAATATTTTGTTGGGAGCCAATGAGTGTTTATCTATTGAAATCTCAATTAGGGTAAACTTTTCGCTTCATAATTGTTGATTTGCTGGAACTTTCCCCTACTTTTAGGGCTTCAATCAGTATTACTCCATCACTTACTTGCTTCAGGCTCTCGCTTTCGTTCTTCCCCTACTTTTTGCAGCCATGGAGAGCCCTTCTCCAGCTTCATGCTGGAGCAATGTCGTGAAATCTCAGCCAGCTCCGAAGCCTCAGCATCAGACTCCGACCTCCACTGTCCAAGTATTCGCCGACAGCTGCAAGTCCAGTAAAGGCGTTGCTGTTGCCGTTGTCGATGCCAACGCCATCATCCAAGGGGGAGAGAAGCTCTCCACCTTAGCGGATAAATTCGTCTCCGTTCCTGAGGTCTTGGATGAAGTTCGCGATCCTGTGTCTCGCCACAGACTCGCCTTCGTCCCCTTCACTCTCGAATCCATGGAGCCCTCCCCTGAAGCTCTCAATAAAGGTAGAGTTCTGAATTCTAGTCCTTTTTGTTGAATCGGTTGTTGTTTATGAGGACCTTCTGAGGTAAGGTTTAAGCTGTACTGCTATTAGACTGAGCTTGGGATTGTTTTTCTGAGTAGTGTTTTTGTAGTGAAGTCCTTTGAAAGAACAATGATTATGTGCTTCAGAGTACTTTTTATGTGTTATTAAAATTTTCAAAATCATTTTGGCTAGCGAAATACGATGAAATAATTTTGAGAATTACTTCTCATTGGTTAAAAATGTTTTTTACCCTTTCGCCAAAGCGAGCATAGCTCAACGGTAATTGGCATGTACCATCGATCAAGAGGTCAGAGGTTCGAACAAAAAAAAATGTTTTTTACCCTTTCATCATCGTTCATGGATTCCTTTGTTTTAAGCTAGTAAAGAACCTTCTATGTGACTACAATGTTGAAAATTAAAATGTCCTTCCCACTTGCTAAACTATTTTAGCTATAAGTTCTCATTATTTTAGAAGGAAGTTTATTTTTTGGTTACCTTCCCCACTCCAAGGCTTTAGGAGATAATAAGAGTTATTAAGTTTTCAACTTGGCTTACTCTGGGCATTGGGTAGTATCCTCAAATGTATTAAACTCTTTCCACCATGCACCCCTTGAGTGAAAAAGATAATGATTTAGCAGTACTTGTAGTTGTAACTCTGGCCTTATTGGAATGAAATCTGAAGCATGAAAGTTATAGTCTAGCGAGGTGGTAGGTTCTTTATGTTGGTTTTTTCCCAGTTGAGTGCTAGAGATACTGACTCAACTATTATTGTTGATATCGCCATGTGCATTCCTTGTTTACACCCTTCATATGCATTTTCTGTTGAATCGTACAGTAATCAAGTTTGCAAGGGCAACTGGTGACTTACAGACGCTTTCAGATGTTGATATTAAACTTATTGCCCTCACTTACATGTTGGAGGCTCAGATCCATGGGACCACACATCTCCGTGAGTGTCCTCCCCCAGTCCACATGGTTAATACAAAGAGGTTACCTGAGAAAGACATGCCTGGGTGGGGCTCTAACGTTCCTAATCTGGAAGAATGGGAAGCATTAGAGCAAGATGCTGATGATCCGTCCAATTCCACATCAAAGATCCTTCCTTTGCAGGATTTAAACCTGAACATCATCCCTTCAGATGGCCAATCTGAAGATCTTTCATTAGATCACAAGGATGAGAATAACTTTGAGCATCAAGATGAAACTGAGAGTGGTTCAAGAAGATCAAGGAGATTTCCTCCAAAGAAAAAGGAAATTAACATTGAAGGGAAGAAGATGGTGGCTGATGGCATTGATGCATCTCAGGGACAATATGATGATAATGAGGGTGACTGGACACCTGCCGTTAGTCGAAGTACTCAGAGAAGATACCTTAGGAGGAAAGCCAGACGTGAATATTATGAGTCCTTAGCTGAAAAGGACAGTCAGCAAGATGCTGAAACCACAAATGTTGACATG
Source organism: Luffa acutangula (assembly GCA_036850905.1). Lineage (NCBI taxonomy): Eukaryota > Viridiplantae > Streptophyta > Magnoliopsida > Cucurbitales > Cucurbitaceae > Luffa > Luffa acutangula. Next base: position 46,538,473 of record CM072097.1, read on the forward strand.
CAAGTGAAAACTAATGGATCAGGTCAATCACAGGATCAAATCTCTGAACTGTCAAATACTGGAAATGGGAATGATAGTCAGATAGCGGAAGAGACAAACAACAATGAAAACCTCTCAGAAATTTTGAAGCAGATGAGGCTGGAAGAAGGTTCATTGAATGCTCTTCATGTGGAAGGGCTTGACGCTTCAACAAAAGAAGAGTCTGACAAAAGTGAGGGGGAGGATGTTGTAGCCGTTGAGGCTGTTGAGGATATGAGTGATACAGTAAAGGATGAGATGGAACATTTAGAATACTCAAGTCAGACTAATGAAAGTGTAGACACATCAAATATAGATGATGTTAGTAGTGATCAGAGTTGGATGCTGAGATCCTTGTCTGAATCAAGCGTAGCTTGTGTAACTGGTGACTTTGCTATGCAGAATGTTCTTTTGCAAATGGGTTTACGTTTGTTGGCTCCAGGAGGAATGCAGATCCGCCAACTACATAGGTATGTATATTTAGTGGGTGATTTGATACTATGTGCTCCTAAAGTTTCATCAACTCGTCAATTATTAGTATACTAAAATCAAACTTGGTTTTTATTGATCCACAAAACACCACTGAATTCATTCCCTTTTCTGACCATGTTCTAAGTTCTGAAAACCCTTGACAACTTTCTTCCCCAACCGAGTTCATTTTGGTGTTCATTTTATAACAACCCTAGCCAGCTTTCAGGCCTATTGAGTGTAAATTTCCTTATATATTGTATGAGAGGTTTATTTAAAATGAAGTTGTCAGACAATTATGTACTCAAATCTCCACGATGTGTGTCTCAGGTGGATTTTGAAATGTCATGCCTGCTACAATGTCACGGCTGAAATTGGAAGAATCTTTTGTCCAAAGTGTGGAAATGGTGGGACTTTGCGCAAGGTTGCTGTTACAGTCGGCGAGAATGGAGTTGTGTTAGCTGCCCGCAAGCCGAGGGTTACTCTGCGTGGCACAAAAGTGAGTATATTCGATGGTTGCCCTCTCGAATATTTATCTAATCTCTTCTCACTTGTAATTGTCTTTCTCAATGGTCATGTAGTTTGGGAATTGTAACATAACATCCATATTTACTTGCGGATAATATGATAATCAGTGTCTTGTTTGGTCTATGAGATATCTTTTCCTATTAAGCCATTGAGACATGATTTTAATTTACTCATTTTTTAACTTTTTAAGGCTTTTTTAACCATCCTGAAATGTGCCTTTTCCTTTTATGTGCAGTTTTCACTTCCTCTACCACAAGGTGGAAGGGATGCCATTACCAAGAATCTTGTTTTACGGGAAGATCAACTACCGCAGAAGTTTCTTCATCCCAAAACCAAGAAGAAAGTCAATAAACAGGTTCTTTTCAATCAAAATTGCCCTTTTAACTTCACACTCCATCCAATGTCTAGAGTATTTATTGACGATCAAATCTTGTCAAGTAATCTCCAATTTCCAATTTCAGGGAGATGATTTCTTCGCCGTGGATGATTTCTTCAGCCACCATAATACTGACAAGAGGGCCCCTTTGCAGCCTCCCGTGAGGCAGGCTTTGGCAGTCTTTAGTGGGAAGAGAAATCCAAACGATAACCATTACTCTCGGTCTAAGCATAAATAGACTATTCTTTATGGATTTGATTTTCAGTTCTGTTTTCATAGTTGCAAGTTTTGATGAATGAATATCTTATGTGATTGAGTTAATGTATTCAAATTGAAAAGCTCAGCTTAAATGAGTGCAATTTTGTCCTAAATATCCTATTATCACTTTTTTCAGTTTGATTTTATTTATATCCTCTCGACACTTCCCAAGTTATCGATTTGGATTTCGATATGTAATATCAACATTCTGTAATTATTTAGTTTCATATAGTTACATGTGTAATTGTGTCATTTTTCAACAGGAAAGCTAATGAAAATTAAATTTTGTAAAGACTAATTTTAAGCTTGATTGAAATTACACTGATTAAAATAGGTGAAGAGCAAGGGAAACAGCAACAGCAGAGAACAAATTTGTTCAACTTCATGGTAGATTTGTGATTAAATGACACTCTGATTAAAGCTACTGTGATATTTGGCATACTATTTGATGCTAGAAGTTATACAACCTGCTCTAGGATTGAACATGTACAAGAAATTTAGAAACTTAAAAGGGCAAAAAGAGAAGAAAAAAAGGTAAAAAAGGGAAAAGGAGAGTATATTACAACTTCTGTATATGTCAAATTGTATGTGTACCTTCACTTCTTCTATGAGAGTGACCTTCACTTCTTCTATGAGAGTGCAAGCTCTGCCCATGCCAAAGAAGATGCCTTAAACTCAATGGCAACAGTGGTGTCAATTCTAGTTTCTAACATGGTGCAGAGTTCCTTCATCGATAGCAGTTTGTTCGGCTGCTGATGGATGCAGAGGTTCACCACCTCACATACTACCTCGAGGTCTTCGTATCTAAAATGCTTCAGTTCGGGATCGACGACGTAAGACATCACCTCTGGCATTTCGATATAGTCCTTGGCCTGCATCAGAAAGGATTTTAGAACCAAAGTACACTTGCAAATGTTGAATGATCCTCAGCTGGTTTACTCTGAAAGAGTTTCTTACCCAATCTAACAAGTTTCCTTTGTCCTTGCAGTACAGAGGCCGCCCGCTGATTATTTCAAGTAGAAGGATGCCAAAAGCATAGATGTTACCCTGCACATCGAGATGTCGTGCTTCCAGAGAGTTTGGAAGTACGCATATTGCACCTTGGCTGCCAATAGAGCCCGAGTTCTTTTCCGATCGGGAAAGAATCGTCTTCCAACTTTCAAAGTCTATCAGCTGAAATTCAATAGAACCTTCATGTCAACATACTAAAACAAACTCAAATTCGAAATGCTCCACTCCATCTTAGATAACTTCTCCATATTCTTTCAGTACAAGACAGGAAAATATAAACAATACTTAGAGATTTACCTTGGGAAAAAAATCATCTGTAAGATATACAGCATTGGAATTCAACTCGGAGATGGTGAATGGAGGTTGGAGTTCTGTATGAAGATACTTGAGTCCCCGAGCGATGCCTAAAATAATCTTCATGCGTCTCGTCCAAGATAACTGACATGCTTCTCCATCTGCAGTCATTGTACAATAACACAAACATAAGAAAAGAACATGAAAGACTAGGAAAAAGAGTCAGAAAATAGAAAAGAAAATTTTGGCTTACAGTGTAGATGCTCATATAATGTGCCATTTGATGCATACTCAAAAACCAGCATCCTTGTAAATGGACTACTTTCTCTGCAATAACCCAGTAATTTTCCTGTATTCTCGTGGTTGATTCGTGCCAAATCCGCCACCTAAATAGATATTTGAGATGAAATCATAACTCAATAATCATCAACTTACATTCGATCAAGTGAAATCATTTCCTCATCATTGAAAAAGAAACCACCTCTGTCTGAAAATAGAGTTCAAGGTATCCTGTCCATTGCTCTTCTTTCATGCTCATCGAGATAACCGCAATCTCAGGTCCAGTTTTCATGGTGCCCTTGTATACCAAACTGTCTGGGGAAGAGCCAATTATGTTGCTGAAGTCTTCACAAGCTAGCTCAAGCTCTTGTCGACTAAATCTCGTCACATCCTTTAAAATCTCAGGATCTGCACAAAAAAAAAAAAAAAAGGAAAAACGTGTTCATCCATACATATGCATATACATTGTGATTACAGATGCAGTACTTCCTATATCCACCTTTCTTTCAGGGAAATATGATAAGGAAAAGACGAGGGTAACAAACCTATATATACTGGAGAGTAGTACTTTCTACTTCCAACTTTTTTCCAGGGCAATATGATGGACGATTTTCGATTGAATTTCTGGACTGCAGTGAGAACAGCAACAAGGAAGAGGGATCCCACCAGAGTTCCTGTTACTATCTCAAGGGCCAAAAGCCAGATAGGTTTCGATGTTGCTTGGTGATGCTTCTGCTCGTTGCTTCGTCGATGGCTCTTAGACTTGACTGGTTGTTAAAAATCAATATAAGAATTGCAGTCAGTACTAGTTATATAAAAATATAGAAAGCATAATTTTCCCTTCATAAGTTCTCAACTATTTCAAACCCAATGTTTGTTTTCCCCTCGGTAGCAAGCAACTATGAAATTACAAGGAATGTCACGCACCGCATTGCGCCAAAGGACGCTGTTTGGGGTAATTTTTTTGGAGGCAATTCCCTTGGAAACTTGACCTGCAGGGAGTAGATTAGAGGAGGAACTGAACTATCAAATTCTAGAATGAAAGAAGACCAAGCAGATACCTTGGAAGATGCTCCAAGCACTTGGGCATTCTCCCAACAAAGAAGTTATACGAAAAGTCGGCAACTCTTAGCTGAGAGCCACAGGATCCAGTCAAGTTCATGTTTGACACATACCTGAAACATTAGTAGAACATAAGACAAGAAAAACTGAAGGGAATTTTGGGGGATAAGGGCTAAAAAGAAGTTCCTAAGAGAACTGTTTGGTAAGTTCATGTTTCACATTTCCTGCTTCTAACAGGCTTATTTAGTAACTTATTACCGAACACATTACACGTTTAAGTTTATTAACGAGAAAATCAACAGGAATGTTACTAAACGCCCAGTAATTTCAAGTATTCTACAACTAATAAACTAGACAACAATACTAACTATGACATCCAGCAGTTGGCCCAAGACACTGGAACATTGCAACATAGAATATGAAAGATTCAAAGAAACATCATATAACTGTGGAATTTTTTGTCCATGAAACTATAAACAAAAATACCTAGTTTATAGTAACAATCTCAGATCCATAAGAAAGGACTGACACTATGAGTTAGTCAAATCCTTCCATGCAACAATGTCCACTTACACTCCAGTGAGATCTGAATGGCGGCCAAAAGCAGCAACAGTTCCTTCAAGCTTATTTCTATCCAGCCTTAGTTCCTCAAGGTATCTCAAATTTCCAAGCTCAGAAGGCAGTTTACCAGTCAAACCATTAGACTGGAGGTTTCTGCCACCATAGCAAAGGAATAAATAAGAAAGAAATCAAAGAAATCCATTTATAGAAACCTCTGAGGAAGAGAAGTTGACTTTACATTTTCATAACTTTGGTTAAATTCCCTAACTCTGGAGGAATTGGACCTGTGAGTTGATTCATCCCTAAGTCCAAGACTCTGAGGTTCTTTAAGTGCCCCAACTCCTTGGGCACTGGACCAAGCAGCTTATTTCCATGCAAAATTCTACACCCCATCACATAAAATTGCACTTAAATGGTTGATAAGAAAAGAAAAACTTCAAAGGAAGAGAGTCTTCAGTGTTTTCAGTGGGGGTGGAAAATGACTTACAGTTCTTCCAAGTAGCTGAGTTGACCAAAATCTCGTGGAAGAAACCCTTTTATAGAAGCCTGTGAAATGTTTCTGCAAAAGAAGTGTTCCAAAACATAAGCCAGTGATGTTTCATTGATAAATTTGTCAAGAAATGGGAATTTTCAATGGAAAAGAAGCCATATCTTACATCTTTATAACATGGTCTTGAGTGGGAGAACATGCAATGCCAGACCATAGGCAAGGATCTGTATAAATGATGTTCCAGTTGAAGAAGACTTCAAATGGATCTTCAAATACTTCTGACTTGAAGGCCATAAGAGCCGAGACTATACAAACCCAATAAAGAAATTCTCAGTCATTAGAAATTCATTCAAACTACAAGTTAAGGACATTGATGCAATTGCTTAAATTCTCAAACGTTTCTTTATGTTCCACAAAAGATCTGGAACGCTAAGCCAAAACCCAATTCCAATTTTACCTTGAGACAGTTCTACACAAGTCCTTGATTCGAAAAAAGAACGAAATCACAACTAGCTTGACTATAAAATTCAAAAGTTACTAAGAATGTGAGGAGGAAAACGAATTCCCTCATCCCAAACATTTAGGGAAACAAGAATGGTGGGAACAAGAGAGCCCACTTCAGAATATCTAAAACTTTTCCAAATCTTGCCACAACAATCTGTACTGCAAATGCCCAAGCAAATTTTAACAGTTTAACCTTTCTTTCCCACAATTACCATTTTCTTGAAAAAGAAACAAGATCTAAGAAAGCAAGAGACTATGTAACAGAGAAAAATGCAAACCTTCATTAGAAGAAAAAGAATCACAACTCCCAAACAGAACCCCCAAAATCAAACAGAGAAGCAGCACAGGAGAAGCAAACGGTTCCATCTTCTTCTCTCAGTTTCCACAAGAAAATCAAGCTTCAGAGGCAGTTCACATTCAGAAGAGAAGGACTGAACCAAACCCACAAAAAAACAAAAGCAGAGAGAGAGAAAGGAAACCCCAATAAGTTGATTGAAGATTTGGGTTCTAAGAAAGAGAGTAAAAAATGGAGTGAAAGAAGAAGCAATAACTCCACTTCAGTGGTTTGGTACAGAGAGCAAAGGGGGAAAATTAACTGAAATTGAAGTTAATTTTTTGGTTTCAATTTGAAAAGTCCCCCAAAACCAAAAGAGGAGCAGTTGATGAAAATCAAAAGATTGAGCAAAAACCCAAGAATGGGAGTGGAAAAAAAGGAATACCCAGAAGAGAAAAGATGAAGAAGAAGCTTTGAACTGAGAAAAGAAGAAGCAGAGAGAAAGGGAGTCTAAAGAAATGGATAGAAAAAAAGGAGGAAAGCCAAAATGTGAGTGACAGATAGATGGGAACAGAGAATGTTTCATTTCCTTTCATTTTTTAGCGCTTAAACTTTTTGGATTTACGATTTTTTATTTTTATTTTTATTTCTATTTTCTAATTAATTTTTTATTCAAGTAATGGGGATTTTTCATTGCCAATGATTTCAAATCAACGCCTCTGGAAATGGATTTTTTATTAAAAAAAATTGATTTTTATTGTTAATTTTAATTTAATTTAATATGTTTCGAAACTTGTAATATACATGTGACTGTAAATATCTATTTTTAAAGTCATAAATAAATAGAGGACGTGCTTATGTTATATTTCTGCAAATAATTTACAAAAATTGATAGTAAAATATTAAATTATTTTTTTATACAAAGAGATAATAATAAAATATTTGAAATTTTGAATGGATATATATATATATAGAAGACTTTTTTTTTTTTTTGAAAATGTGTCGTGGGTGATAAATAAGAATTACATAATTACAAATATAGCACAATGTAAAAAAAATTGCAAATATAGCAAAATCTATCAGAGTATATTACTGATAGACACTGATAGACTCTGGTTAATTAGAATATATCTGATAGACTTCGATTATCAGAGTTTATTAGCGATAGACTCTGATTAATCAAAATCTATCAGTTTACTGATAGACTCCAATTATTCAAAGTCTATTAGTGTCTATTGCTAATAGACTCTAATTAATCAAAATCTATCAGTGACTATCACCGATAGACTTTGATTTAGACTTTTAATCAAAGTATATCAGTGATAGTCACTGATAGCTTTTGATTAATCGGAGTCTATCAGCGATAGACACTGATAGACTTTGAATAATCGGAGTCTATCAGTGATGGACACGGATAAAATCTAAAGTTCAACTTTTTGGTCCGTACAATTAATTTTGCTATATATGCAATTATTTTACAATTGTGCTATATTTGTTATTAATTTGGTCCAATTTGTCATTTATGCAACTGTCCCTTTCTAAAAAAAATGGTGAAAAGGTACGAAGACTTCTTTCATTTGAAAGAAATACCTACTATAAAAAAATATTTGTCCATATGATTTGAAAAGGGTGGAAATACATATTTTATCTTTTTTTAGTACTGGTTTTATTTCTTTATTATTATTTTAAAGGTATTTGAATATCTTATAGATGTCTCATCCCTCTTGGAAGTATTATATAAGTAATTAAATTAACATATATAACGTCCATTTGGATGTGATGTAATTAATAATATGAACTCTCTTTGACTTAGGCTAAATTTCACATCAATCATAAGATTTAGGGGTTGTTTGGACCCTTAGATTGAGTTGAGTTTGGAATGTTGGTTTAAATAAACGAGAGTTTGATTATTTTACCCATCATTTTGCTATTTTAGCCTAGTCATGTTCTTTTATCTCCATTATCGCCAACAACCACCTTAAGCAACCATTTTGGCAACTGTTGTCGTTGCCGAAGACCACATCCAGTGAATATTTCGGTGACCGCCGTCGACGACAACAATTTCAGCAAAAATTCTATCGACCACTGCCAATGACCAATTTTTTTTTTCTCTATTTTCTTCTACCACTTTTCTTTTATTTCTTTCTTTATTTTTGTCTTTTATTTTTCGAAATGAAAATAAGAAGAAAGAAGAAGAAGAAGGAAAAAAAAAAAAAAAGTCACTGACGGCAACAACGGTCACTGGAGGTTATTGGGGGCGACCGCAGCTCCAAATTCCTCTTAATCATACATAGCTAGGAAGAATCCTGCTTTGTATAGGTTGTGTACTATGTAGCTATATTCTTCTTACATTTTGATAATTTGATTGGAAATATATATCATTTGTTTGAATAACACACTTGATTGTGAATAACACATATAGATTATGCACTTTTTTTTTTTTTTGTTTTTGTTTAGTTACATATAGGATTTGACATGTACTATTTTTTTTTAAGGTCGAAGGTTTAAATTTTCATACTCCATATTTGTATTAAAAAATGTTAATGAATCTATTTTTTTAAGTTGGGATCAAAATAAGATGTTTGAGTATATTTGTTAGCAATTAATGACTTTTTTTTTTTTTTTTTTTTTAAAAGCTAGTACATTTTAGGAGTTTTTTTTTTTTTTTTTTTTTTTTTTTTTTTTTTTTAGAATAGATAGTAAAATTGATTGTCATACTTACCATCTGATCACAAAAACGACACGTGTTAACAATTTTGATAATATATATTTAATTATAAGAAGATATTATAATAGATTGTGTTGCATTAGTACATCGATCTCTTTCCTTTCAAAATATTCTAAAAACTACTAATAAGTTTTCAAGAAATTGTCTGTTTGAAAGAAATCCAAGATGTCCACACAAAAATTAAATAACATTTGAATTTCTTAAATTGAAATAAAGTAATCCAACAACCACCAATGGAATATGTTTATTTCAATAATTTAGAAATCTAGTGAATTTTCAGGATAACAGAGTGTAAATTAAAAAGAAAAAAAAATAATGATGTTTGTCAGGGACAAATGACACTCCATATATCTTCATAATGGTATAATATTGTCTACTTTGTATTTAAACCTCCGTGACTTTGCTTTTGGTTTCACTCAAAAGCCTCATACCAATGGAACAATTATTCCTTATATATCCACAGTCTTCCTCTTATCTAAATAATATATAACTTTGGTCGTATAAATAACTTGTTATTGTGGAGTCTCTGAACGTCTTCACAAAATTGAAAAACTTTAGGTCTAAGGAGGTTGCATGTTTGGGCCATTTATATTTTTTTCTTTATTTTTTGGGGGTGTTTTTTCTCCTTTTTGAATAGCCATTGGGGTTTCTTTTCCTAATGGTTTTCTTTTTAAGTGAAGTTTTTTCCTTTGGCTAAATAGTACAAATTATATTGGTGAATTTTTGTCATTTGTATTTAATATAAAATGTTGGGAATCTATTCTAGTTGATGAAAGAGATGAGAAATAAAGTTCTTTTTTTCAACAAAAGAGAAAGAATTGAATGATATCACCAACCAAATTATCCCACCTCATAGTTTACAAAGTAAGATGCCTAAAGAAATTTCCAAACATATTGTTTCTTTCAAAGGTTAAGAAAGTTTTTTTATTTTTATATTTATAATTTTTTTATTCTTTTAGAAAAAGTAACTTATTCCTTCCATGCATTTGATACTTTTCTTTAAGATTATTTTTAATATGAAGATAAAACATAAGAATAGAAAACACTAAACAAAATTATTCATTTACAATTACATAAATAGAAGGGATGATAATCAAATAAAGTTTCTCCTTCTCTACCGATCTTCTCTCTAAGAATGACAACGAGACTGAAAATCATTTTTCATTCCTATAATTGATATTTGTCACAAGTTAGGAATCAAATAACAAGAAGTAAGATTCTTTGTTAAAAGATGAAGAATCTATTTTTGATTCCTTATCTCGTGAACCCACTACTTTTTTTTGGATGGTAATACCTTATTTTTTTTCTCTCCAACTTTATTAGTTTTTATTTTGTACTGATTTTATTTTATTTTAACAATTTTAACTCATTTTCATTCTCAATCCTATTAATGAAGTAGGGGAGTGTCTCCATCATCTCCTTTACTCTTAACAAATATCTCAACTAAAAAAATAGAGTAGGGTATCAAAGAATTATTTAATAAATCTGTGAAAGAAAAAAAAAAATATATATCTATTATAGAAGAAAAAAAAGTTTATTTCATTCAAAAGTCAAGAAGATAGGCGTTTCGTAAACCAAAAAGATTTAAGGTCAACAACTTTCTTTCTAAGTAGTACACAATTTTTGTTACCTGTTTTCGTATGGATATGTATAAAGGAAATTGTAAAATTATACTTCTTCAAAATTAAATCAGAGTTTAGGGTCAGAGGGTCAGGCCAAAGTTGGAGGGATTGGGCCTTGGCCCAACCCCCATGCTCGGCGAGGCAGAGGCCGAGGCTGAGTCCTTCTACCTCCATTCAGTCCCTAGTGCCCTTGGCCGTCCCGGTTCCACCTAGTTCAACCCGAATTGTCTCCGAAACCCTAGAAACCCGAAGGCAAGAAAAAGTATTTTAAACCATTCTTCGTCACTGAAGAAGGGATCCCAAAACTATTCTCTAAACCCTACTTCTCCTCTTGCTCTCTTGCTCGCTTCCTTCAGCTTTCTGACTTAAGCATCAGAGGCGATGTGACAAGCACCACACCGGTGTGCAGGTTTACCTTGTCTTGCAGGCCACATCTTTTCCTCCTAAAAAAATTTACCGTTGGTGGCATGTGAATGTCAGGTGAGTTCTGTCTGTCCAAATTTGACCATCAACATATATTATAAATTAAGCAGTGTAAATTAATAATTATACAAAATTTACAACATAAAATATGTTCATAAATTAAGTAATAACCGTTGAGATTCACAACCATAAATTTAGTTGGTAACTATAAGTATATTTATTATTTATAAACATATTACTGCACACATTTTGAATGACTTTCTAAATTGAGATTCAATTCCTAAATTTGCTACCAAACACATCTTCTAAAACATGAAATACAACTTTGCTATCCATTGAATTCCTAGTTTTCAAATCACTTACCACATGCATTCAAAACTTTCAAATTTGTGTCTAATTGGATTTTTAAATATAAAGTGTTTAATAAGTTCATAAATTTTTAATTTTGTATCTAGTAAAACTTTGAAATTTAAAATTATTTGATCGGTAGTTAAACTTTCAATTTTGTGTCTTAGACTCTTGACCTATAGACCATTTTTTTTTAATTCACAAATATATTATACACGAATTTGAAATGTTGTGTCTAAAAGGTTATAAACTTTATAAAATGTCAAAGAAGTTAGAGATCTATTATACATAAAATTGAAAATTTATCTAGAGAATGAAATTGGTATACACATGAAAATTAGGTTAAAAAGAAAAAAAAAGATATTTACTCATTTAATAAATTTTGTAAGAACAAAATTCAAATTATAAAATACAATATTGGCCGATTATAAATTAATTTCAAGCTTTACGAGCCGATTATAATTTAAATTCAAAATTTAAAAGTCAAACATATGTCACTTTTAAAATTTTAATTATCAATTAGAAACTTAATTCAAATCTTTGAAAATTGGACCAAATACAAAATTAAATTCAAATCCCGTGAATAAAAATGGATTTTACGCAAATTCAAAACTCTTTTTTCCTTCTTTTTTTTTTTTCTCTTTTTTAAGAAAAAAAAAAAGAAAACGAAATAAATAAATAAATAACCCTTACGTGGACATTATGGAAGAGAAAAAGGACGCTCCACGTACACTATCTTTATGGGCAGTACACACGGGTTAGTTAAAAACATGGGGCCCACTCCGAAATTCGCGTTTCATTTTTATTATTATTGCTGCCATTTTTTGACCTACATGTCCACGTCATACTCTTCCCTTCCATTAATCATGACTCCTGACAGCGTGTCGATATATCGGGATTCTAGGTTTCTCGTGTTTCTCTTCAAAATATCGCGATAGGTTGTTTTTTGTTTAACTTTTCAAGTGTTTAATTTTGAAAAACAAAATTATTTTAAAAAAATCTCTATTGTTTGGCAACCACTAAAAATGACTTAATAGAAAATGAAATTGATTTTTTTTTTTTTTTTTTATAAAAGAGAAAATGAGATTGATAAATTAGGGTGCGTTTGGTTTAACTTTTAAAGGGTTTAATTTTGAAAAAACTTCTAGTGTTTGGCAACCATTAAAAATGACTTATTAAAAAATGAGATTGATAAATAAACCATTTTGAGAAAAACACTCAAAACCAACTTTTTTTTTTTTTTAAGAGTGTTTAGTATACAATAACTTGTGTATAAAAACACATGAGGAAATGCAACCAAACATATAGGTGTTTAAATTCTAAACAATTTTTATACAAAATGTTTTTTAAAAAATGCATTCTTAAAAAACATTTAAATTAAAATGTATTACAAACGGATCCTAAATCATTTTGAGAACACTCAAAACCAACTCTCTTTTAAAAGACTTTGTAAGTATACAATAACTTGTGTATAAAAACACGTACGAAGAAATGCAACCAAATGTTTAAATTCTAAACAATTTTTATGTAAAATGTTTTTAAAAAATGCATTCTCGAAAACATTTAAATTGAAATGTATTTCAAACGGATTCTAAATTTGAGAACATTCAAATTTTAAAAAGGAAAAAAGGGGAAAAAGATCAAAATTGAAAATAGATAGCGAAAGTGAAACTGAAAAAGTTGATGGCAAGCGGCGGTTTGGATTATTTGACTTCGTACACAAGTGTCCATCAAGATTCAGCTCACTTATTTACTTTTTCTTTTTTAATTTCAATAGGAATTTCACTTTTACATTTTTTTTATCCAGCGATTTAATTATTTGCCATGACCAAACCATTGACCAATAAATATTCAGTTGCAATTTTTTTTTAAATATATATATATTATTAATTATTTATTTTTATTTTTTGAAAATTATGTTTGTTTTTTACCAATTTTCTTATCATGATTTTTATGCACACATTTGATTTCTAGTCAAATTCTAAAAACAAAAATAAGTTTTAAAAAACTACAGTCTCATTTGATTTTCAGTTTTTTCAAAACTACAGTTCCATTAAATTAGAATTCTCTAACCATACATCTAATAATTACTATAATGACAATAACTTTATACAATTTTTTTTAAAGGAACTTCAAATAATTTTTAATAGACAAATTTTGGTAGTGATTTTTTTTAGAGCCTTTGTAAGTGAAAAATCCAAAACTTAAAATAGTTGAAATTAGAAGTTAAAATATGATTCATGAGTTCCTTTTGAATTAAGTTTGGTTGCGGTGCTAACAATGAGTGTTGTAGTCGACCAAAACATTGATATATATAAATATGTGTGTATAGAGCAACGTATTAAATATCCATTGACATGTCGACATTTCCATCGACATTTCCACATTTCCATAGGTTTGACATCAACATGCAGGATGAGTCGACATTTCCATTATATCGTAAAAAAACTGATAAAATGTAAACAAAATAATAACAAAATGTAACTAATGTGGAGATAATATTTATCATAAGTATTTTAATTTGTTTTAAAAGTGTAAAACATTTATTTGTTAATTTAAATATTTTTGGATTTTTTTTTTGTTTTGAATATTTTTTTCGGAATATCCATCGACATCGACATTTTATCGATATTTCCATCGACATTTCCATTAAATTGAGACCTCGACATTTCCGTCGACATCAACATTTTAACTCTTGGTATAGAGATGAAAAAATAGATAAAAGAGTACAATTATTTTAAAACAAATTAACTAATTAAATCAAAGTGTGTTTGCATATGGCAAACCCTTCATTTATTCCAATTAAATTGCATCCAATTTGGTCCAACCATCTTTTATAGTACATATATGTTTCTTGTCTCTACCTATGATATGTTTGAATTCACAATAAAATAGAACGTACTATCGAGGACAACCACTTTTTCTTTTCATTTATTTAGATAAATAAATGTGTTTTGGTTAAGAAAACTTATGACTCGAAAAAGCTCCATCAGTTTAACCAAAATTGTGAGTTGAATTGAGTTGAGTTATTAGACTTGGTGTGAAGTTCAATTGGGTTCAAATAAGTTGAATTTTATGAGTTTGTGTGGTTGGTGTAAAAATAATGTATGTGTTGATGGTCAAATTTGGTCAGAGAAACTCATCTTACCTTCACGTGCCACCAACGGTAAATTTGTTTGAGAGGGGGAAAGACGTGGCCAACAAGACAGAAAACCTGCACACCGGTTTGGTGCTAGCCACACCGACTCCGATGCTTAAGTCAGAAAACGGGAGTAGGAGGGCTAGAGAGTAAGAGAAGAGAGTAGAGAGTTCAGGTCCCATTCTTCAGTGACGAAGAGGGGTATAAATACCTGCTCATGTTCCTAGGGTTTTTAGGAATTCGGAGGCGTTTCGGGACGAACCAGGCTGGACCGGAGCGGCTAGAGGCAGTAGGGACCGAGCGGAGGCAAACGAACTCGACCCGCGCAAGCGAGCCGAGTGGTCGGCCTCATGGCCCGACCCGTTGGTTGGTCTTCCTCTGGGTCGCTTCTTCCTGGTCCTGTCCCCGTCCGGTTGTCATCGTCAGCTCCTTGCATATCATGGTGGTCCAAAATTACCTATAACAGTATGCATTTAGTCTAATTGTCATATCTCTAAATGTGAATTAATGATATGCAATATTCAAACCTACTGTAAAATAATAATTTTCTTCCCCATGTTTGATAATCTCCCCATATTCTTATGAACACAATTCCATTTCTATGTTTTGTATACCTAAAATAAGTATTTACGGTCCATTTGGAATACATTTTAGTTTAAGTGTTTTTCAAGAATGCATTTTCTTTTAAACATTTGGTAGAAAAATTGTTTATAATTTAAACACTCATATGTTTGGTTACATTACCTCATAAGTGTTTTTGGCTTTCATGTGTTTCTCTCAAAATGATTTATTTCTTAATCTCATTTTTTAATAATTCA
This sequence comes from Luffa acutangula, assembly GCA_036850905.1. NCBI lineage: Eukaryota > Viridiplantae > Streptophyta > Magnoliopsida > Cucurbitales > Cucurbitaceae > Luffa > Luffa acutangula. The sequence continues at coordinate 46,553,674 of CM072097.1, forward strand.
TTTTTAATGTTTGCCAAACATTAGAATCTTTTTCAAAATGATTTTTTTTTTCAAAATTAAACACTAAAAAAGTTAGACCAAACACACCTTTAATATAGTATTGAAATGGGAATATTCAATATTTAATAGATGTGTAGTTTTCTCTTAATTTCTATACAAATGGTTCACGTGTTGGGACTCGGAGGTTGGAGAATCCCCCATTCGAGGATTGAGTCCCATGGGTCCTTGTTTTTCATTTTTATTTTTAATTATTTGTTAAGTAAAAATCGATAAATATATTAACATCATACATATTTGGGTTTAAATCTTATTTTAGTCCTCAACTTTTAAGTTTGTTCTATTTTAGTTCTTAAACTTTCAAAATGTTCATTTTGGTTCTTAAACTTTCAAATTTGTTCTATTCTAGTCCTTGAACTTTCAAACTGTCTATTTCAATCCCTAAACTTTTAAAAAATAATCATTTTGGTCCTTGTTGTTTTTGTACTTGAAATTTGCTTTGCCTAATGTTCGTCTCTAACTTATTTAACTTGAGGATCATGTTCATCTTAACAATCTAGTACACATACTCAAAGCTTTTTTTTTAAGCTTAGGAACTAAAATAGACATTTTAAAAGTTTAGGGACCGAAAATAGAACGAACTTGAAAGTTCAGAGACTAAAACAAACATTTTGAAAGTTTAAAGACCAAAATAGAATAATCCTAAAATTCTAGGAACCAAAATAAGATTTAAACCTATATACTTCATGTAAAAGTTAGTATATTTATTATTTTATTTATTTAAATAATTAACAGCCAACAAGAGCATAACTCAACTGGCATAAAGTTGTACTAACTGTTAAAAATATTTAAGATTTTCTTTATAAGTTTAATATAAATAATTAACTCACGATAAACAGGCTTAGGGTCGAGACGAGGAATGCATCCCCGTCCCTAACCTCAAAAAATAATTGAGGGAACTTTTTCCCCCTAGAACATAGAATCCCAACCCCATAGAGAATTTTGTCACCCTTGATGTTAATATGTTTTACCATATCATATTTAGTATAAGCTCTTTTGAGTATAACATTTAAACCTATTCAAATTATCCATTATGTTTTTTAGATTGAATTCAATAATCAAAAGCTTCTTGAGATAAATTAATTTTGAGAATGCAAAAAAAAAAAAAAATTAAAAAAAAATAATAATAAAATGGCACACTTAAATTAATTAAATGCACCATACTCCATTACAAAAAACAAGAAGCTAAATTATAAAAAATGCCTCTGAATTATGGGGTTTGTTTCAAAAATGCTCATGAACTTTAAAAAGTTTCAAAAAATACCCATGAACTTTAAAAAATGTTTCAAAAATACCATTGTCGTTAATTTTTGGATGGAAACCATTAAAAATTTCAATTTCATTAATACTCTATAACTTTCAAAAGATTTTAAAAAATAACTATTCGAAAATGCTTCTTTTTTTTCTTATCTCACCGTAAATTCTTCTTCCCATGAAAATTAATGAGAAGTTTTACCTATTTTTCATGTATTCATACACTAGGAGGTTTTTTTTTTTTTCCTCTTTCAACACACCATCCCAAGAGCTTGACTAGATTTTTCAGTAACGGTATTTTCGAAACATTTTTAACGGTTTTAACGATTTCCATCCAAAAATTAACTGCAAGGGTATTTTGGAAACTTTTTAAAGTTCAGAGGTATTTTTGAAACAAACCCCATAGTTTAGGGGTATTTTTTATAATTTAGCAAAAAAAAAAAAAACCATATTCAAATCGGTAAAAAATGAAAAGAAAAGGAGAGTAGGTTTTTTTTTTTTTTTTTTTTTTTTTTTTTTTTTTTTTTATTTTTAATTTTAAATATATATATATATATATATATATATATATATATATATATATATATCAAGAGAGTAGGTATTGTGGAGCATTAGAAAATAGACCAAAAACGCGTATGTTTTTATTCATGCACATGGGAGTAATATATTATTCTCAAAGTATATTTGTCAAGAAAAAAATTATTCTCAAAGTATAAAACCATAATAATTTGTCTTTTCAAAAAAAAAAAAAACCATAATAATTTATTTTATTAGATTAAAATGAATTTTTATTTTACAGGTTGTTGGGCATTTAGTTTTTAATTAATATTTAGATTTACGTAAATGAAAAAAAAAAATTTTTTTTAATAAAAAAAGGAAAAAAAAAAGAAATAAATAAAGAAAAAAGTCTATGCTTTTGGTTTGGTTTTTGGTAGAGAAGGAAGACTTGGAAGTATGCAAGTAATCTTAACTAAAACATTGTTTTTTAGTTTGTTAAAATTTGGGGAAAATGGAAACTTTAATTAATTAATTAATTAATTTAATAAATATATAAAAGAAAAAGAAGCTTCTTCTTGTTTTCTTTTCCTTTTTCGTTATTTTTTAATCATAGAAAATAATACTTATATGAACATGTGATAAGAGCTTCTTGCATTTATATTTTAATTTATTCTCATGTTTAGCCTACATACAAAAAAAAAAAAAAAAAAAAAAATTAAAAATGTCACCTTCTTTTTTTTTTTTTTTTTTTTTTTTGAAAACTTAAAAATGTCACCTTCTATCGAGACATTTTAAAAGTTAGAATTGATAAAAACTTTGTCGTTAATTTTAAAGAAAAATAATTAGTTAGGAATTTTTTTAAGATGAGGAAATAAAACATTACAAATATGATGACGGAAAAACAAACTTTCCACTCGACTACTAATATCTTAATTGTTGAATTATGTTGAAGTTAGCTAATTAATGAGGATTTTTAAATCTTTATTTCAATTCCAAATTTATCGGTAGTATTTTTGGGTTCGTTTGATAACGTTCTCGTTTTTTGTTTTTTGTTTCTAATTTTATTAAGGAGTGTAAGCATTTAACAACTTTGTATGTTTATTGTTTCTCATTTTTTAGAAACATTCCCAAAATTTGTGTAGAACTTTTGGGAACAACTAAAACTAGTTTCTCGTTTTTTGTTCTTGTTTCCAATTTTTTCCAAACATAAATAAGAATATAGGCTTATTATTATTGAATGTATAGGTGTTAGGGTCATGAAATTCTATTTTTCTTTATTAAAAATGAAAAAACGGAAACAAGAAACGTTACCAAACAGGCCATTTGTTTTCCAATTTCTAATGGTCAAAACTCATTAAGTTGAGTTGGTTAATAAATATTGTTTTAATGTACTTGGAAAAAAAATTAAAAATTATTAGTCTCCAAGAATTAGAAAAAATATATATGTATCACAATAGATAAATAGTTTTAATTTAATGAAAGAAAATAGTTAAACAAATCTTTAAAGTACTCTTGTTTATTTTTTTTTTCCTATATCTTTAATAAAAATAATTTAATGCGATCTAACAACCTCAAAAATATATTACATGGTAACATCAATTTTATATCCTAAACATCTCTTCTTAACGAAATGAAATTTAATCTATAAATAGATCTAATTTTTTTTTTTTTGAACAATAAATAGATCTAATTTTTCTTTCTTATAAAAATTGCAATAACAATACATTTGAAATAGAATTGCAAACGTGAGTATGTAAGTATATATCATTCACTATGAAATCAAAAGTTCGAATACTCTTTATCTAATATGGTTTTGGAAAAATAAATAAAATATTTAAAATATAATCAGTATCTATATATAAGAGTCGGAGGGAAGTTTAATGAATGGACCACCGCTTATAGAGACATTTTGAGATCCACTTTTTGGGTGTAATAAATTGGTGCATTAAATTTTTTTCTTTACATCCTCCAAACTTTGTCCTTTTTAGCTCTAAACTCATTTTTTTTTTTTTCATTCTCTTGTTAAAAAAAAAAGACATTTCCATTAAATTTATTCCATTATAGACCCTCTTAACTTCATTAAAGCTTTTCCTTTATTAAATTTAGAAATTTGATGGAATGTCACTTTAATTTCTTCTGATATTTCTATGTCAACTACATACTAGGAGTAGGAGGTGCAGCCAACCTGAGCATAGCAAGTTTGTACTAATAACTAAGAGGTCTATGGTTCAAATCTCCTCACTCCCACATATTATCAAAAAGGAAAAAAAAAAAAAAGAGGTGCATATATTTTTGGAGAATTTGAATATAAATATAAATATGGTTTTTTAAAAGAAAATAAAAGGTAATAAGTATATTTTTTTTAACAAAATATTTGATCATTGATTGATTTTGATAGAATCATCGTTATATTTTTATTTAGTGTGACTATCATTAATTTATATAATTGATCGATCCAAACTTTTTTTTTTTTTAGTACATCAACATTTGGAGGTGGGGGGATTCGAATCTCTGACCTCATGGTCGAGGGTAGGTGCCAATTACCGTTGAGCTAGGCTCGCTTTGGCGAATGGATCCAAACTTAGTAATAGATGATTATATATAATCATACTAATCATGTATTAATATTTCTAGTTTGGGTGGTGTGGTATGTTATCACATTTTTGTTGAAAAAAAAAATCTAGATATATAAAATTGTTTTTTAAATGCTATTTTGTAGGTTTTTTTTTCTTCTTCTTCTCCTCTTTTCTTCTCAATCATGCCACATTTAGGACCTCTATTTTTGTATGATCACAAAAATATCTCTAGTGGTGTAGTCGGTTATCACGCAAGTCTCACACACTAGAGGTCTCCTGGCTTAGACATTTTTGTTGAAAAAAAAATCTAGATATATAAAATTGTTTTTTAATTGTTATTTGTAGGTTTTTTTTTTCTCATTCATGCTACATCTAGGACGTCTATTTTTGTATGAACAATAAAATATGTCTAGTCTGGGTGGTGTAGTTGGTTATCACGCTAGTCTCACACACTAGAGGTCCTCGGTTCGAACCTGGGCTCAGACATTTTTAATTGCTATTTTGTATCGGTTTTTTTTTTTCTCAATGATGCTACATCTAGGACCTCCATTTTTGTTGAAAAAAAAGATCTAGATATATAAAATTATTTTTTAATTGCTATTTTGTAGGTTTTTTTTTTCTCATTCATGGTACATCTAGGACGTTTATTTTTTGGTAATCACAAAAATATTTCTAGTCTGGGTGGTATAGTTGGTTATCACGATAGTCTCACACACTAGAGGTCTCCGGTTTGAACCTGGGATCAGACATTTTTGTTGAAAATAAAATCTAGATATATTAAATTGTCTTTTAATTGTTATTTTGTAGGGTTTTTTTCTCATTCATGCTACATCTAGGACGTCTATTTTTTTCTGATCACAAGAATATTTCTAGTCTGGGTGATGTAGTTGGTTATCACGCTAGTCTCACACACTAGAGGTCCCCGGTTCGAACCCGAGCTCAAACATTTTTAATTGCTATTTTGTACGAGATTTTTTTTCTCAATGATGCTACATCTAGGACCTCCATTTTTGTTGAAAAAAAAATCTAGATATATAATTTTTTTTTAATTGCTATTTTGTAGGTTTTTTTTCTCATTCATGCTACATCTAGGACATCTATTTTTTTTTAAATCACAAAAATATTTCTAATCTGGGTGGTGTAGTTGGTTATCATGATAGTCTCACACACTAGAGGTCTTCGGTTCGAACCCAGGATCAAACATTTTTGTTGAAAAATAAAATCTAGATATATTAAATTGTCTTTGAATTGTTATTTTGTAGGGGTTTTTTTTTCTCATTCATTCTACATCTATGACGTCTATTTTTTTGTTATCACAAAAATATTTCTAGTCTGGGTGGTGCAGTTGGTTATCACGTTAGTCTTACACACTAGAGGTCCCCGGTTCGAACTCGAGCTCAGAAATTTTTGTTGAAAAAAATATCTAGATATATTAAATTATTTTTTAATTGCTATTTTGTAGGGTTTTTTTTTTCTCATTCATGCTACATCTAGGACGTCTATTTTTGTATGAACAAAAAAATATTTCTAGTCTGAGTGGTGTAGTTGGTTATCACACAAGTCTAACACATTAGAGGTCCCTGGTTTGAACTTGGGCTCAGACATTTTTGTTGAAAAATAAATCTAGATATATAAAATTATTTTTTAATTGTTATTTTGTAGGTTTTTTTTCCTCAATCATGCTACATCCAAGACCTCTATTTTTACATAATCACAAAAATATCTCTAGTCTAGGTAGTGTAGTTAGTTATCACGTTAGTCTCACACCCTGGAGATCTCCGAACTCGGGCTCAAACATTTTCATTGAAAAAAAAAGATATATATAATTGTTATTTTTTAGGGGTTTTTTTTCTCATTCATGCTACATCTAAGGTCGTCTATTTTTTTTATGATCACAAAATTATGTCTAGTCTGGGTGGTGTAGTTGGTTATCACGCTAGTCTCACACACTAAAGGTCCCCGGTTCGAATCCGGGCTCAGACATTTTTAATTGCTACTTTGTAGGGGTTTTTTTCTCTCAATGATGCTACATCTAGGACCTCTATTTTTGTATGATCACAAAAATATCTCTAGTCTGGGTGGTGTAGGTGGTTATCACGCTAGTCTCACACACTAGAGGTCCCCAGTTCAAACCCGTGCTCAGACATTTTTAATTGCAATTTTGTAGGAGTTTTTTTTTCTCAATCATGCTACATCTATGACCTCTATTTATGTATGATCATAAAAATATCTGTAGTCTGGGTGGTGTAGTTGGTTATCACGCTAGTCTCACACACTAGAGGTCCTCGGTTCAAACCCAGTCTCAGACATTTTTGTTGAAAAAATAATATCTATATATATAAAATTGTTTTTTAATTACTATTTTAAAGGGGTTTTTTTTCTCAATGATGCTACATCTAGGACCTCTATTTCTGTATGATCACAAAAAATATCTTAGTCTGGGTGGTGTAGTTGGTTATCACGCTAGTCTCACACACTATAGGTCCCTGATTCGAACCCGAGCTCAAAAATATC